>JAAWVA010001271.1:0-11668 GCA_015227895.2 Colaptes auratus | reverse complement strand
AGATGACTCCTGCACCTGAAATGTCCCTGGGAGGCAACCCCCTAGCAGATGACCTCTCTAACTGAATCTTCCCTGGCAGGTTATCCCCTAGCAGATGACAACCAGCCACCGTACTGTGACACCTTTTATAGTTTCACACTGTGCTAAAATAGCCCACACCCAGCCCTGATTCTGCAGTTGAGCACATGCCTGATGCAATCTCCAGGGCTCAAAACTCTGTCTCTGTTGACTCTGCTTCCAGGGAGTCCCCAGGGTCCTGAAATCCTACCAGGGAGTCTCTGGGTCTCAAACCCCTTGGTCAACCCCAGTGGGCCAGGTGCCAAGCTCCCTGTTCAAACGATTTTCCCAACAATGATTACCACATCTGTAATAATTTCTGGTCCTTACACTTGGGGAAAGTAGTCCTAATGAGAAAGAATTCTCTGGTGGATCCCTTGCTACTCTTGATCCAGAGCACTGTAGATAATACTTTGATGGAAAAGGAATAACAACAAATGACTGGGTTTTGGCACCAAAGTTGGCATTCAGTATTGACATGTCCTTGGTCTAGGTGCAATGTAGTCTGCATGTTACAAAACACACAAAATAGAGGCACACTGGTGGTGCTCTTTGGAGCCTAGACATGATGTCAAAAATGGATATAGTCCTTATGGCAATAGACATCTCAGAGCTGAAAAAAGCTTTTGGAACTCGGAGAGCGCGTGTGCAAGAGCACTGCCTAAAACTGGAGCAGCATATTCCCTTTCATGTTCATCACAAAGGTGATGAGAAAGGATTTACTCAGGCATCAGGCCAGACCTCCATGCCAAGGAGTTTTAAAGAAAATGAGCCCCAAACCTGGCCCAAAATGATCAAAGCTGGTCATGATGACTTCTTGAGCAGCGAGCCAGCCTGTTGAGTGCTTGTTTGACAAGAGGCTTCTCGCCAGCAACCTGATGTAGTGGCATCCTAGCAGCCAGATTAAAGCAGAATTTGAGGATGTTTAGATACTACACTAGAGATTGTCACCTAATGATTTTAGAAGCCTCAGAGACTGAAAATTGAAAGACTGAAGGGAGAAAAAAAAGAACAACCTGGCTTGGCAACTTATCCTCACACTTTTCTTAGTATAGAAACAGAAATGCTGAAAGCTTTCTTCTCTCTCGAAGGTAGTGTCTGACAGAAAATTAAGTCTTGGTATAAAATCTCGTTCCAGGGGTAGTCAGCCTGATTTTTCTCTAGTTGCCTCAGGCTTCCTTATCAGGAATGGACACCAAAGAGAGCAGGTTCCACCGAGTTGCAAACAGCTGGATTTCCTTGCATGTCCAGCAGATTAATAGCTGGCTGCAGGACTGGTGCCAGTGGGAGGATTGGGGTTCTTTGGTCACGGGCTGCTCTACAGAGCCCAGGCCTGCTGACTATGGATAGGAAATGCTTGTCTCTAAGAGGAAAAAGAACCCTGGGACGAGAACTGCAGGGCTGGTTGATAACTCTTTAAACTAATTTGAGGGGGGAAAGGGTAAAAACAGGCTCACTGAAGACAATCCTGGGACAATGCTGTAGGGATGGTGGATTATGTGACACCCACAATGGTAGCAGATGTTCCCCTTTAAGCCTCCGAAGTGTCAGTATACCAACACAAGAAGCATGGGAAATAAGCAAGATGAACTGAAATCGGGTGCAGTCTCAGGGCTATGATCTTGTTGCAATTACAGAGCCATGGTGGGACAGTCCCATGACTGGAATGTGGTTATGGACAACTATGCATATTCAGGAAGGACACACTCGACAAGGAAGGGGTGGAGCTGCTCTCTATGTAAGTAAGCAACTAGAATGCATTGAGCTTAGCCCAGGTGAAGTTTACAAGGGAAAGTGCAGGGTCCTACATCTGGGGAAAAATAATAACAGGCACCAGTACAGGTTAGGGGTTACCCTGCTGGAAAGCAGCTCCATGAAGAAAGACCTTGGAGTCCTAGTGGACAGAAAGTCTCTACGGGGGACAGAAACATGCCCTTGTGGCCAAGAGACAAACGATATCCTGGAGTGCATCAAGAAAGTGTGTCTAGGGGTCTAGGGACATTCTTCTCACCTCCTACTCTGTTCTGCTGAGACCACACCTTCTTCCCTGGGACAGATTCAAAACCCATCTGGTTGCATTCCTGTGGGGACTACCCTAGGTGATCCTGCTTTGGCAGGGGGGTGGACTCAATGATCTCTGGAGATCCCTTCCAGCCTCTAATGTACTGTGTTACTGTGGTTCTGTAACTGCAGTCCTTGAATGCAAAGGGTGTTCCATAAGGTAAACCAAAATGCATAGAGATTAGGTAGTCTTCTGGGGCGACTGGCAACATCTATCTGCCTGAAAAATGTGCAAATCCCTTTATGGCTCTCACCATAAAGCATACAGCACGGGCATGAATTCAGGAGCAGGATTTCTCTCCCACCTCCACAACAGCTTTCAAATTTCATCTTCTGGATTTCTCCCCTCTACACATACACACACATATATATTTATAATTACTTTTATTTTAACATAGCTAAGACAGAGCTAAGATGTAGAACCAAGACATGCTGTGATAACATCAACAATTTTCTCAGCTCTGAATTCTTACATGCCAGTTTTTACCAAAGATGCTGGCCAGACACTGCATACAATCATAGAATGGTAGGGATTGGAAAGGATCCCTTGAGATCATCAATTTCAACCACCCAGCCAAGGCAGGTTCAGATAAGGAAGGAACATGTCCAGGTGGGTTTTGAATGTCTCCAGAGCTGGAGACACAGCCACCTCTCTGAGCAGCATGTCCACTGCTCTGTCACCCTTAAAATAAACACAAAAATCCTCCTCATCTTTGGATGGAAGTTCTTATGTTCAAGTTTGTGCCCACTTATGCATGCTCAGTTTAAAGTAAATTTGCAGAGAAGCAAAGTAATATTCCTGAAACATAAGAATGGGTGCTCTGGGTCACAATCATGGGTCCATATAGTCTAGCACCATGTCCCTGACAGCAAGCCAAAAGTAACTTGGCTAAAGCCAGGGAAGCAATAAAATGTCTGCATGACAAAACCTTTGGTAACTGAAAGTGTATAATGAGCTTGATGTGGTGGTCTGTCTTGGGTAACATTTAATTTCTGTGACTTTGCTCAGTCTTGCTCTGAGCCCATGGAAATTTTCAATGTCACAGGATCATGGAATGCCAGGGGTTGGAAGGGACCTCCAAAGATCATTGAGTCCAACCCCTGCCAGAGCAGGCCCATAGAATCTAGCAAAGGTTGCACAGGAACACATTCAGATGGGTCTTGAAAGTCTCCAGAGAAGGAGACTCCACAACCCCTCTGGGCAGCCCATTCCAGTGCTCTGTGACCCTCACAGTGAAGTTCCTCCTCATGTTGAGGTGGAACCCTCCTGTGTTGTAGTTTATATCCTTACCCCTTGTTCTATCACAGGGTCAATGGAGAAAGAGCCTGTCCCCTCCCTCTTGACATCAGCCCTCAGTTGTTTATAAACATTTATTAAATCCCCTCAGTCTTCTCTTCTCCAGTCTAAAAGCCCCAGGTCTCTCAGCCTTTCCTCATAAGGCAGTGCTCCAGTCCCTTCATCATCCTGGTGCTCTCTGTGGATTCTCTCGAGTAGATCTCTGTCCCACCTGAACTGGGGAGCCCCAAACTGGACACAATATTCCAGGAGTGGCCTCACCAGGGCAGAGTAGAGGGGGAGGAGATATAATCTAGCAAGGAGTTCCACACCAGCAGGATCAAACCATGTGCAATGGTTAACAAACCTACTCCATATCAAAGTAGGTAAGACTAAAATGCTCTACAGGCTTTTCTTAGAGCATATTATTGAGAGCCTGGCAGACAGGGTTCTTTTTTATCCTGAAGCCAGGATACATGGCAGGCGGGACAACCTCCCTCACCAAGCTGCACACTCTGGCAAGAGAGGCGGGCGAGTGTGGCAGAGCTGCAGCCTGGTGGGGGCTCTCTTGAAATATCTCAGGGCCCTGCCCTGAACAAGATAGGATAGGATAGGAATAGGATAGGATAGGATAGGATAGGATAGGATAGGATAGGTAGGATAGAATAGAATAGAACAGAACAGAACAGGATAACCAGGTTGGAAAAGACTTTGAGATCATCAAGTCCAACCTATCATCCAACACCATCTAATCAACTAAACCATAGCACCAAGCACCCCATCAATCTCTTCCTAAACACCTCCAGTGATGGGTGACTCACCACCTCCCTGGGCAGCCCATCCAATGGCCAATCATTCTTTCTGTGAAGCACTTCTTCCTTACATCCAGCCTAAACCTCCCCTGGCGCAGCCTGAGACTGTGGTGTCCTGCAGCAATTTACAGGGCTCGGTCACATGTGTGGGCATGACATTTAGGGCCATAGCAGGGTTAGCTTGACAGTTGGACTCAATCATCTTAGAGGTCTTTTCCAACTCAAACAATTGACTCCATGATTGACTAAAACACAGCCTTGCCAACTCCTCTGACTTCAAGGTGCATTTTGCAGAACTTGATGGTTTCCCTAAAGCCTCAGCTCCTGAAGGTATGAGACTGCCAAGCAGCCTTAGCTTTCATTATGAAAAATGTGAGCACTTAGGCTTCATAGTTGTAGAGAAAAAGCCTAAAAATGAGAAGCCTAAGCTTATAAACCATTCATAATAATAATAGTAAAAAATCTAAAATATATATTTTAAAAAAATCTCATCATTTTGAAATTATTTCAGGTTGATATGGAGAGGGAGGAAGGATGTCTGACTCATGTTTTGAACAAAGGAGGTTTCTAATACTGAAAACCTAGGCATGGCTGTAAAATACCATTTCATGGTCAGCTTTCTTCCCTGATGTTCCTGAATCATTGCTTGTGGGTTCAGAGTTTTTGAACTGTCCTTCAAGTTAGCAACTGTCTTTCAGTTCAGGAAGAGACTGGATGGGGTGCTTGGTGCCATGGTTTAGTTGATTAGATAGTCTTGGGTGATAGGTTGACTTGATGATCTCCAACCTCTCTTCCAACCTGGTTAATTTCTTTTCTTTTTTTTTTTCTTTTTCTTTTCTTTTCTTTTCTTTTCTATCTTTCTTTCTTTTTTCTTTTTCTTTTTTTTCTTTTCTTTTCTTTCTATTCTATTCTATTCTATTTACTCTACTCTACTCTATTCTATTCTATTCTATTCCATTCCATTCCATTCCATTCTGCAGTGAAACAGTCTGGGTAGAAGCATGGTGGATTCCTGGTCAATAAAGATTTAAGTGCTGAAGAATTGATTTCTAAAGCATTTAGAATGGCTTAAACAATTTAAGGTCTTTTTCTACATAAGCTGTCAAGCACACCTTTGCATTATCTAGAAGGTTGGGAAAGATGATGCTGCACATGACCTGTTTTGGCTACAAAAACTGTTAGCTGGAATGTGAAAGAAGAGCTAAAACTATTATTGCTTTTAAGTCTTATCCAAAGCTCAGATAAAAGAGCAGCAGCTCTATCATATTCAAGGGGATTCTGCCTGCATCTATACTACGTTGAAGTAGCCATCAGGAAGTGCAGAATTTTCTCTTTATTGTTATCATAGAATCATAGAATAGTTTGGATTGAAAGGGACCTTAAACATCATCTAGTTCCAACCTCGCCATGGGCAGGGACAGCTTCCATTAGACCAGGTTGCCCAAGGCCCTGTCCAACCTGGCCTTAAACACCTCCATGAAGGAGGTATCCACAACCTCCTATTCCAGTGTCTCACTACCCTCATTGTAAAGAATTTCTTCCTAATCTCTAGTCTAAATCTTCCCTCTTCCAGCTCAAAACATTTGTCCCTCATCCTATCACTATAAGCTTTTGTAACAAATCCCTCCTCACTAATAGGGTATAGTTGCAACAAGAACACGTTTGCACCCACTTTAGGTACATGCCATGATAGTCTGAGTTCATCTAGAAATGAAAAACATATCATAGAATCATAGAATCATAGAATGGTCGGGTTGGAAAGGATATCCCTACCCCCTCTACAGTAAGCAGGGGCATCCTCAACTAGATCAGGCTGCCTAGAACCCTGTTAAAAACTCACTCTGAGTTTTCTCTAGGAATGGGCCTCAAGCACCTCCCTGGGCAACCTGTTCCAGTGATCCACCACCCTCATAATAAAGAAGCTGTTCCTAACATCCAATCCACTCTTCTCCAGTTTGAAGCCACTGCCCTGTCCTGTTACTGCAGGCCTTTGTAAACAGACTCTCTCTCCATCCTTCTTGTAGTTCCGTTCAGGTACCAGAAGGCTTCTATTAGGTCTCCCCAGAGCCTCCTCGTTTCAGGCTGAACAACCCCAGTTCCCTCAGCCTGTCTTCATGGCAGAGGTGCTCCAAACCCTGATCATTTCATGGCCCTCCTCTGGACTGGCTCAGATACTTCAGACAAGATGTTCTTTACCAAAATTAATTCTCCCAATGAACACTGAAATACACAATTAGAAGCAATCCAGTAGCCTGGTCTCACCAAGATACTGCGTCAATATCTATGCAAGGCCTTTCTCTCTGATACGCTTGAGAGCATTGTGGAGCTGATACAGCTACAGTCTTAGTTCAATAGCTGAATATTCCAAGGAAGAATTATACTTTATATCAACTTTCTGATGCCCAGCTTTAGCAGAACAAAGGCTGCTTGAGAACAATGGTTTGTGGCAGTACATTTCTAAGCAAGCTATGCCGTTAAGCATGAGGCCTGTGAAAGAGGCTTAATTTCCACCCCACCCCCCTCCAAATATAAGCTCAACCTGCAAATTGTCAGAGATTTTTAGCTCTCAGTAACTTCAGATATAGATCATGGACTTGTTTATTTATTTATGTCTTCATTTTATTTATTGTTAATAAAATGTGTGTCCTGACCAAAAAAAAATTCCATAACAGCAAAATGAAAGAACTTAAGCAAACCTTAAACAGAATGCCAGGAAAATGGGGTGGGATTGGTGTCCCTGATAATTGCACTTAGAAAACCCTAAATAAAGCACAATCACAAACACATCCAGTCAGGGGCTTTTGTGTTCTTTCCCTCAGTGGGCATTTTGTATACATGCTAGAAAAAGAGAGAAATTTGACCATTTGCCAAAGATAGTCATAATCCCTTGAATCTAGCAGCATGGTATGTCAAAAACCCAGACAAGTCCTCTGAACATATAGAGATGAAATGCAACATCTGTACAAAACACTTTTCTTTCATGGGAGATGTGTTTCTTAACAAGGAAGGAATTGTAGGTAATGAAACGGTTGGAGGCTGTCTTGGGCATAGCCATCGCAGAATGGTAGAGATTTGATTCTCGAAGAAGGGGGACGAGTAAAATTGCCACCTTGGACTTCTGGAGGACAGACTTTTCACCTGTTTATGTGCCTGGTTGATGGAGTCCCTTGGGAGGCAGCCCTAAAGGGCCAAGGACCAGGAAGGCTGGCCATTCACATCATAGAATCATAGAGTCTGGAATGGTTTGAGCTGGAAGGGACCTTAAAGGCTCCAACCCCACTGCCATGGGCAGGGACACCTTCCACTAGAACAGGATGATCAAGGCCTCATCCAATCTGGCCTTGAACACCTCCAGGAAGGGGGCATCTACAACTTCCCTGGGCAACCTGCTCCAGTGTCTCATCACCTCACTATAAGAAATTTCTTCCAGTTCAAATGTCCTCTCTCCAGCTTAAAGCTATTCCCCCTCATCCCATCACTATCAGCCCTTACATTCTTCAAGAAGGAAGCCTTACAGGAGCAGGAGTAGCCTGTCGCCATGCATCGCAAAATGAGTTGGCAGGGAAGAAGGGGCCTGGATGAACACAAAGCTTTGGCTGGATATCAGTAACAGAAGGAGAGTTATGACCACTGGAAGAAGGCCACTCAGGAGGACTACAAGGATGTCATAAGTAATGTAGGGAGAAAATTAGAAGGGTCAAAGCCCAACTAGAACTTAGTCTGACTACTTCCATAAATGAAATTTAAAATGGTTTGGAACGAAATAGAATAGAATAGAATAGAATAGAATAGAATAGAATAGAATAGAATAGATAGAATAGAATAGAATAGAATTAATCAGGGTTGGAAGAGACCTCCGAGATCACCGAGTCCAACCTATCATCCAACAATATCCATCAACAAACCATGGCACCAAGCACCCCTCCAGTCTTCTCTTAAACACCTCCAGGGATGGTGACTCCACCACCTCCTGGGCAGCACATTCCAATGGCTAACAACTCTCTCTGAAGAACTTTCTCCTCACCTCAAGCCTAAACTTCCCCTGGTGCAGCTTGAGACTGTGTCCTCTTGTTCTGGTGTTGGTTGCTTGAGAGAAGAGACCAACCCCCTCCTGGCTACAACCACCCTTCAGGTCTTGTGAGGAGGGCTGAGGGAGCTGGCATTGTGAGACTGGAGAAGGATGAGGGGAGACCTCATTGCTCTCTGAAACAATCTATGATAACATGAAATGTAGTAAGACATTTTGTCTATGTATAATGACATAGGTATTCTTACATCTTTGAGGGCACTCAGTACAACCAAACAACAATGCCCCTGCAGTTAATCTGTAGGAAGTTATCCCATCAACTGTGTGTAAATGGGTCTTTTATGAGCTTATACTGGAAGGTCTCAAAGACTCAATGTATTACCTTGCTTCACTCTGTGAGGTCCTATTGATCAGAAGATATGAAGTAAGGAGTGATATGAAGTTGCTTGGTTTGAAATTCACAGGTTTTCATGTAGGAAGGATTCACTCATCTGCTAATTAGTACTACATCAAAGCAAATTTTCTTTCTGGTAGAGTTGTTGGGAACACTTCCCTTATATTGGACAGAATGGCAGGCAGAAAAGGCAAAAGTTTGCTACAAGTTTAATTAGGACACTATTTTTAAGGGATTCATTCTGAGTCCTCACTACACTCTCCTGTCAGAGAAGAGAGAATCAAGCTGGCATAAATTTTCTGCATCAATGGCATGTTTTAAATGTGTTGCTCAGGGATGAGTAGAAGGGATGGAGAGCTAGAGGACTGCTGTTCCTGTTGCTGTCCAAGATAAGAGACACAATTAGTACTGCTGGCTACCTGCCCAGCATTGCCCAGTCCTTGCTGTGATGGTCAAAACAGATCCCTAAGCACCAAATCTGCCTTTATGAAGTTCTGCTGGACAAAAGAGTCAATGGGGCCAAATCCATTTTGCCTTTTCTAGGAGATTATCAGCCTAACTGCTGTCTACTTTTACTTGCCCAGACAGAAAAAGATATGGAGAGATCCAAATGGAAAATACAATTTTCATTTAGAAAAGTCTTAAAGATGAACTATAAACAGTACAGAGGGAAAGAAAAAACAAAAAAACCAAAAACTATAAAGTCTATAGTTTAATTCAGGGCTTGTCAAAACCTGAAGTTGTACCAAAATGGATTTCTTCTCTTCGGTCAGTCATAATGTTGGGCTCAGTTATAGTAAATAGTTGCATCAGGCTGGTCACTAGTCACGAGTGAGGTTCCCCAGGGCTCAATTATAGGGCCAGTGCTCTTTAATATGTTATAAATCATCTAGACATAGGAGTCAATGCAGATTAAATAAGTGTCCTGATATATTATGTGGAGCTGTAGACTCCCTTGGGGGTAGAGAGGACTTACAGAGAGATCTGGATAGATCAGAGAGATTTGGCAATCACCGAATGTATGCAAATTGGCAAGAGGAATGCAAGTTTCTCCTCTTGGGATGGGGTACTCCTGGTTCTATGTACAAAACTGGGGGATGGGAGGCAGGAGGGGCAGCCTGCAGAGAGAGATCTGGAGGGTCTGAGTCAACCCGCTAATTGAAAGGACTAGCTGTGGTCCTGGGGTGCCTCAAAGAAAGCATGCCCAGCTGCTAGAGAGATTGTCCTACTGTACTACACTGATGGTTCCACCCCAAGTACGTGGGGATGAAGCTCCATCTGGCCCTATATCCTGTCTTCAAGTGGCAACCATAAGAATATAAAGGAGAGCACTGAGCAGTGCAAGTCTACTTCTGTCAGAGGCTGGGGTGCTCATAGGTCTCAGTGGCTGGGACCAGCCTCCCTGGGACTCCCACCATATCATCATCATGCCAAAAGCCCAGGGGATGTGTCTCAGAGCAGCTCAGATAGCAGCCTCCAGTCCCCCCTGAGCCATGTTCTATGTGTGCCTGTCCCTGTCCCTGCCTGCTGGGATGGGGTTCAGACTGCACTGCAGTGAGCTGCTCTCTGCTCGGAACCCTCAGGCCCTGTGTCAAAGCCTGTGATGCTGACCTCAGCATCACAAAGCACAACTGTGCTTTCTGTTCCCTGCACTCTCCATCAGTTGAGGAATCATGAGCTTGTCCTTTGCCTAAATGTTGGGGGGTTTCCAGCTCCAAAAACACTTGAAAGGACACAAAAACACAAAGGATACAAGTGGAAATAGATTTTATTTGGGTTATGTTGGTTTGTGTCATTTTATGCTATTTTATAGATCCCAAAGGCCACCTTTGTGGAGCAGAAGTGACAGCTTTGCTTTCTGGGAGTCTAGAGAGCTTGCTCCCTCTGGATAGATGGCCCACAGGCCACCTCTGCCAGAGCATGAGGACAGGATCCTACCCTGAGTCTAGAGAGCTTGCCTCCTCCTGCATGGGCGGCCGAAGGCCACCTGTGGAGCACAAGAGTTCCCTCCCTGTGCTGCCAGGGAGATGGCTGCCCCTCTGGAGGGGCGGCCGAAGGCCACCTTTGTGGAGCGGCCCGAGGCACCTGTGGAGCACAAGAGTTCCTCCCTGTGCTGCCATGGGAGATGGCTGCTCCCTCTGGAGGGGCGGCCCGAAGGCCACCTTTGTGGAGCGGCCCAAGGCCACCTGTGGAGCACAAGAGTTCCCTCCCTGTCCTGCCATGGTAGAAGGCTGCTCCTCTGGAGGGGCGGCCCGAAGGCCACCTTTGAGGAGGACAAGCAACAGGCACTGGCTAGAGGGTGGTCTAGAGAGCTTTCTGTCACTGGCTCTGCAGCCTGAGGGCCACCTTTGGTAGCACAAGCAGCAGACCCCTGGCCAGAATGGCCCCAAAGAGCCTGGCCAAGGGAATGTGCTCAGTGCTGCAGAGGAAGGCAAAAAACCACCGGGGACACTTAATAGTCCCTTGTGAGGGGAAAAAGCCTTCCTCCCCTAGCTGCAGGGCATGAGAGGCCATCTTCTGGTGCATGAGCAGCAGGCAGTAACCCAGCGAACGGGGAGCGGAGGAGCCCTGGCGTGAGTGGTGATGCTTCAATGCTACAGAGGAAGGCAAAAAACCCCCAGAGGACCAGTGCCAATGTGCCCCGCGGGCGGAAAAAATTCCTTCCTGACCCCAGCGCTGGCGATCGGCTAATCCCTGAGCATGTGAGCAAGACCTGCTTTCCTCCCAAAGGCTTCTATGCCTCCCAGGAGATGCCAAGGCCCTCTTCTCCTCACCTGCAGCTCTTCTCTCAGTGGAGTCACAGAGGAGCCAAAGGTCCCTGGCATGATAAGCCTTGAGGACAAAAATCCTTCCCTTCCTGGGACCCTAGCAACATCTCTGCACCCATTGTCTTACAGCTACTGCTGCCAATGCTAGTGCCCCTGCCCATGCAGGAAGGGAAGATGGTGATCCTCTGCCAGGCTCCTCAGGGACCTCCTATGTGGCAGGTCTGTCAGCAGGCACGGGAGGATGCTCCCTTTTATACTGTCTGGTCGCATAGC
>JAAWVA010001270.1:0-11685 GCA_015227895.2 Colaptes auratus | reverse complement strand
AAAAAAGGAAAGAAGGGAAAAAAGGGGGAAAAAGGAGGGGGGAAAAAGGAGATAAAAAAGAGAAAGGAGAATATTTGATCCACTAATGGCATTTTCATATTTTATTCATTTTTTTATAACTAAATCTTTCAAGTGACACTGGAGGCTATTTTGCATAGACATTCAGTAAGAAACTACATATTCTGTATGTAATGATAGGTACAGAGGAGTGAAACATGCAAATGTTATATAAAAGTAGATACAAGATGTCTTATCTTATGTTCTTAAACATTTTCAGGATTCCAAGAAAAAGACTGACTTTCCCTAAGCTTAAGAGTGATAGAAGTGAGCTGCAAACTGAGGTTGTGTTTTCTGAAAAGGCACAATTATTTTGTTTCTCAGAGTTCCTTCCACAAATCCAGGGAAATTTCACTGATGTCAATGGTATTACCCTGAATTTCTTACACCATGGTGAGAAATTAATGACAACTATGGCAAATAAAAACATCTCTAATTAATTTTAATCATTGCAGTGTAAAGCTCTACAAGAAAGCTGGGGAGGGACTTTTTAGGGTGTCAGGTAATGATAGGACTAGGGGGAATGGAATAAAACTACAAATGGGTAGATTCAGATTGGATGTTAGGAAGAAATTCTTCCCCATGAGGATGGTGAGACACTGGAACGGGTTGCCCAGGGATGTGGTAGAATGGTTGTGGCTCTGAGCAACCTGCTGTAGTGTGAGGTGTCCCCAGCCATGGCAGGGGGGATGGAACTCAATGATCCTTGAGGTCTCTTCCAACCCTAACAATTCTATGATTCTATTATTCTAGTGTTTTCAAATTTTACAATGTAATTCTGAAAAGCACATTTCCAATAAATGTATTGAGCCTGCTGCAATGTAAGCTGGAGACCAAGAGTTGAGAAAGCACCACCTAGATTTCAGAAGACACAAGGTTCGCTTCTCAGATACTACTGTGACACTGGTGACAGACTGGAGGAACCTTTGGTATTTCTTGTATATTTTTACATAAAAATTTCCCTTCTGAAAACACTGCCACATAATCAGCTTCATTACTCAGTTTCATGGTTTCATTAGGTTTGAGAGGGAATCATGTTGAAAAGGAACTGTAAAATAGATAAAACACCTATGCAAGGTCTTCCATAAGAGTCCAAGGCCAAAATCTTAAAAGTAACTTTTAAGTTTGCACTCTCACTCAGAGTTTGCCTGCGTGTGCCACATATATTTTCAGCCTTGAAATTAAAGCAATGTAAGGCAAAATTAGAATAGAACAGAACAGAACAGAACAGAACAGAACAGAACAGAACAGAATAGAATAGAATAGAATAGAATAGAATAGAATAGACCAGGTTGGAAGAGACATTCAAGATCATCACGTCCAACCTATCAACCCACCTAAACAACTAAACCATGGCACCAAGCACCCCATCAAGTCTCCTCCTGAACACCTCCAATGATGGTGACTCCACCACCTCCCAGGC
This sequence comes from Colaptes auratus, assembly GCA_015227895.2. Taxonomy (NCBI): domain Eukaryota; kingdom Metazoa; phylum Chordata; class Aves; order Piciformes; family Picidae; genus Colaptes; species Colaptes auratus. The sequence continues at coordinate 10,205 of JAAWVA010001270.1, read as the reverse complement.
AGCACATTCCAAAGGCCAATCACTCTCTCTGCATAGAACTTCTTCCTAACATCCAGCCTAAACCTCCCCTGGTGCAGCTTGAGTCTGTGTCCTCTTGTTCTGGTGCTGGTTGTCTGGGAGAAGAGACCAACCTCTGCCTGTCTACAACCTCCCTTCAGGGAGTTGTAGAGAGCAATAAGGTTTCCCCTGAGCCTCCTCTTCTCCAGACTAAGCAGCCCCAGCTCCCTCAGCCTCTCCTTACAGGGCTTGTGTTCCAAACCCCTCACCAACTTTGTTGCCCTTCTCTGGACACGTTCCAGCAAGTCAACATCCTTCCTAAACTGAGGGGCCCAGAACTGGACACAGGACTCAAGGTGCGGCCTAACCAGTGCAGCGTACAGGGGCAGAATGACCTCCCTGCTCCTACTAGCCATATTGTTCCTGATGCAGGCCAGGATGCCATTGGCCCTCTTGGCTGCCTGGGCACACTGCAGGCTCATGTTCAGCCTACCATCGACCAGCACCCCCAGGTCCCTCTCTGCCTGGCCGCTCTCCAGCCACTCTGACTCCAGCCTGTAGCACTGCATGGGGCTGCTGTGGCCAATGTGCAGAACCCGGCACTTGGATGTGTTAGGGATAATAAAGTAGAAAGAATGAGGGAAAGGATTTAACAAAATGTTAATAAAAGGACATTTATAAGCAAAAATGGAAAATGGTGCACATAGGGGGGGTCCTTAAGAGAGAAGATGGAAGAGGGATAGTAGGTGTTTAAGAGGAGACTGGATGAGACACTTGATGCCATGGTTTAGTTGATTAGATGGTGTTGGGTGATAGGTTGGACTGGATGATTGCAAAGGTCTTTTCCAACCTGGTTAATTCTATCCTATTCTATTCTATTCTATTCTATTCTATTCTATTCTATTCTATTCTATTCTATTCTATTCTACTCTACTCTATTCTATTCTACATCTAATTTGGGTATGGAAAGGGAGCAAATATGAGTTACTGAAAGTCAACCCAACTGTTAGGCTTCAGGTCAAAGGTCTACGGCTGAAGTGCATTAGACTGGAATTAGTGAATTAAAAAAGCCCAGCAACATCAAGAGACACTTCACCCATACCAATAATGAGAATAGAAAAGAAGGAGGGACAATATATGAAAGGAGAGCACTGAGATTAAAAAGACTGCAGAAAACCCAAATAAATACATTCATAATGGAAGAAAGGAGAACATGTGATTAAGTTTGTTCCAGAACACCCCAGGAATGATTAATGGCAAAAGTCTAGCAGAAATGTGAGCTGAACATCCCTCTGGCTTCTGAAAGCCCTGCAAATGGTTACAAAGAAACAATGCACAATTCATGCAGAATATATTTGCTATCCAAGATTTTGCAGATGTGATGCAAATATGTAGAACAAAAAAATACTTCCTATTTTGACGGTAGTTTCCATTTTTCTCTGTTCTTTGGTGGTTACCTGGATCAGAAATCATAGAAACATAGAATGGTTTGGGTTGGAAGGGACCTCCAAAGGTCATCTAATCCAACCCCCCTGCAGTCAGTCAGCAGGGTCATGCTCCACTAGATCAGGTTGCTCAGAGCCTTGGCAAGCCTGACCTTCAATATGTCCAGGGATGAGGCCCCAATCACCTCCCTGGACAATGTGTTCCAAATGAAAATTTAGAACTTTTAGCATGTTTGTTCTGTAAAGTACCTTTCTCCTACTGAACCCCTAAGAACATCAATACCCTAAATCATCACAGTCCTCTACTATTCCAGGCAGCTATATTTTTATAATTCCATTTTAAAATTTAACTACTTTAAAGTTGCTTCCTCCTTTTATTCTAGGTCTTTAGTTCTCCCATTAAAAGTCAAATAATCAAATCCCTGATCATTCCAGAATATCTTGTGATATTTTGATAGCCTTCTATGAAACCATGACCAAAGGGGTAGACAAAGGAAGAGCAGTAGATGTCATCTGCCTTGACTTCAGTAAGGCTCTCACAACATCCTTGTGGAAAATCTCAGGAAATGTGGCATAGATGGTTGGTCCATGAGGTAGATTGCAAACTGGCTTGACAACAGAGTTAAGAGCGTTGTCATCAGTGGCACAGAGTCATCTTGGAGGCCTGTGGCTGGTGGTGTTCCCCAGGGATCAGCACTGGGTCCAGTTTTGTTCAACATCTTTATTAACAACCTGGATGAGGCCATTGAGAGTACCCTCAGCAAGTTCTCTGATAATGCAAAACTTTGGGAGTGGATAACACCTGCCAGGCTGTGCTGCCATCCAGTGAGATCTGGACAGGCTGAGGGCTGGATGAAGGCAAACCTCATTAAGTTAAACAAGGACAAGTGCAGGGTCCTGCATCTGAGGAGGGATAACAGCAGGCACCAGTACAGGTTAGGTGCTGCCCTGATGGAAAGCAGCTCCACGGTGAAAGGCCTTGGAGTCCTATCAGACAGCAAGTTCTGCATGGGACAGCAATGTGCCCTTGTGACCAAGAGGGCCAATGGTATCCTGGGGTGAATCAGGAAAAGTGTGGCCAGCAGTTATAAAGTGTCCCCAGAGCCTTCTCTTCTCTAGGCTGCAGAACTCCAATTCTTTCAGCCTGTCCTTGTAGGAGAGGTGCTCCAGCACTTGATCATCTTTGTGGCCCTCCTCTGGACCTACTCCAGCAGGTCCATGTCTCTCTTGTGCTGGGGGCCTCATAGCTGGACACAGCATTCCAAGTGAGGTCTCACCACAGCAGAATGGCAGAATCACCTCTCTCAACTTGCTGGCCATGATTCTTCTGATGAACCCCAGGATGTGATTTGCCTTTTGGGATGAAAGTGTGCATTGTTGGTTCATGTGCAGCTTCCTGTTCACCAGTACCCTCAAGTTCTTTTTTTGCAGGGTTGGTTTCAATTTTATCACCCCCTTATATTGCATTTGCAATAGTTGCCCTCATCACAGACTCCTTTTTCATCTAACAGTTCTTGTACTAATGCTTTCTTTTTCTTTTGATCTGTTTGTCCTTCCAGCACCACACCCAGTGATTTACTCAAGATGTGCATGCACTAACATTGATCATCAAATTAGTCATCTTATAAAGAGAAGCATCCAGTATATCTGAAAGGTGCATTGCCACTCACTTTACATTAACTTCCCACCTTGTTACTATCTTTGTCTTCCAAATGTGTTCATAAAACCTTTATGGTACTGCATTCTGATTTATGAGTTCCTGGTTGCTCATATACTCAAGCATAAGTAGTTCATTTTCTCCAGTCACACTGTTCTTAACAGGTGATAACAAACTGTAGTAAGTTTTACTATTTCCTGGTCACATGCTAAGAGCCATAACATTAGAAATGCGATGAAAAGAATTACTGTCACAGTTCTTAGTCCTGAGTTTCCCTTGGGAATTGGGGCAGACCATAAATCTTTCAAGTTGTGTTGCTTGGAGATATCCTGGACAGGTGGTTCAGATCTGGGGAGAGTCAGATGGGCCCAAAAGTCTTGGGAGTACTAGGCAGCTCATGGTTTTAAGCCTTCAAGGAATCACAGTGATATGGCTATGAAAAGGCGGCAATGTTTTCCTTTTCCTCATTCTCAGCAGATGAATAGGGAGGTTGGAGTCAATACAATACAATAAATTCCGGTTGGAAGAGACCTTCAAGATCATCGCGTCCAACCCATCAACCAATCCAACCCACGCAAACAACTAGATCATGGCACCAAGCACCCCATCAAGTCTCCTCCTGAACACCTCCAATGATGATGACTCCACCACCTCCCCGGGCAGACCATTCCAATGGGCAATCACTCTCTCTGTATAGAACTTCTTCCTAACATTCAACCTAAACCTCCCCTGGGGCAGCTTGAGACTGTGTCCTCTTGTTCTGGTGCTGGCTGCCTGGGAGAAGAGACCAACATCTGCCTGGCTACAATCTCCGTTCAGGAAGTTGTGGAGAGCAATAAGGTGTCCCCTGAGTCTCCTCTTCTCCAGGCTAAGCAACCCCAGCTCCCGCAGCCTCTCCTCATAGGGCTTGTGTTCCAAACCCCTCACCAACTTTGTTGCCCTTCTCTGGACACCTTCCAGCAAGTCAACATCCTTCCTAAACTGAGGGGCCCAGAACTGGACACAGGACTCAAGGTGTGGCCTAACCAGTGCAGTGTACAGGGGCAGAATGACCTCCCTGCTCCTGCTGGCCACACTGTTCCTGATGCAGGACAGGATGCCATTGGCCTTCTTGGCCACCTGGGCACACTGCAGGCTCATGTTCAGCCTCCCATCAACCAGCACCTCCAGGTCCCTCTCTGCCTGGCCACTCTCCAGCCACTCTGACTCCAGCCTGTAACACTGCATGGGGTTGTTGTGGCCAGTGTGCAGAACCCGGCACTTGGATGTGTTCAATCTCATGCCCTTGGATTCTGCCCATCTGTCCAGCCTGTCGAGGTCCCTCTGCAAAGCCTCTCTGCCCTCCAGCAGATCAACTCCTGCCCCCAGCTTGGTGTCGTCCACAAATTTACTGATGATGGACTCAATGCTCTCATCCAGATCATCAATAAAGATGTTAAAGAGCATGGGGCCCAGCACTGATCCCTGGGGCACACCACTAGTGACTGGCTGCCAGCTGGATGTGGCACCATTCACCACCACTCTCTGGGCTCGGCCCTCCAGCCAGTTCCTAACCCAACGCAGTGTGCTCCTGTTAGGAACTGGCTGGAGGGCCAAGCCCAGAGAGTGGTGGTGAATGGTGCCACATCCAGCTGGCGGCCTGTCACTAGTGGTGTGCCCCAAGGATCAGTCAAGACATCTCAGGACCAGCAGCCTGTTACTAGCTAGGGAAAAACCAAAACAGGACAAATTTCAGACATTCTGCTACTTTTTGTTTTTTTTTACCTGAAGGAGAAAGACACCCTTGTGAGGTGCTGGGGTGGGTTGAAAATTTCCCCCCCTCCCCAACATTAACTTTTCCAGACCAGCCCAGTTGGAAGCAAATGAAAGTTGTATTTACAGGCAAAAGTACAATCTACAATGGAATGCAATGAATATGTACAAAATATACAACATTTACAATATTTGCAGGTATTTACAATTGCTAAACAGCACAACCACCCCCCTGGTCAAACACATGGGGAAGCTACACGTTCCAGCACCTCCAGATCCTTCTTGTAATAGGGGCTCCAGAACTGGATGCAGTACTCCAGGTGGGGTCTCAGCCGAGCAGAGCAGAGCAGAGCAGAGCAGAGGGGAAGAATCACCTCCCTTGACCTGCTGGCTATGGTTCTCCTGATGCAGCCCAGGATCAGATGCTACAGGCTGAAAAGCCCTTAAACACAACATTAACTCAACAGTTCTGCTCTGTAAGTGCTATGTTTGATTTTAACTAGACAACAAGCCTTAAGGAATGTGATTCCTTAGAGTAAGCTAGATTCATATGTGACCTTTATATAATATTCTTATAACTTTGTAGAGAGATTAAAGGCAGAGGATTAAAGCAAAAGACTAAAGGGGCAGTATTAAAAAAATGTGGGAATGTTTTCCTGTTGAGATTTGCCTCTCTTGTATGTTTTCTAGCCACACTTCAAAATCTTCTCCACAGTCAAAATAAGTGCTTCCTGGAGAAGACGGCAGGAAAATTGCTTACCTTGTTAGAAGCAAAGCCATTGAGGCAAAAATGGAAAGGATGGTGCTGCTGAGAATAGAATAGAATAGAATAGAATAGAATAGAATAGAATAGAATAGAATAGAATAGAATAGAATAGAATAGAATAGAATAGGATAGGATAGAATAGGATAGGATAGGATAGGATAGGATAGGATAGACCAGGTTGGAAGGGACCTTCAAGATCATCACATCCAACCTATCAACCAATCCAACCCACCTAAACAATTAAACCATGGCACCAAGCACCCCATCAAGTCTTCTCCTGAACATCTCCAATGAAGGTGACTCCACCACCTCCACGGGCAGACCATTCCAATGGGCAATCACTCTCTCTGCATAGAACTTCTTCCTAACATCCAGCCTAAACCTCCCCTGTGTCCTCTTGTTCTGGTGCTGGCTGCCTGGGAGAAGAGACCAACATCTGCCTGTCTACAACCTCCCTTCAGGTAGTTGTAGAGAGCAATAAGGTCACCCCTGAGTCTCCTCTTCTCCAGGCTAAGCAACCCCACCTCCCTCAGTTTCTCCTGATAGGGCTTGTGTTCCAAACCCCTCACCAACTTCGTTGCCCTTCTCTGGACACACTCCAGCAAGTCAACATCCTTCCTAAACTGAGGGGCCACTCTTCTGCTAGTTCTTTTTGGTGCAGAGCATGCAAGACAGTGGCATATGCAGTGGAATCTGGTAATATAATAAAGAATGTAGAAAACTAATGCACTTCATGGTAAGGGGATTAAGCCCTAATCTTAGAGATATCCTTGTAGATAGCTTTGAATATCAAATCTGATTGATTGTGTACTCTGTGGTAAGGAAGAGGGCAGGAATCACCTATGAAATACATGGATGTCTTGAAACATCTTAGGCATGTTAGTCAGGGTGCTTCTCGAAGTGCAAGCAGAACTACTTTTTCAAGTGTTGTGACTCATTTACACCAGTCAAAACCACTTGAACTCAAGAATCATGAACCTAGACTTCTGGAAATTTTACTTTCTTTTTAAAATTATTTTTTCCCTGTAATGAATTCCACACAGTGTAAAAGTAATACATTCCCTATACTTGCTATGTTTCTTGGTTTATCTAGCCAAAAAAGGTACATTTGTTGTGTTAGGTGGCAGTTTACATATTGAACACCAACAAACTCCTGCAGAATGAACAGACAACAGGTAATGCTTGTCTCTTTTCTCTCTTCTTTATTTTTTACTTCCTGGCTCATATTTTAATTACAAAAGATTTTTATTCCATTGTTAATATTCTGAGAAGCAGAATCCTCCTCCAACTTCACTTTGTACAAAGGAGATTAAAGCAACCCCAAATGTCCATGGTTTTATTTGACTGCTTAAAGACAGAGAAGTGTGCTTGTTTTTCCTGCAACACTCATCTGTATTATTTACCTGATTCCAGGGAATGCGAAGGGCAGGACATCTCTTTAATAAGGCCATGATCTGTATATCACAGCTAAGACTAGTAATAAACTCTAATGCTGTTATAAAAGCCTTCTTGAAGCAAGGTTAATAGCACAACAATAGTAAACACCCCAGTCAGCATAAAACAAAATGAAGCCTATGGTATTTTAAATGCATGGGTCCTGTGAAAAAGGATACCAAGGTAAGACCTTTTGTTCATGAGCTTCTGTATATAAAAAATTCAGTTTTCTGCTTGTGTCTCAGTTGAAGGTCATCTGTACATGAGCAAGAGAAAAATAACTACCACGTTTGGCTGCAAAATACTCTGATTGCGTAGCAGTGTTTGCAACATTGCAAAGATAATGTTTTAATTGAAGGCTTTCATTGTTTATGAAAGTAGAGAAGATTTATTAATGACCAAATAGGTATTGTATTAATTTGTGTTTACTGTTTGGGTTTTTTTTCCCCTTCCTGAAAATAATTTGTTTGATGTGGAAAGTGACAGAAATACTATTACTCTACTTCAACCTTATGGCAGAAGTGAAATAATCCTGTAAATATGTCAGCATGGTTAACTGGCCAGTGGCTGAAGAAGCACTTTCTGTAGAAGATCATCACTGTGTCCCTCATTCAACAAGAAGAAACAGACAGATATCCAAGCTCAGGATCAACTTTGCACTTTGATGGGGTCTTACACTACTGGCTGGAATTAATGATGCTTCTCAAATTGGTGCCTCAGTCTCCAGTCGGTTTCATAGAATCATAGAATTGTTAGGGTTGGAAGGGACCTCAAGGATCATTGAGTTCCAACCCCGCTGCCATGGGCAGGGTCACCTCAACACTACAGCAGGTTTCTCACATCCACATCCAGCCTGGCCTTAAAAACCTCCAGGCATGAGGCTTCTACCACCTCCCTGCGCAACCTGTTCCAGTGTCTCACCACCCTCATGGGGAAGAACTTCTTCCTAACATCCAACCTGAATCTACCCATTTCTAGTTTTGTTCCATTCCCCCTAATCCTGTCATTACCTGACACCCTAAAAAGTCCCTCCCCAGCTTTCCTGTAGGCCCCCTTCAGATACTGGAAGGCCACAGTAAGGTCTCCTTGGAGCCTTCTCTTCTCCAGACTGAACAGCCCCAACTCCCTCAGTCTGTCCTCATAGGAGAGGTGCTCCAGCCCTCTGCTCATCCTCTTGGCCCTTCTCTGGACACATTCCAGCATGTCCAGATCCTTCCTGTAATAGGGGCTCCAGAACTGGATGCAGTACTCCAGGTGGAGTCTCACCAGAGTGGAGTAGAGGGGGAGAATCACCTCCCACCAGAAGGCATTTCCAGAGGGAGTGCACACATAATATTTGAACTAACGAAAACAAAACAGACACACCAATATTCAGACAAATAATCACTTCAGTTGTTTTCAGCAAAGAACACCAATTTCTTCCACCCATGAAAATTACAGAGGACTTGGAAGTTTTCAACACCATTTCTCTTCTCTGAAAAAGTAGAAAATAAGAATTTCAATAGGGTTCATCAGATAGTAGGCCACCATCTATCTACCATTTCTAGAAGAGGCTAGATCTAGGCTAATTCTAGTAAAAGTGCAGGAAACCTAATAAAAGTTGTAGAGTGCAATAGACTATTTTCTTGACCTTCTGGAATGGAGTTTTTCTACCACTTTAACAGTTTCCTCAATATGCTTGCCCTTGTAAACTCTGCTGATCACTAATCTCTCCCCACAAAAAAAGGGAAGGGAAGGGAAGGGAAGGGAAGGGAAGGGAAGGGAAGGGAAGGGAAGGGAAGGGAAGGGAAGGGAAGGGAAGGGAAGGGAAGGGAATGGGAGGGGAAGGGAAGGGAAGGGGAAGGGGAAGGGAAGGGAAGGGAAGGGGAAGGGGAAGGGGAAGGGGAAGGGGAAGGGGAGGGGGAAGGGGAACTAAAAAATCCAACCTTGATGTTTCATGATATAGGAACACCGACATGTAACCCTGGCTGAGCAGAAGAATGTTAATTTTAGATATCTTTAACCTGCAAAGTATGATTTTTGTGGGGGCTAGTCGGAAGAGGACAAGTTATATTAATATCATAAGATAAAATTTAGGAAAGTTTTTCAGCCTGCCCTTTGGATTTGTCAAGAATCTTTCCCTTTTGACTTCAGGTCCTTGTAAAAATATACGATTTTAAGATGCTGTATGCTATTGTTTCATTTTACAAAGTAGCTTGCTATTCAAAATGTAACTGAGCAGTCTGGCAATGAAAATTTAGTGAACAGTAAAGAATAAACCAGTGTAGCACTTCATATTTCACAGTTCTTTTACTCATCTTTAAAACTCAGCAACTACTGAAGTGTAAACAGCTGTTAGGACATCATGATAGTTTGGTATGATATTAACTGACACACTCTCCGGCAAAGGATGACTGTATTTTCATAGTAAAAAGCTAAATAAAAGATGGATAGTAATTCCTTGAAGTAGGAACATGCAGCCATTTTTGAGAATACTTCCATTCATGAAGACATGGCCAGCTTTAATTTCATTTATTAAATTTTACCCTTTTTTTCACTATCAGATTTTCCACTGATCGCTGATTACCTTTTTGTGGATAATTGCAACACCTAAACCCCGTTTTTACTCCCTTGAAGGATTCCCTTTTGCCCCCATCACAGTTTTCATTTGGCTATCTAGGCTAAAGTGACTAACACAATCCCTAGAGGTACATAGAGGAAAATACTAAATATAAGTTGAGAGGTAGCAGTGGTGCTGCTGTCTTTGAAAAACCATTCCCACTTCAGAGTCCAGAGCTCAGGCTTGCTACTGGTAACTTTGCAAATGCCCACAGAGAAGCCTCAAGCACAGTTTAGAAACTTCTTATTCTGTCAGAGAATTAGTTAGGAGGTGTCATATTTAAGCCTATGAGTATTTAAGGCCAACACTGGTAATGGGCTCTTTAATTAGCTCACAGTTGTTTAGTATGATTTAGTGAGCTGAAGCTGATGGTAGAACAACTAAGACTCAGGCTTTGTTGGCAGTGAGGTGGGAGATAATTTCAACTGTTCATAGAACCATAGAATCAACCAGGTTGGAAAAGACCTCAGAAATCATCAAGTCCAACCTGTCACCCAACACCTCATGACTACTAAACCTGCCTCCAAGTGCCACATCCAATCCCTTTTGAGCACC
>JAAWVA010000127.1:0-50000 GCA_015227895.2 Colaptes auratus | reverse complement strand
TTTACCATGAGGGTGGTGGAACACTGGAATAGGTTGCCTGGGGAGGTGGTTGGGCCCCATCCCTGGAGATATTCAAAGTGAGGCTTGACAGGGCTCTGGGCAACCTGACCTAGTTGAGATGTCCCTGCTGAGTGCAGAGGGGTTTGACTACATGACCTTGGAGGTCCCTTCCAACCCAGACCATTCTAGAATTCTATGATTCTAAGGAGGAGCTCCATGGTGAAGTCAGGCAGACATAATGGAACACCTGACTGCTGTGTGTGCCATTTCCTGGAATAGGGTCAGGTTAAAACTCCTGGCAGGAGTAGCATGGCCAATCAAAACCAGATGCTGTTATTCTTGGATTAGAAGAGAGACCAAAACCTAAGTTTTGATTATTCTTGGAATTTGCCAGGGAGATACTATCAGATGAGCAGACTTCATAAGCTGGTATTTACAATGCAGTAAACAAACCAAACCATGGTACAAAGTGACATTGTAAAACAATCACATTAAATTTCTGGAACAGATAGAAAAATGTTTTGAACATCAGAAAACTCTTAGCCAAAACTGTTACACTGAGCTCAAAGACAATACACCAAAAATGACAGAGGAATTTAAGTATTGTGTATATCTGTATCTATACATAGATACTTAAACATATGTACAGAAACATACATACAAAACCATACATAAACATATCTCCAAAACACACAAAATATCAGGAGTTAAAGAACAGATCTCTACAATTTTGTTATAGCTGCTAATTATTATGCAGGCCACATTCAGTATTTTGTGGCTACTTGAAATCATTTGCCAGTAAAGACTGACAAATCCATTTGCTTGCAATCACAAGTGAAACAGGCCTGAGGGCTGATTCTGGCTTTCTACCATGAAAGAAACAGCAAAAAACACTGAGTCAGCACAAAATGCCTATCCCTGCCTTGTTCCTTTTGCAAGAGAGTCAGCCAAAAGAAGGTGATGTGATCTTCCAGCAAGTATCCCTGAAGTAAACATGCAATAACTTCTACTGTGGGAAAAAGAGAAGGGAATAAAAGAAGGTAGGATGTCTAAATCAGAATAATGTTTGAGAAGAGTTTTTAATCTAGAAGAACCCAAGCAGAAAGAATGGAAATGTATTTCTTACACACTAAGACTGTAAAAGGCTGCCTTAAAGACCATGTTGGTTGCCTACCTAATCCTGCCAATCTGGTGAATGAGTATGTGAGGTGAGCCCCGGAGGGCTGATGCCTTACCCTGCACAGGGGATGGCAGAGCAGTTGCAGCCAAATGCCCAGGCCAGAACCCATCCTGCTGCACTTACAGGGCATCAGCCACCATGGCACTCAATAGTCAATGTCTGGACTGCTTGTGTTAAATCTTCTATACCCACTGCTTCCCATATGTATAAACTCAAGAAGGAGAACAGATATTGGGAAGACAATGTGGGCCACCTTGGCACCATTTCAAGGGCAGTATTGGAGGAAGAAATTTCATTGTGTCAGTGATGTAGCCTTTAAAGAGGTACCCCAGAGGCTGTTGAATCTCTGTCCTTGGAAACTTTCAAGATTTGACAGGACAAGAAGGGCCTTAGCAACACACAAACACTGAGTTGCCCTGCTTCAAGCGGAGGCTTGACTAGGCACCCCAGAGGTTCCTTTCAACCTCCACCTTCTCTGACCCTATGATAGATTTCATTCTAGCCTTTACAAACTGTACCACCATTTAGTGGACTTCCTTACATTCTTAGGCATAATATTTACCAAAAGAACATCTGCAATAGTTTTCTTTACATAGTTTAATTATTATTTATATATATATATATATGCGCAATAGGTATATTTATCTATACACTATACCACCACATATTTCTAGGCAACGATAAGATAAAAAGTTTTTACAATAATAAATGATACACCAGTTGAAGAGGACCTTCAGATCTCATGTCCCCCTCAACACAATCCACCCCCTAAATGCAATACAGTACAATACAGTACAATACAACCCACCTAAACAACTAAACTAAACCCTGGCACCAAGCAACCCATCAAGCCCTTCTTGAACACCTCCAATAAGGTGACTCCAACACTTCCACAAGCAGCTGATTCCAGTGGGCATCCTTCTCTCGTATAGAACTCTTCCTAAGATCCAGTCTAAACTGCCCTGGCGCAGCCTGAGACTGGTCCTCGTTTTTCTGGTACGGCTGCCTGGGAAGAAGAGACACCTCCGCCTGGCTCCACCTCCGTTCAGGAGTGTAGAGAGCATAAGGTCACCTCAGTCTCCTCTTCTCCGGCTAAGCAACCCCAGCTCCCCAGCCTCTCCTCATAGGGCTTGTCTTCCAAACCCTCACAACCTGTTTGCCCTTCTCTGGACACGCTCCAGTAAGACAATCTTTCCTAAACTGAGGCCCAACCTGGACCAGTACTCGGTGCGGCCTAACCAGTGCAGTGTCGGGCCAGAAGACCTCCTGCTCTCCTGCTGGCCCACTGTTTCTGATGCAGGCTAGATGCCTTGGCCTTCTTGCTGCCTGGGCACTGCAGGCTCATGTTCACCTACAATCGACAGCACCCCCAGTCCCTCCTGCCTGCCGCTCTCCAACCACTCTGACCCCAGCCTGTAGCACTGCATGGGTTGTTGTGGCCAATGTGCAGAACCCGGCAACTTGGATGTGTTAAATCTCATCCTTGGATTCTGCCCATCTGTCAGCCTGTCGAGGTCCCTCTGCAATCTTTCTCTACCCTCCACAGATCACTACTGCCCCAGCTTGGTGTCGTCCCAAATTTACTGATGAAGGACTCGATGCCCTCATCCAGACATCAATAAGAGTTGAGAGCATGGGGCCCAGCACCGATCCCGGGGTCACACCATAGTGCTGGCCGCAGCCAGATATGGCACCATTCACCACACTCTCTGGGCTCGGCCTCCAGCAGTTCCTAACCCCACGCATTGTGCTCCCATCCAAGCCATGGGCTGCCAGCTTGGCCAGGATTTGCTGTAATGAACATATTAATATCAGTTGCTGACCTCAAGTGCAGGCAGTTGAAGGAAGCGGGAACCATCTACAGGAAATGATAGAAACTGTCAAGTTCTCCATGTCTGTTTCAATAGAAACAGGATCAAGTTTTCAGAAAAGCATGTTAGAGTGGTCTGTGAGAACACCCAATTGAAGAAACTTTACATAATTAACATCTCTAAAGGACTCATTGTAAAGTATCATCAAAGAATACATTTATTTGATGCAGTAATCTCAAACTATCTTCAGCTTCTCTTGCACTGTATTACCAGACTAGGTATCATCAAATAACTACTGTTGCATCGAACTCTCCATATGCCCACAGATGCATTCAGATCTGGAAGGAAGCTCTCAATTCATTCCAACTGAACTGACGGGTGAGGGGGGGGGGGGGGGTGTGTAGTGGAGGTATGTGTGTTCTCCAAGCTTCCAGGAGGAACAGGGATGCTTCACCTTGTGTAATTACCTGGTTTAATTTGTTCTATTTGTTATGTGGTTTAGTATTGTTCCTTTCACCTTGTGTACTCCCTGTTTTATACAATGATTCAAGATGTAGTCCAATATGCACATTGTGTCTAATGATGGTGTAAAAGATTTGTGTCATTAGCAATCAAAACTTTTATCTATTGCAAAAATTGTTTAAAACTCCTTTCCTTTTTTTCTTTCTTTCTTTCTTGCTTTTATCTTTGTTGATGGGGTGAGTGAGAGACTAAATCTTATCTCTCCTGATGTGACTCAACAAAGATAAATCACCTTTGCTGCTGCCCAGACATGGACCGGGGGCCACTGCCATGTACCTTCGGGAACATGCATAAGACAATCATCCCCCCCATCAGGTACCCCGGAAAGGGAGGATGGTGAGATAATGGATTCACCACCTGGCCCCTGATGTGTATCGTGTGCGTGGGCAAGTAAATGGAGAAGGAGGAGGCGGAGGGCCTCTCCCCGCCCCCCTTCCTCCAGACCCCTGTCCAAACACAAAGGAATACACAGGAAATTTCCTGGGGAACAATACCTGGACACATACCTAAGGACTAAAAACTGTATAAAAAGACCTGAGCAACTACTGGGTCAGGAGAAGAAAGATGCAGAGAAGGACATTGCCACTGAGAAGGAAAACAGGAGAGGAAAAGCCCGGGGCAATGCTGCTCTTTAGAAAAACAGAGAGAATACCAGGAGAGAAAAAAATGACAGAGACATCACCATGGAGCCTGGAAAAGCAGACCCAAGAGGAACCCTCTCTCCATGTCCTAAGCTCCACCTGATGCAACTCATGGAGCTGAAGAGGCTGCCCAAAGGACAACATCTCTCTACAGCCAAGCTGCAGCACCCTTCCTCTACAGACCCAACATCTCCTGCAGCACCTTTCCTCCACAGACTCAAACTGTCTTGGGGGTGAGGGGTGTGGTAATATAATTCCTTTCCTCTTCTCGCTCTTCTCTCTCCCTCTATTTTCTCTCTCTCCCCTTCTGATCCATCCACTTCATTTGTGTAATAAATCCTATCTGTTGATATTTTGGCCTCATTTGTGCCTCTAATTTCATAACACGGGAATATTCAGAAGAACTGAGTCTCCTTCCCTCTCCGGACCGAGACAGGCGTTCAAGAACTCCAAGAGGTTTGTGAGACACTCATCCTTGAAAGAATCAAGTTGACTTTTTTTGAACACTTCATGCCTACCTATCTGCTACTAATTCTTTTCCTCACACACAGTTCTCGTTCTCATATGAGACTCTACTAAAAATATGGTGCATGTCACCTTCTAGTCTTCAGGTACCAAAACCGTTCATTGATAACATCTAAAAATCTAGCCTTTGCATCAGTTCTCTGGACAGATGAGTCTAGTTGAAGTCCACCATTACTACTTATTTCCTACCATTGTAGCCTCACCCAAATGTTCCTGAAGATCATGAATGATCAAGCATTAATAACTTCAAAATGAAGGAAGTAAATCATATTTTCCTAGACTTGACTTTTGAACCTATTTGACTAAACTTCCCTGACATGTAAGTAATTTTCTATCTCTACAGGCTCATGGATACCTTTTTCAAGACTTCTTTTTCTTCTTAGATCTTTGATATGGTCTTCCTTCTTAGAGACATAGTCAATAACTTTATTGCAGTAATACAGATAGTTAACAACTTTATTGTAAATTATCTTTGGAGAAGTTGGGGTGTTTTAGCAATTGCTTGTGAGTTGGATAGCTGTTGTGTGATAATCCTGCCATAATTCAGATTTAACGTTGTGAAAAGGCTGCATGCCAGCAGATGCTACAACAGTGCAATGCAGCCCCAGACTCGGTAGGCAGTTATCTCCAAGATTATGCCACTGATGCCTTGCAATCCTTTTGGTTTGGATATGTTTTGTCATTTCAACATCCAAATATTCAAATGAAAAGGGATGTGTCATTGTAGTAAAATCTATCTGCCCACTACATAATTTTTAAGTATCTTCCCTCCCATTTATCATGTCCCCTGCTCCAACAACTGTGCTCTGCCATTTTCTTCCAACATTGTCTACAAGAAATGGCAGGAATTCAGAATAATTAATTTGAATTATTTAAATTCTTCCTGCAGAAATGCAACCAAAATGGTCCATTTTATCTCATGGTCCATAGACTGCTCTAAGAGGAGAATAAAAGATAAGCAAGAAAAACAAGTCCACTGTCAAGTCCAATTTAAATTATGACAAAAGATCTTGCACCTGCATGGCAATTTTTTAAAGAGATGTTGTAGTATTCACATTTTAGATTCAGCATTTATAAATACAGTTGGGTGAACTACCAGACAGGGACACATTGATTTGAAGCTAATGCACAGCAGAGGCAGAACTCCAGGGTTTTCACAGCTCTCTGCTGCTGTACCACCCACCACTTACTGCAACAAAATAAAAACTGGGAAGCCAGCTCAGGGGAAGCAGAGAATGGATCAGTAGTAGCTAGGCTCTGCCCTGACCTCTCTGGCTAAAGGCACATACCTCAACCCGTGCCTCTCACCAGCTGGACAGCACTCACAGGACAGCATCATGTGCAGTGAACCACAAAGCCAAACTGAGTATCTGCATTGGGCCTGACTGATCAAACAGTCAGACTTGCTGTGCAGCACTACTTCACGACTCAGTGGTTTAGAGCTGGAGTTGGAGTTAGGTTAACATTTGACTCAATGATCTACAGGTCTTTTCCAACCTAATTAATTGTATGATTATATTACTGCACTGAACTGTTGCCACAAACTAGAATCACGCACAAACAGTACCTAATCCTTATTTTAAGCGATTGCTTACACCATCAGCCGGTGAACTGTACTGGCAACTAAATTCTAGGAACATGAAAACTCCCAGTCGAGGATAACATTATACATTTCCATAAGCACTTCTACATGGTGAAAAAGCTTGCTTCTGCTATGTCTGATGATGAAACAACTCTGCCTTATACTGTGCAACCTTGTGCCGCACCCAAAGAGTGCTGTCAACGGGTCCATGTCCCAGTGGAGGCCAGTGACAAGCGGAGTCCCTCAGGGATCAGTCCTGGGACCAGGCTTGTTCAACATCTTTGTGGATGACATGGACAGTGGCATTGAGTGCACCCTCAGCAAGTTTGCTGATGACACCAAGCTGTGTGGTGCAGCAGACACGCTGGAGGGAAGGGATGCCATCCAGAGGGACCTTGACAGGCTGGAGAGGTGGGCACAGCCAACCTCATGAGCTTCAACAAGACCAAGTGCAGGGTCCTGCATCTGGGTCGAGGCAATCCCAGGCACAAATACAGGCTGGCAGTGACTGGCTGGGGAGCAGCCAGAGGAGAGAGACTTGGGGGTGCTGGTGGACGAGAAGCTCCATGAGCTCTCAATGTGCACTTTCAGCCAGAAAGCCAATCAGATCCTGGGCTGCATCAGGAGAAGTGTGGCCAGCAGGTCAAGGGAGGTCATTCTCCCCCTCTACTCAGCTCTGGTGAGACCCACCTGGAGTACTGCGTCCAGTTCTGGAGCCCCTATTACAAGAGGGATCTGGAGGTGCTGGAGCGTGTCCAGAGAAGGGCCACGAGGATATCAGAGGGCTGGAGCACCTCTCCTATGAGGACAGACTGAAGGAGTTGGGGCTGTTCAGTCTGGAGAAGAGAAGGCTCCGAGGTGACCTCATTGTGGCCTTCCAGTATCTGAAGGGGGCCTACAAGAAGCTGGGAGAGGGACTCTTTCAGACTATCAGGGAGTGATAGGACAGGGGAATGGGATGAAGCTGGAGGTGGGGAGATTCAGGCTGGACATGAGGAGGAGTTTCTTCACCGTGAGGGTGGTGAAGGCCTGGAATGGGTTGTCCAGGGAGGTGGTTGAGGCCCCGTCCCTTGAGGTGTTTAAGACCAGGCTGGATGAGGCTCTGTCCAGCCTGATCTAGGGTAGAGTGTCCCTGCCCATGGCAGGGGGGTTGGACTAGATGATCCTTGTGGTCCCTTCCAACCCTAACTGAAACTATGAAACCTAAGACGTCCAAACAAAGCTGAGTCTGGGAGTGCAGTATTTGCCAAGCTGGGTGTGATTGGGAAGCACACGGATGCCTGGGGTGACCCACCCAGGGGAGCAGCAGGAGAACCGTGGCAGCACGCTCAGGGCTCAAACCAGCTGCCGGGCTATGAGAGGAAAACCACCTCTCTCGAGCTGCACACGCACCACCCACACGCTACTTCCAGTTGTTAGAACTGTCGCTGATTGTTCCTGCTCCCACTCTTCTAGCTAACTTCGTGAGCAGCCGCTGCGATTTGAAAGTGCTTGTTCGGGGAAGGCAAAGAAAGTTTTTTTAAGCCTCCACGTTTCTGAGGGAGCTGCTGCTGAGACACGGTTATTCCGCTGCCCCCTAGCCGTTGCTCTGACTGGAGGGCTGCTCTAGTGAGCCGCACCTGGGGTGGCCACGCACGTCTCCTCTACCCCCCGTCCCCCGCCTGCCCTGGGGTCACTCGGCGCCGGACGCGGCGGCAGGTGTCGCGGCGGGTACTCACAGCGGGTTCCAGCGCTCGGGCAGGCGGCGGTGCAGGAGAGCGGTCGCTCAGGTAGATGTTGATCTGGTGCAGCCGGATGCTCTCCTCCTGGCGGCGCTTCTCGGCCGGGCTCAGCTCCAGCCGCACCGCCCGGCCCAGCTCGCCCAGCGCACTCAGGTCCAGGGCCGGCTTCGCGTACACCGGCTTCCGCAGCAGCTCCGCGGCGGCGGACGGCGGCGGCTGCGGGGCGCGGCGGGCGGCGTGTGGGGCGGCGGGCCGTGCCGCCAAGCGAGGAAGCCGACGGCAGCCAGCAGCCCAGGGCCAGCAGCGCGCCCCCGCCCCGACAGCCCCGGCCGCCCGGCCCCCGCTTGCCCCAGCACACCCGCGGGCGAGGCGGCCAGCCATACTGTGCAGGCGGCGGGCCCGTAAGTGGCCTCTCACGGACACGGCGACGGGCGCGCCTCCGTCCCAGGCGGACTCGGCGAAGTTCTCACGAACCTGCCCACGCCGCTCCACCCGCCCGCTGCCAGCACTGCCCCGCCAGGAAACCCGCTCAACTCCTCCGCTGGCGGCTCCTCCCTCCTCCCCGCCCCGCCGCCGGCCAGCCCGGAGGGGCCCGGCGCGGAAGAGCCGCGCACGGTTGATGCTGTGGGGCGGGGAGTATTTCCTACCGGCGGCCCGGGGCGAGGAAGCCGCCCTCGTGTCCGTGGCGAGGGCTGAGCCCGCCGGCTCCCCAGGAGCGATGCCATGGTGGGCTGTGTGGCCCCGGGGCTCTGGCACCACAGGGAATCGTAGAATCATAGAATGGCTTGAGTTAGAAGGGACCTTAAAGATCATCTAGTACCAACCTCCTGCCATGGGCAGGGAGCCTCCCACTAGACCCCGTTGCTCAAAGCCTCATCTAGCCTGGTCTTGAGCACCTCAAGGGATGAGGCACACACAACTTCTCTGGGCAACCCATCCAATGTCTCACATAGTAAGAACGTTTTCCTAACGTTTATTATAAATATACCCTGCTTTAGTTAAACCATTGCCCCTTGTCCTGTCCCCACAGGCCCTTCTAAATCGTCCCTCCCTATCTCTCTTGTAGGCCCCCTTCAGGTACTGGAAGGCCAATAGGTGGTCTCTCTCGAGCCTTCTCCAGGCTGAACAGACTATTTCCTCAGCCTATCCTCATAGGAGAGGTGGTTGTAGCCCGCTGCCAGGAAGTTGGCACATTCCTCCAGCTTGCTCTGAGCTCTCACTGGGAATACATCCATGGAGCTAGTAACGGTCCTGATCCAGGCACAGGCACTTGTCCCACAGCTCCTGGGGCAGGGAGAGCCCTGTGCTGCTGGGTCATGCATATCAGAGACTGGGGAGAGGGAGAGAGGAAAGGATGTCATCGTCACCCTTCAAGGAAGAGGTAACCCAGTCACCTTGAGGGGTCTTCATCTACACTGGTAGCTGCATGGCAGATGCACAGGTGTACCCTCATCAACAGAAAGTTTGGCACAGCAAGCTGCTTTGGCCATTGCAGATCAGTTGGATGGCCCCAAGGCTTCCTGTCTCATGACAGGCTTCAGGCAGGATGACAAGGGAGGTTTTTGCCACGAAAGGACTCAGAACAGCTTTGGCTGAAGGAACATCAGTAAGAAACTAGGTTTCATCCATTCTGCTGCCTCGGTACAACCAGTGCTTTAGAAGTAAACAGATCATGGGCCAAGATCCATGAGAGCTAATACCAGCGCACTGAAGAAAGCAGTGTTCTAGGTTGAAAAAAAAGTCAGCCAGTGTGGTCTCATAAATACAAATGCAGAAGTCAGTGAAACGCCCAATTTAGTATCCAAATAACAGGCAGTCCATCTCACGGTTTGGCTGCTATGGGATAAACGCAGCTTGTGGCATTTAGTCAAAACTTTCTAGTTTGCTTCACACTCAAACAACACATCCCTGCAGTATTTTCCCTCCACCCCTAACAGAATGCAGCCCTGTCCTTCTAAACCTGTGATCCTGAGACTGTGAGATGACATGAGAATTTGTGATTTTGCATTTGAAAAACCTTAACAGAAGTGTAATATAACTGATACAGTTTAGCTCTCGCTTTCAGCAGGGAGCTGAAACTCTAGTTTGCAGGGGTCACTTGCTCTCTGCATTTTACAAAAGGCTCTTTCCTCTGCTGTTGGAAGCCTGTCGAGAACAACCCAGCAGAAGACAGTGGTCACCCTGGGAGTGCAGCTTCAGACTGGGTAGCAGTACTGGGTGGTGCTCACCAGCATTGCTGAGCACTGGATGAAAACACGTCTGACACTAAGAAAGGGGAAAAACCTTGTCAGTACCAGACAGGGTCAGCACACAGCTATGAGCTGTTTCTGATTTTACATGATGATAAATATTCTATGTGACACAACACAGAGGTTGTCAACTACTTGCAGAGCCCTTGCTCTGGACAGAAGAGTGCTGAATAATAAATCAAGTAGTTTAGCTGGATCTGCATGTTGGAAGCAAAATATTGTAAACAGGAAAAATAATAACTTGCTGATAAGCATCCAGGTATGGTTCCTGAATTGAAGACAATTGAAGTGCATAGATGGGACCGTAGCCATGGGAGGAAGTGGTGGAAGCAAAATAGTGGAAATAGGAAAGCTCATAACTGCTGATAAGCATTCGGTTCTAAAACAGACACTTTGGCTGACTGAAGCCCCAGCTGTCCATGTTTGTGATGGGATCCAAAAGCCAGTGTGGCTCTGTCATTCTTTTGTCTTATCACAACAGTCAGCTATTCCCAGGTACATCAACTTTTACAGGGAGAATATGATTTATTCTTTTTTTTTTTCCCAGCAGAAGACATTAAGCTGAAAGGCCCATGAAGAAATGCTTGTGCATCACTTAGTGATATGGCTACAGTTCCACCTCCACACTTTACACAGCAGAAAGCAGAGGTATGAATATTAGGCCTTTTGGTGTGGGGTGTATGTCGAGGTGGGTTAAAAACAATAGAAACTATTGGTGGGGGATAACCCCCCCAAACTAATCTGGAGAAACTACTCCCCAAAATAAATTGCCAGACTATCTCAGTTGGAATGGAGCAAATGAAGCTGTATTACAAGCAAACAATACTCTAGAAATATGAAATGCAATTAGTATGTGCAAAACACAACATCAATATCTCATCTATCTATCTATCTATCTATCTATCTATCTACACACACCCCCACACCCCCCCCTACATTTATAAATAACACAGAGACTCCTCAGAACCCCCCTGGACAGATCCAGGGGACCGGTTCACTTGTTCCCCATTCCCTCCCTCCTTCCTGTTACCTCACACAGTAGTCAAAACAGAGATACCCCTGGCAAGGCCATGGAAGAGAGAGAGGAAATTTGCAAGCAGAGGCAAAAGGAGAAGAAAAGAGAGAAAGAACTGTTTATGCCTCTGCTCTATATCCATTAGCAATCCAATGAATTACATAGACCTTATCATTATTTTCCTTTTGCATCCAATGGTAATTTATTTTCAGTCTTTGCAGTCAGGATTTAGGCTAAAGTTCCCCCTTCAAACTGTAATAGAGAATAAGACTAAACACAACAATATATAATTGTCCATAAAAACTTCTAGTGACTGTAATATCTGAAATTAAGATTATATCTGTTGCTCACTGAATGTCCCCTGAATTGCATCAATATGTACCTAAAACCACGTGCTTATTGAAGGAATTGGTCTACAATGAAAGCTTAAAGAGGTAAGTTAAGGTGAACTATTTTTACGAAAGTTATTCATATTTTGTAGTGATGAAACTTACAGAAAAAAAACAAACCCTGCAGAGCTATTAAGAATAGAATAGATAGAATAGAATAAATAGAATAGAATAGAATAGAATAGAATAAACCAGGTTCGAAGAGACCTTCAAGATCGTGTCCAACCTATCATCCAACCCCATCTAATCAACTAAACCATGGCACTAAGTGCCACATCCAATCCCCTCTTGAACACCTCCTGGGATAGGACTCCACCATCTCCCCGGCAGCACATTCCAATGGCTAACGACTCTCTCATGAAGAACTTTCTCCTCACTTCCCCTAGTGCAGCTTGAGACTGTGTCCTCTTGTTTCTGGTGCTGGTTGCTGGGAGAAGACCAACCCCTCCGGCTACAACCACCCTTCAGGTAGTTGTAGAGAGCAACAAGGTCTCCCCTGAGCCTCCTCCTCTCCCAGGCTAAGCAACTCCAGCTCCCCCACCCTGTGAAGAATTTCTTCCTAACATCCAGCTAAACCTCCACTGGTGCAGCTTGAGACTGTGTCCTCTTGTTCTGGGCTGATTGCCTGGGAGAAGAGACCAGCCCCCACCTGTCTACAACCTCCCTTCAGGTAGTTGTAGACAGCAATCGGTCTCTCCTGAGCCTCCTCTTCTCCAGGCCAAGCAACCCCAGCTCCCTCAGCCTCTCCTCATAGGGCTTGTGCTCCAAACCCCTCCCCAGTTTTGTTGCCCTCCTCTGGACACGTTCCAGCAAGTCAACATCTTTCCTAAACTGAGGGCCCAGAACTGGGCACAGTACTCAAGGTGTGGCCTAACTTTGCCAAAGTTTTAAAATGTACCTCATTCAATGTTTTGAGGTTGGTTTGTGGCTTTTTGGTGGTGGCATTTTGCGGTTACTTTTTTTTCTGTTGTTGTCATTAGATCTCTATTTTCATCCAAAACGAAGCAAAATTCTAAAATGGAAATGGTGTGTGAAGAAGTAGCAGCTGATAGTGTGTTTTTTATAAACCCAAAGTTCAAATAGCTTCTTAATTCATACTTTCAGGGGAGACGAAAGTACCAAATAATGGTGTTCCAGAATTATGTTCCTAGTTTTAGTAACAGCCACGCTTACTATTCTGAAAAAATAAATTATCAAGGAACATGATGTACAAATACATTGCAGATAGATAGGAAATTTGTTCAAGGAGATGAAGGTTCAGCCAAATTCTAAACCACACCCACTAGAGATAGTTTTGGACCTAAGGGTCATTGTTTGCCATCGCTTTAACTAAGTGTAAAATAGCATTGTCCTCAAAGAACCAGTACCTCCAGCTTACAGCTCCCACCTTGGCTGCTCTTTCTCTCCTTTGTCAGCAGAAGTGTACTTGTGTTTTTAAAATTGTATTATTCAGCCCGTTGTCCTACCAGTGCCAGGATTTTTTTTATTATGTGCTTTTGTTAAAAGTGTCTTTATTTGAGACAGCTGCTAGCACAAGCAAACCCAAGAACAGGCGCACCCTCCTTTCCCAGCTGCAGATCTGTGCCAAAAGGGGTTGCTGAGGTCCTTGGTCCTTCAGTGAGGACCATGTTTACTCTGGGTCAAGAGTGAAGCTGGGTGCATAGTGCGAGGCAGAGTGTATCAGAAATCTAGATGAGAGGAAGAACAGTGGTACAGAGGCCTAAAAATAAAATAGATTAAAACCACAGACTTGATGAGTGAAAGAGGAACTGTCAGCTATTTCAGGGATCTGCCATCAAACTGATGGATGCTGTGTAATTCTCATACTGACATACCAATAAAACAGGCAGTATTTAGGGGATTACCCTGGGCAGGACCTAGCCTGTTGAGTTTGGAGATCTCTGGGGTACCTGTATGTGCATATGTAGATATGTATGGCTACATATATATACCTATACACATACACACACAAATACCTTGTCCAAAAGGACATAGGTAACCAGGATAACTTAAAAGGTAGGAAAGATATGCACACCAGAGGTATATCAATTGGTATATTTACTTGCTGTAGATGAGACACTGGAATAGGTTACCCAGGGACGTGGTAGAAGCCCCATTCCTGGACGTTTTAAGGCCAGGCTGGATGTGGCTCTGAGCAAGCTGATCTAGTGTGAGGTGTCCCTGTCCATGGCAGGGGGGGTTGGAACTAGATGATCCTTGAGGTCCCTTGCAACCCTAACAATTCTATGATTCTATGAAATGTTCTCTTTAGGTAAGCAGCAAGCATGAAATGCAGGGAGTAGAAAATAAATTGTACATAAAGGAAGCCATGGATAGCAAGCTTAGCTGTCAAGTATTGGAACAAAACTGCAGTTCCATGTGTGGAATATAATATGATGTGACATCTTATGCAGGTCTGTTATACTGGAACTCAACTGATTGTTCATACATTTTTGTGTAGATGATGTGATTTAAAACACTGATTTGCAAAATTTTTTAAGGTTTGGCCACATTTATGGCATATTCTGAAACAAATAAATGAAGTAAATTCCTCACAAAGATACAGCAGCTGTTTAATATTAGACAAAGTGGAGGCCTGCTTGCAGACTACAATTCTGAACCAAGATATCAAGGGATATTCTATGGGTACAGGTACTTGCCAGCATTTTTTGTTAGTAATTTTTTCAATGTTACTTCTCTTTGTATGCCTGAAAGGACTGAGTTAATATATATGAGTTTTAATTACACTAGAGAAGCATTTGCTTTTGTATGATGCAATTTCTAATATGTGTCTGCCTTTTCATTAAGGCAGAGACAAGATTCTTCACACAGACACATGCTAAATTTTCCACTTTCTTTTTCCCAGAAGTATGAATTACATCAGTAAGTTTTACAGCAAAAATATCATTTTACTCCTTGAATTGCAATGAAAATAATACCATCATTTTTGGAGATTCAAGATGCCTTCATCCCCTGACTTTTGTAACAAAGACTGTGACTGAGTCAGCTATCTAGTTTTCTGGATTTTCTGTGGAACAGGTTGCTTAACTAATTGTATTTTTCCTTTTCTGAGATGCTTTTTATGATCACAGTAATTTTAGAGTCTTCCTATTATGTGATCCTGAATTATATATGAGTTAGAAATTTACCTTGTGTCATGGTATAAGGATATGGACAGATGCATTGTTATCCGGATGAAACTGATAGAGTAATGCCTAGTTATAGGGATGCTGCTTAAGTTAGGGCTAAATATACTGCATTGGTCTTCTAGAATGAGACCATTGATCAGGGGCTTTATGTATAAAACTGTTCACTTTAAGTAAACTAGCTAGCAACCATGTCCTTGAAGAGCAGTGGGCGACTGATGATGCCAAGCTTGTACTGCAAGTTCCCATCAAAGTAAGTGAAGGGCTGTAAGAAGACATCAAGGACATCAAGACCTAAAGAAACAAGAGCCTGTTGTCAACAGAAGAAACTTTTATCAGTAAACCATGAACATGTAAACCAGTTGCAATTTATTGTCCTAATGAGTGAGCTTTACTCATACATATCCTTATAAGTCTAGAAAACACCACCCACACCTTGAGCTGACAAGCCCCTTAACAAGACCTCCTCAGAGCATACACAATCAGTTTTTGTGGATACGTTGCTTTAATTGGGTGAAAAGCTGTAAACCCATTGGATAGTTCAGTGATGAGAAATTGTATATAAATAAGTGGGAGTTTTGGGAGGGTGCTAGCCCTGTGGGTGACCATGTAGCTGCAAAGGTGCACAACTTAGTTAAGTATCAGTATCTTGGCTCTGTGTGTATATTGGCTATGGAATACTGAGTGAAAAAAAATCCATTTTTGGACAACAGTGTTACATCTTATTATTACTGTACTGATTACAGATTTTTTGTTCATCTTACCTGGTCGATTTGTAGTGCTACATCATTGCACCATTTTCCATATTACACTTTGCTAGCTCCACAGGTACATTAATGGCTTCCAGGTTTGTTTTGCAAATTAAGAGTCTGTTTCTTGCAGAATTATGGCTCCAAGTTTCTTTCCTGTATGTTGCCTTGTATTATGAGTAGATTTAATAAGGCTTTCTTATTATTCTTCTACTTTCTTTGGAGCCTGTTCTGTTCCTTACACATTTCTTGTCTCATTTAATCTAAATAAATGTTTTCATTAATCAGGTTTACCCTCTGTCATTTTAAATGATTCTAACCTCAGAGCAGTCCAACAGTAACATAGAAATTACCACATTGCTGATGTGAAAGAGTTTGTTGTCACAAGCAATGCATTTTCACTGACTGGACAAACCAGACAGTTTAGACAAGCTCCTGAATGGCTAAAGCACAATCTGCACTTAAGAATCTTAGGTTTCCTCATCTTTGTCTTCTGAACTAAGCTTTTGCCATCATCTTACCCAGTAGGGTAACAGTTTGAACAGTTTGAAAGGCTTAGGTTGTTCATTCATATTGAGAATTCAAGGCCTATATTTTCCAGAGAGCTTGGTACTGCAACACCATGAGAATATTCTATAGCACTTTATTAATTTCAGAAGAGAACTGATTATTTCAGTTGCCTCATATTTTGATTCTCAATCAATGACAGAAATTGCTGAGTGATCATATCTGTGTAAATGCCTAGACTGCTGACTGAAAATAGTAATGACCGTTAGATGATAACAGCAGAATTTAGCACAAGTAATTTCCTCTCTCATTTTGTAAACCCCAGCAAATATTTCCTTATAAGTTTCTTAAAATAACAGTTGCATCTTTTTCTCTTAGGTTCCAGTTACATTAATGATATTTTTGTCTAGAGTTTCAAATCATTAGCAGAAATTGATAGCATCTGCAGCAGCTACATAACATAAAGTTGTATGATCATCATGTTCATGGCTTATCTCAAATATAAACTGGAGTGATTCTGCCACCAATTTGACTATATTTGATCATGCATGTTGATATGGTAAGTACAACCCTGTTTTCCTCAATCATGAGTAACATATTGCATTAATCACTCTTGCCATTCCCTTCTTCCAAGCTCTGAAATCATACACAGAATGAATTGCATCATCTACCTTCAATGACCATGGCAAGCTCCTCATACTTTCATGACGTAAGAATGGTTGTACTGGCTAGATCAAAAGCCTACCTAGTCATCTGTCTTTCCTCTGATGGTGGCCACTTATAGCATTTTATGCTTAAGGAAATTATTAATCATAAGTGCATATGATTACATATGCACTTATATATGAACACATTTTACTTCAGTTAACACATGGCATCTACAGTGGAGTAAGAATTGCTGAATATGTAACCTATCTAGGAATTGTCCTATCTGTAATGGTAAATTTGCAAAAGTTTAAGTAACTGTTTTTTCTTTGCTGCCAACAGTAATTTCCCAGAGGACTGGTTTAAATGGCCAGTAGTCTTGTTTCACAAAACTTTATCCAAGTGTAGCTTCTGTGGCCCTTCACCATGATGCTCTGGCAGTCTGGATTTGAAAGCAGATCAGAGATGTAGAACTAAGAAGGTATGGATACCACTGCCTAAAAGCAGGGGATGGCTTTGTTTTACTGGCACTTGGTGGTTTCACTACACTCCCCGGACTTCTCCTAGTCCTCTCATCCAAAAAACCCTCCACCGCTGTAATAAATGCCATTTTTGGCACTGAAATCACTCAGTTTAATAAATAATGTCCCGATAAACTAAACTTCCAGGGACAGCTCGGGCTTGGACAGGAGCGCTCTGTTCTGGGTTAGGAACTGGCTGGAGGGCTGGCCCAGAGAGTGGTCGTGAATGGTGCCACATCCAGCTGGAGGCTAGTCACTAGCGGTGTCCCCCAGGGATCAGTGCTGGGCCCCATACTGTTTAATATCTTCATTGATGAGCTGGATGAAGGGATTGAGTCAGTCATCAGTAAATTTGCAGATGACACCAAGTTGGGAGCAGGTGTTGATTGCTTAGAGGGTAGGGGCTCTCCAGAGGGACCTTGACAAGCTGGACAGATGGGCAGAGTCCAACATGATGTCATTTAAGAAGTCCAAGTGCCAGGTGGAACACTTTGGCCACAACAACCCCATGCAGTGCTACAGGCTGGGGTCAGAGTGGCTGGAGAGCTGCCAAACAGAAAGGGACCGGGGGGGTACTGATTGACAGCTGCCTAAACATGAGCCAGCAGTGTGCCCAGGTAGCTAAGAAGGCCACTGGCATCCTGGCCTGTATCAGGAACAGTGTGGCCAGCAGGAGCAGGGAGGTCATTCTGCCCCTGTACTCAGCACTGGTTAGGCCACACCTTGAGTACTTTGTCCAGTTCTGGGCCCCTTAATTTAAGATGGACATTGCGACTCTTGAACGTGTCCAGAGAAGGGCAACAAGGCTGGTGAGAGGCCTTGAGCACAAGCCCTATGAGGAGAGGCTGAGGGAGCTGGGGTTTAGCCTGGAGAAGAGGAGGCTCAGGGGAGACCTCATTGCTCTCTACAACTACCTGAAGGCAGGCTGCAGCCAGGTGGGGTTGCTGTCAGGGGAAGTTTAGGCTCAAGGTGAGGAGAAAGTTCTTCACATCTTCACAGAGAGAATTGTTAGCCATTGGAATGTGCTGCCCAGGGAGATGGTGGAGTCCAACCTTATTGATTCTCTGATTCTATGACACAACACTGAAGCAACTGTTCAACTGCACTTCAAGAGCTCATCTCATTGGTGCCTTCCCCCCCCCCCCCCCTTTGTAAATCAGTACAGCCTGGGAAAATGTATCAGATTAGACAGGAAGCTCAAGCTAGAGCAAAGATACTTAGAAACGCCCCAAGAAATCACGTTATACTCAAAACTTTTCCATTTAAAAGCCTAACTGGTGCTATCAGGGAGCAGAAGATTTGGGTTAGGGGGAACGGGTCAAACGTGAATCCTGCATTTCAGTGAAGAAACTGGTTTTGAGCTAAAGGTAAAACAGGGTAGGAGGGTGCAAGTACAGGCTTAAGTATATTATAAACTGACAGAGAGAGATTACACCGTGGTGAAGAAGAAAAAGGAGTTATATTGGGTGCAAGTGAACAAGCCCAAAGCGAGGGCTTGCTGCGATGACACCATCGAGAAAAAGATGTACTGCAGAGACACTTGTCTGTACGGGAGTCAATAAAGGTGGCACGAACGCGGCATGGGAAACTGCTGCACCCCAGATGCAAGCGGATGACAGAAAACATTTGTGGAAGGGGTTGGAGCCGCAGTGACCCAGGCGCTGCCGGGACAGGGCAGGACGGCTCGGCGGAGAAAGGCGCGGAGGCCAGCGGGCCAAGCTGGCAAGACTCTTCCGGCTCCGAGGAGGGCGGTGTGTGACCCATCGCAGCTGCCCGTCCCCGCCTTCCGAGAGCTGCTGGGCTGCTGCAGCCGCCCTCGGCCGGCCTCCTCCCGCCGACGGAGTCCCCTCCTCTCCGCTGCCTTCCCGGCGGCCGCCGAGCCGCCTCCGGCAGGGGTGGGCGCGGGCGGCCAGGCTGCTCGGGGCTCGCCAGTGCTGCCCATGGGGGAGTGCGGAGTGCCCCCCCAGGTTCAGCTCTTCCTCCGCGCCTGCGAGCAGGGTGACTGCGAGACCGCCCGGCGCCTCTTGGGGCTGCACGGCGGTGGCACCGCCGACCCGGCGGCCCCTTCCTCTTGCGGTACCGAGGAGGTAGTGGCAGAGCCCTGCGGGGAACCGTCCGCCCCGCCCGCCCCCGCCGTGCCTGTGGACTGCACCGACGAGGCCGGCAACACGGGGCTGCAGTTCGCCGCGGCGGGGGGCCATGAGCAGCTGGTGCGGTTTCTGCTGCGGAAGGGGGCCTCGGTACAGAGCAGGAACCACTACGGATGGAGCCCACTCATGCAGGCAGCCAGGTAGGGGAGGGATCAAGCATCTGGAAGCCGCCGTCCCCCCTCGCCGCGGGCCACTGGCCTAGTCAGCGGCAGGGCGGTTACCGTGCCGGCAGCAGCCCCGGGCGGGGAAGGGAGGGCCGCCGAGGTGGCTTGGTGGCCCTCCTTGCCCCGCCTCGGGAGTGCCGCCGGCTTTCAGACTCTTTGCCACCAAAATCTTGCTCCCCGGGGCCGGGGGAGTGGGACCGGGAGCGCAGCGGGATTCCAGGCGGATCGGCGGGCGGGGAGGCGCCATGCTGTAGGCCGCGGGTTGCCGTCGGCGGTGTAGCTGCTTTGACCGGGGGCACTGGAATGGTCACCTGTTACCTTCCCCGGGGGCGGGGGAGGAGGAGGAGTCGAGTTTAAATCTGGGTAGGTATGATGTTGGGGGAGTTAGGTTTCTTTTTTCAATATCAAGGATGTGTTGATTGAAGCTGTGCATGATATTTCTTGAGTTAAGACAGTCAATCACAGAGGAAACCTGAATGTGAAAACAGTACTCTTTTCCTTCCTTGGAAGTATTGTAGGTGTACATCCTTAGTTAATAATTTCTGTAATGTGTCTTATCTACCTGTTGAAAAGTCACTTGTGGCATAAAACATACTGGAGCAAACAGAAATAATTTGCTTCACTTGGCTTTTCCGTATTTTCCTAAGTGGCTTGCTGGAGAATGTGGAAAATCATTGCTGAGGGATTTAATGACAAATCTGAGTGGTTTTCTGCATCAGTGATGCTGTGCTTCGTGTAGCCCTCTGCTGGGTTGTGAGAGGTTCCCAATGCTAATCTTTATGTACAAGTACTCCTTGGGTCTACATGCACTGTTTGCAAGCTTGGAGGGCAGTGCTTTCCTACAATAAATGAGAGGAGAAATGTGATGTTGTTTTCTGTTTGTTTGATAACACATTAAAATACTTGGAAGAAAAAGAATCTATTTCAAAGTCAACATTTCTCTTTTCAGTTGAAACCCATAGAAAGTTCCCAAAGTATGAGTCACACAGCTGTTTCCCAGTAAGAAGGAGGAAGACAGGGTTCAACAATTTTGTTATTTTATAAAGGTTTTTAAAAAAAAGGAAAAAGTTGCAGAAACATTCTTATTTCTCCCCCCCTTTATTAAAACCACATGCTTATTCTCAAAAACAATACACTTAAATCACTAGAATCTCTCACTATTTAAAAAAATGCCTTGCTGCCATTTGAAAAGTACTGAAGATACCATTGAAACCAGTGGAGAAAACATAAGAGCATGTTTCTTTTTAATGGATAACCAAAAAAAGAAAGAATAGAATAGAATAGAATAGAATAGAACAGAATAGAATAGAATTAACCAGGTTGGAAAAGACCTTCAAGATCACCAAGTCCAACCTAGCACCCAACACCATCTAGTCAACTAAACCATGGCACCAAGTGCCTCATCCAACCCCCTCTTAAATACCTCCAGTGATGGTGACTCTACCACCTCCCTGGGCAACCCATTCCAATGGCAAATCACTCCTTCTGTGAAGAACTTCTTCCTAACATCCAGCCTAAACCTTCCCTGGTACAGCTTGAGTATGTGTCCTCTTGTTCTGGTGCTGGTTGTCTCAGAAAAGAGACCAACCCCTACCTGGCTACAACCTCCCTTCAGGTAGTTGTAGAGAGCAATAAGGTCATGCCTGAGCCTCCTCTTCCCCAGGCTAAGCAAACTGTACATGTTTAATATTCTGGCAGTGGTTAGTCCCATTGAAATTGGACAGGAGGTAACAAATATGCACAAAATTAATCATGTGCAGGGACTGCAGGCACCACTGAGGTGACGCAATGAAGTCTTCCAGGATAGACCTAAGGGCTAGAGTGGCCCCGAGGGCTTCATTCTGCAGCTACGTACTTTCTGAAAGGAGACTAGGGAGTTTTCATCTTATGTCTGCTGTTAGTGGTCAGTAGCATTCTTCGGGATTTCCTCAACTAACATCTGCTTTGCTGCAGTGTACAAAGGCTGCTATGTGCACAAGGATGTAGTAATAGTAGAATCATTTCAGTTGGAAAAGATCTTTAAGATCATCCAGTCCAACCGTTGATCTCACATCACCATGGCCACTAAACCATGTCCTGAAGTGCAGCATCTTGCATTTTTTAATACCTCCAGGGACAGTGACTCCCACCACCTCTCTGGGCAACCTGTTCCAATGCCTGACCATTCTTTCAGTAAAGAAATTTTTCCTAATGTCAAATCTAAATCTCCCCTGGTACAACTTGAGGCTATTTCCTCTCATCTTGTCACTTTTTTCAGGTAGCTGTAGAAAGCAGTGATGTCTCCCCTTAGGCTTCTCTCCTCCACACTTAGCAATCCAAGTTCCCTCATCTGCTTCTTGTAAGACTTGTTCTTCAGGCCCTTCACCAGCTTCGTTCCCTTCTCTGGACCCACTCCAGCAACTCAACGTCCTTCTATTGAGGGTCTCAAAACTGAACTCAGTTTTCAAGGTGCAGCCTCACCAGTGCTGAGTACAGGAACACAATGACTTCCCTACTTCAGCTGGTCATACTGTTCCTGAAACAGACCAGAATGCTGTTGGCCTTCTTGGCCACCTGGGCACACTGCTGGCTCATCTTTAGCTGGCTGTCAACCAGCATGTCCAGGTGGTTTCCTACGGGGCTTCCTTGATGGTTCAGGTCTTTTGTTGTTTATGTTGTGTTTTGTTTTTTTTTCTTTATCTTTGAAGTTTTTACCCTACTTGTTCAATACTAATGAGGTACTTAGTTAACATATCTGCAAGCAGACTGGCTTTGGTTCTTGCGTGTGATCCAGGCCTGGAAATAAAAGGGTGAAAGTCACTCTATGGTTTATGGAAGTGACATACTGATGTCATGCAATTAAAAACGAACCTAGCACATTGCTGTTTTGCCCAGAACATCCTCTTAAATAGGTGGCTCATTTGTGAGCACGGTCACTGGAACATGTGGAACAATCTAGTTTACAGTCTTCGGCTGCTGATTTCTCCCCTCCAGTAAGGTGACCACTGTTGCATTCAGTGATGCATGCGTGAGGCCACATAGTGTATTAGTCAATAGGCCAATTTGGTAGCAAAGGCTTTTCCTCTCCAGAGTATGTTGATGTTCTTTGAGAAGCCTTTGCCATCCATGGTGGTAATTCTCTTCTTTTGCTTTCCCTCAAGGTTTGGACATATAAGCGTGGCTCACATTTTGCTGGAGAATGGTGCTGATCTCAATGCACAGAATAAGTTAGGAGCCAGTGTCCTCACAATGGCCTCTAGAGGTGGCCACGTCAGTATGGTGAAATTGTTGCTGGAATCTGGAGCTTTTGTAGACAACTATGACCATTTTAATACAAGTGTACTCAACAGCAGTAGAGACGACCTTCCTGATATTACTCCACTAATGGCAGCTGCTCAGCATGGACATGAGGCGGTGGTACATTTGTTATTAGACTGGGGAGCTGATTGTAATTACACTGTGAAGACTATGGGCTGGAGTCCTTTAATGCTGGCCGCTGTTAGTGGAAAGGTGAGCTTGGCACAGCAGCTCATGGAGAAGGGTGCTAATCCTGATCATCTGAATGTACTACATAAAACGCCCTTTGAAATCTCTGTTGGCTTCAAACACAAAGACATGAAGGACTACCTGGAATCTCTCACAACAATCAGACCCCAGGCAGGTATGGAGCTTTAGTTTTTTGTTTCTCTTTCTTGAACTTTTGGTTGCATATTTAGAAATTGAAAGGGTTATTTTGTGTGTATATGTTGCTCTTTATGATTTTTAGCAAGTCTTTTTTGGGAACGTTGGAGTAGGCACACATACCTCGGGTGAGGCAGGGATGCCCAACTTCTGCAAGTTGCTTCATGTTAGCTTGATGAGATTCCTGTCATGCCAGGAAAATTGCATGAAACATTTGAAAATGTTTCAATGTTTTGCTTTTAAACACGTGGCCCAGGTGCTCGTTTAGGAAGAGCATTACAAAGGTCTGCCTAAAGTAGAACTAAAGAAGGGATATAAAAAACCAGAATTGGATAGAATAGAATAGAATAGAATAGAATAGAATAGAATAGAATAGAATAGAATAGAATAGATCAGGTTGGAAGAGACCTTCAGATCATCATGTCCAACCTATCAACCAATCCAACCCACCTAAACAACTAAACCATGGCACCAAGCACCCCATCAAGTCTCCTCCTGAACACCTCCGATGATGGTCACTCCACCACCTCCACGGGCAGTCCATTCCAATGGGCAATCACTCTCTCTGTATAGAACTTCTTCCTAACATCCAGCCTAAACCTCCCCTGGCGCAGCCTGAGACTGTGTCCTCTTGTTCTGGTGCTGGCTGCCTGGGAGAAGAGGCCAACCTCCGCCTGTCTACAACCTCCCTTCAGGTAGTTGTAGAGAGCAATAAAGTCACCCCTGAGTCTCCTCTTCTCCAGGCTGAGCAACCCCAGCTCCCTCAGCCTCTCCTCAAGGGCTTGTGTTCCAAACCCCTCACCAGTTTCATTGCCCTCCTCTGGACACATTCCAGCAAGTCAACATCCTTCCTAAACTGAGAGGCCCAGAATATTGCAGACTCAAAAGAAAACCTAAAATATGTGAAATCTATAAAACCTGCCTTGGAAGGAGCAGCTGAAGAAGTTCAGTCTGCCTCGTTTCATGAGGAGGTGGTTAAGAGGTGTGATTAATAAAGTTTCCACGTTAAGGACAGGAACTCCAGTACCTGAAGGCCTTTTTTATATGGCAGCAAACTGTGAGTTCAAAGTTAGAAGAATTTGAATGGAAATAAAGCTACTATGTTTTGCAGTGAAGTTTAGACCTGGAGTGACTTAGCATAGATGTACAGACTCCGACAGTTGCAATCAAGATTAAATGCCTTTCTAAAACTCATCATCAGACTGCCTTCACTGGGTGCTGCATACAAGACTTGTGGCATGCAGATCAGATGAAGTTAAACCTGATTTTTTTTCTGCCACTTTCTGAATATATGAAACCTTCTCATAGGCTTTGATACTAGACTCTGTATTCTAACAAAAACAACTATTACTATGGATGAATAACAAGACAGCATGTCCCCTACTTTTCTGTTCCTTGCAGGAGGGGGAAAATGTCTAATTAACTTCAGGATTTTATAAAATTTATATGGACCCTCTTCTCTGTTTTTTCCTTACCTTACATAGTGTCAGCAGTTTCAAAGTACTTTGAAGGCATATCAAAGGAGGAATCTTTCACTGAGAATATTAAAATTTGTAATAATTGCAGTTCTTGTTACAGGAATGGTGATCTGGGAGCTGAAGGATATCTATTCATGCACAAATAGCAAGCTGTGTAGTTAAATCATCACTCTTGTTTTTGTGACCCAAATTAAGCTGTCCATACTCAAGAGGAAATAAAAATGAGACAGCCTGTAAAACTTTTGAATCACCTTTCAAAATAATCTTGTACTATTTATGTGTTTGCTGTTGTAAGGAGGATTGCATCAAACCACAAAACCATGCTGTGGTTTTTTAATTGATATCTTAACCTTCCAGGCAGGAAACACAAGAGAGTTTCCATACACAAATTCCTGATAGAGAAGGGAAGTTAAAAGGCAAAAGGCTATACTGGTGCTTTATGATAGTTTGTTGCTTTGGGTCTGCACAGAGAACTGTAGAAATGATTCATCCTCCCTGAAGGGAATGAAAAGGTTACTAATGCCCTTTGTGTTCATGTCTAAACACATGTTTTATGGTACCTTTATGTAATTGCTTTGTAAAATGATTGCTAATAGAAATATTTATTTCTTCCAGATTCAGAAATGAGGCAACCTGATGTCTTTAATGCTTTGAAACTGGGTAAGTGGTGGCAGGATTCTTCCACCATGTCTGGTTCTTGTAATTTCAGAACATGTTTCTTTGCTAACATGTGAAACTAAGACTTGTTCTGTTGTTTGGGGTTTTTTTTTTCAGTTTTCCTTGTATGGTATCGTCTTATGACAAATTAACAGAAATATTCCATACTTGTTTCTTCACATATGGGATGCACTGCAGTTTATACAACCTTTGTAGCTTAGTTGTTACATTTCAGAAAATGGTCTTGTAATGGATTGTACTGGAAGTGTATAGATAGGGAATATAAGGGATAACAGTACCCTGTGTTTATGCCACAGTTTTGTGTACTGAACTGTTAATTAAAACCCCAAAGATCAGTACAATGTTTAGCTTTAGCATTGCAGTTGGTCTAGCACTTTGATTTTTGCTGTTTTAATTCCACTAAACGTAGACCAGTGTCAGCAAGTCAAAATGCTTGCTAATTCAGTGACTAAGAAGTTCTGTGTTGCTCATGTAGGTTATGTTTTATCACTGTGTTGCAGGAAACTTTCAGCTGGTTAAAGCTATTGTTGATGAAGACCTAAGTCAGGTCAATATTACTAATGTTGATGGCGCATCTCCATTGATGATTGCAGCTGTAACTGGGCAGCTGCCCCTTGTGCAGCTCCTGGTTGAGAAAATGCTGATATTGACAAACAGGATAATGTTCATGGCTGGACAGCGCTAATGCAGGCCACATATCATGGGTAAGATACATACTGTCTTTGGGTATAGCAGTAAAGAAGTTTCATTCTTCTTGTATTCAGGAGAAAAAAATCTTTTTGATACTGACTCTGGAAGCACAGGGGCTGGTACAAGAAACTGAGAGACTTATGACCTTGCACTGGCCTCAGCTTACCAGAGCAGACCTGAATGCTGTTTGGATTTCAGAACAAGTGGCACAGCTGGGAACTTGATTCTTGTTCAGTAAGTGCTGAGAACACTCCAGTGCACCAGACAGGCACTAGGAACTTTTGTGCAGATTTCAACTTCCATCCTTTGGTGGGTTTTGTGTTTTGTTAGGATGGTATCACCCTCTGCCAGGATTATAGGCCTACATAAAGTTGTGAAACTTCAAGGAAATCATATTTCTTTGTGCCATATTTTCCAGTCTTAAAAATCATTCTCACAGTGCCCTCTTATATTCCTCTATTCACCCTTTAATATTCATAAGGTTTTCTGAAGGGCACCCACTGGAGAACTAATGGTCATTTTCTCTAAAGCTGCTGTATAAGTGCAGGAAGGTGCTGAAGAGTCAGACACCACAAACTGGCGTGGTACTTCACATGTGATCTCTGCCATATACTTGGCATTGTCCGTATACAGAACATTCAGTTTAGGATGGTGAACTTTTCTCCACTGTTGTAGGCAGGCCCTTCAACAAGGTGAAGATTCATTACTATCTGGTCATACTCACATTAATAGCGCAAATGCAGATCACAGAATCACAGAACATTAGGGTTTGGAAGGGACCTTGAAAGATCATTTAGTCCATCCCCCACCAGAGCACAATCACCTCAAGTAGGTCACACAGGAATGTGTCCAGGTGGGTTTTGAATGCCTCCATAGAAGGAGATTGACTCCACAACCTCTCTGGTCAGCCTGTTAGAGTGTTCTGTCTCCCTCATAAAAAAGTTTTTCCTTATGTTCATGTGGAGCCTCCTGTGCTCCAGCTTGCACCAATTGCCCCTTGTCCTGTCATTGAACATCACTGAGAAGAGCCTGGCTCTGTCCTTCTGATACTTGCCCTTCACATATTTATAAACATTAATGAGGTCACCCTTCAGTCTCCTCCTCTCCAAGCTAAAGAGACCCAGCTTGCTCAATCTTTCCTCAAAGAAAGATGTTCCACTCCCATAATCATCTTTGTGGCTCTGTGCTGGACTCTTTCAAGCTGCTCCAGGTTTTATCTTTAATCAGCAGATCTCACTGGGCTGTGAAAGTGCAACAAAGGTGAAAAATAGGAGGTTAAGTTGTCATTGCTTTGTGAAAAATTTCAGAAGTAGTTCTGAGGACCTATGTAAGATGAGATTTTTGTACTACTTTCTTTCCAGTGTGGTACTGATAGCTGTGATAGGCATTTCACAGAAGTGTCAGAATATCAGTTTTTCTGGTGTGGCCGTTTTGCTTATCATCAGCCACCCCAGTGCACAGTTGAAATAAAAGCATCCAGCAGAAAGTAATGAGCTGGACTGCTGGCATGTCCCTGTGTGGGTACTGAGACACTCCTCTTGCCCCTGGAAGCAGAGTGTATCTGATTGCTGCCTGTGTTGTGATGATAGGAACTGGGGAGGGTGGCTGACACACTGGAAGATTGTGCCGCCTTCCAATGAGATCTAGACAGGCTGGAGAGCTGGGCAAAGGTGAACCTCATGAAGTTTAATAAGGACAAGTGCAAAGTCCTGCATCTGGAGAGGAGTAATACCAGGCACCAGTACAGACCAGGGTCATCCTGCTGGGAAGCAGCTCCATAGAGAAAGGCCTTGGAGTCCTAGTGGACGGGAAGTTACCCATGGGGCAGCAGTGTGCCCTTGAGGCCAAGAGTGCCACTGGCATCCTGGGGTAGATTAAGAAAAGTGTGTCCAGGAAGTCTAGGGAGGTTCTCTTCCCCCTCTACACTGCCCTGGTGGTGAGACCACATCCAGTGCCCACTTCTGGACTCCCCAGTCCAAGTGAGACAGGGGTCGTCTGCTGGATGATTGTGGGACTTGGTATATCTCCAAAGACAGATTGAGAGACCTGGAGCTGTTCAGTGTTGAGAAGGCTGAGATGGGATCTTATTAGCAGGGGTGGGTGTCAAGATGATTAGAATAGAATAGAATAGAACAGAACAGAACAGAACAGAACAGAATAGAATAGAATAGAATAGAATAGAATAGAATAGAATAGAATAGAATTAACCAGATAAAGGTGCTAGTCTGTTTTTGGTGGTGACGAGTGATAGGACAAGGAACAATAGGTACAAGCTAGAACACTGGAGGTTCCATCTCAACACAAGGAGACACTTCTTTACAGTGAGGGTGATAGAGCACTGGAACAGACTGCCCACAGAGGTTGTGGAGTCTCCTTCTCTGGAGACTTTCAAAACCCTCCTGGATACCTTTCTGTGTGGCCTGCCTTAGGTGACCTTGCTTTGTCAGGGGGTTGGACTTGATGATCTCCAGAGGTCCCTTCCAACTCTTAACATTCTGTGATTGTGTGAGACACTGTCCTTTTGAGTTTCCTGGAAAATGAAAATTCCCTTCCTGATTATAAGAATCAATCTTTCTGACATAAGCAGTTGTTAATACAGTTTCAATGTTTGAGGTAGTGGAATTTTACTGGAAGCTTTGGTATTGTTCATATTTAAGTAAAACCAGCTAAGACCATGGCTCACTGGAAGGACTGGAAAAACATCCCAGTCATGGAGATCAGGACTTGGCTTCTTGAAACTTAGAGGCATCCAAGAAGGATACAAGATATCCCTAGTCAACCAGGATAATGTCAACATCATAGCCTCCCCAACACATTTTGTAAACCCTCCCAGTGTTGTCTGGCAGCTTCAGTATTAAGAGTTTGCAGTCACCTATTGCTGCAGAAAAACATTTGCACTCTGTTGCTTATGCACATTACTTCATTTTTATACAAGATAAGTCTCTGCTCAAGTGGATTTTTGTATTAAATACATTCTCTCTAGCTTTGTTTTCTGTTCACTTACTCGTAGGCTGAATTACAGTGTTGCTTTTAGCTCACATGGCAAGTCTTGCTTATTTATTCAGGTGTATGAGCAGGGAAAGTGGGAGAGAGGGTAAAGGGAACGGGATGGTGCTTTCCTTCTATACAACTAGCTTTTATGAGCTCTTGTTGGAAAGTGTTTATGTTGGTTATTATTTAATGCTGATTGTTTCTGCATTTTAAACACCTCAAGGATGTGATAATGTTCCTTCTCAATTACATCATTTATATTTCTAATTAAGTGAAGTACTGTTTGGAGTTTATAAATTGTCTTCAGTCAGTTTGGCTTTTCTGTATGTAATTTCTTACCTGTTCTTCTTATGAAGTTGTGTTAAAGTATTACTGATGGCAAATGATGACTACTCTACTGACTTGGCCTTTGCATCTGCTTTTTTGCCCTGGGCATTTATGGCCTTTCTTTGAGAATATGTTTGTCAAGAAATTCTGGAGTCAGTTCCAAAGGGTGAGCCTCAGCAGCTGACTGTTCAAATTACATTTTTTTAGGCTGATATTCTGTGTGTTGATTAGTGTAATTAATAGTAAAGAGTGACTGACAAAGAAATCAGTGGGAGCTTCTGAATGCCTTGTGAACAAATTTTAGATTTGGTTAACTATAGGAAAAGGAAGATTCTGATTTCATTTGAGAAGCAGCAGTGTAAAAGAATGAAAATGGAATATTAGGGTTTTAATAGGGTTTTAAACTTGAGCAATTACTTTTTTTTTTCTTCCCATAAAGAAATAAAGATGTTGTGAAGTATTTGTTAAATCAAGGAGCTGATGTCAATCTTCGTGCAAAAAATGGATATACAGCTTTTGACCTGATAATGCTGCTGAATGACCCAGGTATGTTATTTCAAGGAGCACTGAAGAAATGTACCACATAAACAGATAATCATACTTTCTTGTCTAGAGAATACATTAAAGTTGGTAGGAAGTATCCTCTGTGGTCTGGACTGGACTGGACCAAGAAAGGATAGGATAATGCCTGAAAATGCTGAGTTTTGAATTATTCAATTAGATGGGTGTTTGCACTTAACTGTGGTGGCCCAGCTATTCTGTAGTGTCCTTAGCCTTCATTTGTGAAAATGCTCCAACATTTTCAGTGTCACCAGAGCTAGTTCAGTGGCATTTAACTGTGGTGGCCCAGCTATTCTGTAGTGTCCTTAGCACAGATCTGTGAACTGGAGCTAGCAATTTCCACTCAGTAAACAGCAGTAAAGGGACAGGACAAAGAGTGCAGTCGGAGCAAAATGAGTGGACTTCTGGCTTCACCTCCCACTACATCAATAAAGGCTGAGAATAAAGCATACTTCAGGGTTCTGATTGTTTCTGTAGGACTGCTTTAGAACAAAGCAGCATGTTTTAGGGACACTTCAAAGCAGCACATTTAGGTTGTGATGTAGTTTGTTTAGCCTGTATAATTTGTTGTTGTTAACCTTTCATGGTATCTGAATTGCTTTACCTGAATGAGAAAACACACTACTCTTGATGGAATGAATGTTTATTTTTTCTGTATTTACTGTTTATGGTTGCTAGCAAATACCTTTCCTTTGTCAAAAGTAGATCACTAATAATATGAAATCTTAAATAGCGAATTATTTTGTAACTAACTTCTTCTACGTCTTGTTAGTCCTCTCTCTCTATATATATACAAATGTAGGTCAGTTTTGTCCACCCTTCCAAAAGTTTCCTGACTTCTTTATAAAACAGATATTTACAGAGATTTTTTTTTGCTGTCCTGTCCTGATCTCATGCTTGTTCTTTTTTCTTTCCTCACCTTTTTTTTCCCCCTTACTCTTTTGTCCATCTCGTTTCTTACCATGTCTTTTCAGTCCCTTCATTGTCCAGGCTGAACATCTCCTTTCTCTTTGGGATTTAATTTCAAGCTTCTTTTCTGCAGCCTGCACTTGAAGAAAGAATATTCATTTTTCTCTACTCTCTTCTGTGTCAGGTGAGAAAAGGGAGCATCACAATACCTTTATTAACCCCTACAAAGTGGAGGAAGCAGTTCACTTGGTCACATGCATGCTTATTTATATTGAGAGGTGATGGTAAGCCTGCAGCCTGCTGTGCTGGGGAGAAGGTGTGGGAAACCTAGGTCAAGAAAGAAGGTTTGGGGGATTCATCTGCCTTGTGATCAACTACTACTTACATGGGATTTATAGGTGAAGTGTCAGCATATCAGTCATAATTTTGGAAATCAAAGCAGACTAAACATTATCTTACTTTTGTTTTCTTCTAGACACAGAGCTTGTACGGTTACTGGCATCAGCATGCATGCAAGTAGACAAAGACAAGAATAAACTGAACACCAGATCATCTTTGCCTTGTTCCAGAAGTAGACAGTCCTTAAATGTCCCAGTGTTGCCAGATGATAAAGGAGGTCTAAAGGTAACTATATTAATTCTCAATAAATAATCAGTGCCTTGTTTCCTGTAATGTATGAAGCAGAAAAAGTGATT
Source organism: Colaptes auratus (assembly GCA_015227895.2). Lineage (NCBI taxonomy): Eukaryota > Metazoa > Chordata > Aves > Piciformes > Picidae > Colaptes > Colaptes auratus. Next base: position 18,494 of record JAAWVA010000127.1, on the reverse strand, counting down.
TCTACGAAGTATTTTGGATCTAATAGGTAACTGGGTTTTTTGGGGTTTTGTCTGTTCTGGGTTCCTCACTGACCTCCTGGTGAAATGTAGAATATGTTCAACTTAATTTTTTCAGATGGTAGGACAAAAGGGAAGACTTTTGAGGGAGAGTTTGCATCAAAGCATTTCAGCTCATAGAAATAGATCTCCTAAGTATTAGAGGGTACAATGTTTATCAGTTTGGAACTGTATTTCCATTATGTTCTTAATTTTAAACCTGCCTTGAAATCCATATGTATTTCAAACTTAGCAGACTGGTTTTACACTCATTGCTATTTTTTATTTTTTGTAAAAGTTTTTTTTTTTTTAATTTGGAGTGGATGTGTTATGGGGCTATGGCAAGCATCTCATATCAGTCAGAAACTGCCTGTCTATGTCTTTGTTTTATGTAGAGATTGCAGCAGTAGTTCCTCTATTTTGCTTTTATGGTATTTAGTAGACTCCAGAAGAAGGAAGGATGTATGAAGGAGTTCTAGTTGAAAATACACCTGGTGTGGGACAACCCAGGAGACTGAGAAGCTACCTCTTTTGTCTACCTCTAGCACAGAGGGTAGGCTTAATTTCAACCATGTATGGAAACAGACTAATGACATTGAAACTTAAGATCATAGCAGAAATTTTAATATTCAATACAAAGAATGGAATAGTGTGCATTTCAGGCTTACATGTCATTTGGCATGCTGTATCCTCTCCTTGAAACTGGTAGTGGGAAACCACAGACTAACACCAAGTTGTATGCCATTTAAAGAGAGATACTGTAGGTTACATTGTTCATTTGTGAAAGAGAAGGAAAGTAAGTTAGCAGATGACATCAAGTCAGGTGGGAGTGTTGATCTTCATGAGGATAGGGAGGCTCTGCAGAAGGACTTGGATAGATTGGATTAATGGGCCAATGTTAACAGGATGAGCTTCAACAAGACCAAATGCCAGGTCCTGCACTTGGGTCACAACAAGCCCAAGCAATGCTACACTCCTGGGGAAGTGTGGCTGGACAGCTGTCTAGCAGAAAGGGACCTGGGGCTTCTAATTGACAAGCAGCTGAATATGAGCAAGCAGTGTGGCCAAAAAAGCCAGTGGCATCCTGGCTTGGATTAGAAATGCTGTGCCCAGCAGGAGTAGGGAGGTGATTGTCCCCTTGTACTCAGCCCTGGTAAGGCCACACCTCGAGTATTGTGTTCAGTTTTGGGCACCTTGATACAAGAGAGATGTGGAGGTGCTGGAGTGAGTGCAGAGGAGAGCAATGAAGCTGGTGAAGGGCCTGGAGAATAAATCTTATGAAGAGTGGCTGAAGGAGCTGGGACTGTTTAGTCTGTGAAAGAGGAGGCTGAGGGGAGACCTCACTGCTTGTCCATAGCTACCTGAAAGGATGTTGTGAGAGGCTGGTGCTGGTCTCTTCTCACAGGTTATTAGTGACAGAGTGAGAGAGAACAGCCTCAAGCTATGATTGGGTAGTTTTAGATGGGACATTAGGAAAAATCTTTTCATGGAAGAGTGTTCAGGCATTGGAATGTGCTGCCCAGGGATGTGGTTGAGTCACCAACCCTGCATGTGTTTGTAGGTCGTTTGGATGTGGTGCTTGGGGATGTGGTTTAGAGTTGAACTTTGTAGAATAGGGTTATTGGTTGGACTCGGTGATCCCAAGGGTCTTTTCCAACCCAAATGTTTCTGTGATTCTGTGAAAATAACATTTTTTGATATGTGGAGGGTCATCAAACTCTGGTCTCTCTGTACCAGCATGAGAAGAGAGTGCACAAGTGAAGGACCTCTCCTGGGTTTTGTAGCAGCAGTGCCTCCGTGTGGACAGCAGTTTTGTGCTGAGCCAGGACTGTAAACCAAAGACAGTTATGGTGGCTCACTCAGTACATAATTTTCTATCTAGATCATTGCAAATGGCAGAATGTGGGGGTCTACAGAATCATGAGAGTGTAGAAATGGGAGGGAATTTGAGAGGCTCACTTGCCTTTATGTAAAGAGACAGGATGAACATACCAAGAACATCCTTGAAGGAAGTGTATGAGTTTCTGGTCTTTCTTCACTGTGGTGAAGATGATCCCATGGTCCCATCATCTCCGTCAGCCCCCTGTTCCGCTGCCTGGTGCTTCTTGTCATCATTTCCCCCCGATCTAATCTGTATCTGTCTTCGCTGCATATTAAATTGATCGATTCTTGTTCAGTGGCCACCTTCATTTTCCTAAGAACTAGATAAATAGTTAAGGAACTATCATATTCTCTTAAGTTTATTTTTCTAAACAAAAAGACTACATTTGAATTTCCTTGTGCAAGTTATATTTCCTAGCCTTTGTACTATTTCTGACTGTCTGGTAAGATGAGAGATCCAAGATGAGTCTTGGGGTATCAGAATCACATAGCTTGCACAGTTGTGTGTTTCCTGCTGTTATCAGTGAAGTTTACCTTTTTTTTCTGCAGTAACACTGCAGCATCTATGCATCTATACTTACTTTATACTTACTTACTTTAGTGGTATGCAATGACTCAGATTTTCTTTTCCTGCTTTGCTACTTACTTCCTTTTGTTGTACACCGGATTTCTTCTTCTGTGCCAGCTTGACCCCTACTGACTAATGTCCATTTGTCAGTGTGCTGTTGCCAATGAACATTTCCAAACTTGTCTTGCTTCACAGAGTATGTCTTCCCAATTTGAGATCCAGTTGTTGGTAATCTGTTTCTCAATATGCTTTTTGGCAATGATGCTTCCTCCATATTAATTTTACTTAAAGCATATTTTCCTCAGACATTTGATTATTGTTACATGGGATGGTAATAAAAGCTTTATCAAAGTCAAGCTGTTACACTTTTTCCTCCTTCCTGCACACTTGGATAGTTGTTCTGTAAGAGGTACTGATTTTTGTGAGATGTATTCCCAACAAACCCATACCAGCCATCTCTTACAAGCTGTGATGACATACAATTTTTTCACTGACAGACTTTCAAGTTCAGTGTTTCAACTGGTAAATTTTCAGATTATCCTCTTTGGGGTAAGAGCAAGTATATATTTGCCTTTTGCCTGATTTCTGTAACTTCTTTCATTCTCTTACCTCAATGTGTTTGGAGGTCGTGTTGTCTGTAATTACTCTGGGTAATTTTAGTCAGTTTTGTCTGGTTTTAATTTGTGTCAAATCTTCTTACTCTGTTAAAGAAATGCATGTATTTTCCTACCTTCCTCCTATTAATGATATTCATAGTAAAATATCTGTAGACTGGTTTTGGAGTTTTAAAAAAACTAGAACAAACAAACACTTTTCAGTGTTTCCAGTTTGATCAATATTGTCATTAACTAGTAGAACTTTTTATTTTGTTGTGTTTCTTTTATTTGCAGTTTATGCATAATATAGGCCCTTGTTCCTTTACCTGCTGGTTATGTAGTGGGCAACTATGATTTCATTCTTTACCCCTTTCAAACAGGAGCTGTTAACTGCTTTGTTTCTTGCCCTTTTGTGGACTTGGAAATAAAGTTGTGCCTTTTCCATATGGAAATAATTTTTTTCCTCACTTTCTCTCTTGCCTGTGCTACTTCAAGAAGTTATTCTCAATGTCTGTTATATCAGAGTGAATTATCACATTTAGCTTCTTTTTTTAGATTAATGTGGGCTGAGGGCAGACATTTCTTGTTCTTCCTCTTCCTCTTTCATGCCTAATACTGCTGTGAATGTCTAAAATACTTCTTAAATGGCAGCAGCATTTTCTGTTATTTGATACTACTGCTTTTTCCCACTGCTACTAGATTTCAGCCTTTTGACAGACTATTTTTAGCCACAAATACATTTTTGTTACTTGCCTGCTTCAGTCTAGTTTAAAGCCCTGTATTCCAACTTCATGTATGATGTGTGAGGTTATATGGAGAGGCCACAACCTTCTGCAACAGCAGACTGGAAATTCCAGCACTCAGACCACCGTACTCTGAACATCAGAGGATAAGATGAACCTCTCCACTGTCTTCCTTTATGGTACCATAGTGGCTGTATTTAGTCCATTACAGATTAGTTTGTGATATGATCTATGCTAACAAAGCAGAAGCACTGTGGGAAGAGTAACAAAGATGATAGGAACTTAGAAGTAAACTTTGTTACCGAGGAAAGCTAGCTTCAGTGAGCAAAACCAAACCACGTTGCACAAACAATCTATTTTGTAAGATCATTGTACTGTGTTAAAACTAGATGTTCTTTTTTCCTTTAAGTTCCTTTTCAAAAGTGAATAAATACTGAACTGTGTGGGTTTTATTGCTTTCTTGCAACTATTTGTCTCTCTTGCCTTTTTCGATCAGGTCTTTATTGCTGAAAGTAATGTAAATCTTTATTAGTTATGGCTCCAAAGAGATACGAAGGTCTGAGAAGTCTATCCATTACTAATGTTCTGTGCAGATTTAGAATCTTTTTAATGATCATGTGTCAGAAGGATTGATTTACAGGAAATAAATTTGCAGGTTATATTACTTTTACTGTATGACAGCTGGGAAGACATATATCATTAAGCAGTTGAAAAATGTTAAATGCCAAAGAGAGAGGGGAATATATACTGTGAGAAGGAATGTCTAGGAATAAAAAGTAAACTAGGAGAATGTATTACCTGGATTGATATCACATAAAGCTGCCTTGAAGAAGTATCATCACTTTTTTACATGACTTTATTATTTTTTAACGTGTTCCTGAAAGGGAAGACTTAGTTACCTACATGCCACATAATCTTTGATACAGATTGCACTGGTCTTCATATTACATCCTATATAGCTCTTGTGTAGTCTAGAGACATGTCCTGCTAAGTAGTTGAAACATTTTGCACTGTCTGCCTGTGAAAATGTGTAAGACTGCAAATGCTTGGATAAATTTTATTTTGAGCAAAGATGGTCCTTTTGTGTAATAGTTTCCACATATGTGATACTTGTATCGATGGCAGTTGTAGGAGTAGTAGTCCTGAGGTTTGTGGTTCCTTGCCTTGCTCTATTTCAGTTTATAGTCTTTCCAGTCTGGCAGGGTTTAAGTTATCTGTGTAGCAGCACTGCATGGTCTGCCGTGTCTTTAGTTTTACAGCGATACTGCTCTTCTTGTTTGCCACTGATTTTGAAGATCTTAAGGAGAAGCTTTCATGCAAATTGGGTAAACTTCTATGCACTCTGCTAAAAAGCAGAAAATATGCATGCCAGCTCATTGATACCAGGGAGTGTAAGAATGGAGAATGGATGGTGAAATTGGAAGTTACTGGGCAGATTGAATATTTGCCATGTAGCTGTAAAAACTTCCCATCCAAATTGCCCTAGTAGTTTTACCTGCCTTTTCAGGTATTGTAGAAAAATACTGTAAGGCATTTACCAGATGAAAAATAAGGAAAGAGGTCAATCTTATACCTACAAATTATAGTCAAGGATTCTATTCATAAGTGCAAACCAGTTTTAACTTGCTTTTGTAGTGTATCACAAAAAACTCCTTATCAGTGCTGTAAGGATTACTTAATTGTACATTTCTTCTCCTCTTTCCTTTTTTTTTTTTTCCTTTTAGTTGGAACTAAATTATTGTGTCTTCTTATCAATCTAGTCCTGGTGGAGCAGGATGTCCAATCGATTCCGTAAGCTGAAGTTGACTCAGACATTGCGCCATGGATTTCCTTCCAGTCAGTTTGTGCCTTTTCCTGATGAGTCTGAACCATCGCTAAATTCCACCATAAAAGCAGTTTCACAGAGTGATGCGGACACCTCTGGGAATCTTGATGCTGCTACATCTCGGATTACAAATAACAAAGCTAGTGGTAAAGCCAGAGTTGTCTTATGGGAAATCAGTTCTCATAGGATTGTCAGGATGATGCTATTTCAGATTTCTTGATCTAGTTTATATTTAGCTTCATATAACTGAAAAGATCCATGGTGTATTTGTAGTACAGAAAGAAATGTTTCTATTCATGACTTTTGATCATACTGAACCTGAGTGCGGCATCATGGAGGTAGGGAGATTCAGGCTGGATGTGAGGAGGAAGTTCTTCACCATGAGAGTGGTGAAGCCCTGGAATGGGTTGTCCAGGGAGGTGGTTGGGGCCCCGTCCCTGGAAGTGTTTAAGACCAGGCTGGATGAGGCTTTGGCCAGCCTGATCTAGTGGAGGGTGTCCCTGCCCATGGCAGGGGGGTTGGACCTAGATGATCCTTGTGGTCCCTTCCAACCCTGACTGATACCATGATACTATGATCATTTAAGCAGGAGAATGGTAATATAAATGATGTTACTGTTCTGTAGCAAACACTATTAAAGTGGACAGTGGAGGCAGGTCACTTAAAAGTTGTTAGTATCTTCAATTAATTTATATATTGAAAACAAATTTATTTAAATAAGTAATTCTGAGAAGAAAGAGAGGTTGGGAAATACGAAATTGTAGAGTACATCTACTGAAAATGTAGAGTTCTCCATGTAGGACCTCCATAGTTTGTGGTGTGAAATAAGATTATTGGCTTAACTTAAATATAGGTACATGACAGTGTCACTGGAAGTCTAGGTTCTATGTATTTGCAGAGGGTAAAGCTATTGACTATTTGAAATTAATAAGCTATCTTTGAAAACAAAAGCAGGAGTGTGTAAGCAATCCCACGTAACTTATGTATTTTTTATGTATTTTTCAGTTGTGAACAGTGCAAAAGGAGGAAAGGATGATGAATTATTGACAACCATGGTATGTTGCAGTGCTCTTGGTGTGTTCAGCCCAATTCAGAAGGTCATGCAGCCCACATAATTTTTTATTTTTTTACTTGCTGTCTAAGTCAGTGTTAGAAAGAGAGCTGTCATTTGTTTATGGTCACTAGACAGGAACTGACAGGCTGCAATACATCAGTAGTTCTTAGAGTGGGGAGTATTACGTGTAGTATGGTGTGGAAGCTTTTCACAAGTATTGAATTTCTTTCAAGAGTTACTCATACCTCTCTATGTGTATGTACCTCAGCACTGAATTACTAAAATAGATGAAACAGCCAGAATGAGTTGCTGACAAGCAGTATGCTCCAAGTAAAACATGAATGGAACATAATACAATGTGAAAGTGAGAAGTTACTAGTAGAGGCAACCATGCAATACTTAATTTGGAATATTTATTTCTATTATTCTGGTTCTTCTGTTGTGCTGTAGCTTTAAATTCCCCTACAGCTTGCTCTCTGGCATTAAATTTTGCTGGTTATCCTGCATATTCTTTTTTAAGAAGGTTCATCTTGGACTCGATGATCTCAAAGGTCTCTTCCAACCTGGTTAATTCTATTCTATTCTAAACTATGTGACTGACTTGACAGAGCTCCAGAGTGCCAAATTTGTTGTGTTGGTGTTTTTTTACCTCTTTCTGGAGAACACATGCAGCCTGAACAGGCAGTTGTTCACTGTTTCCATGTGTCCTGTCTGGGAATACAGGACACATGGAAACAGTGTGTTTGGAAATTAATTATTCACACTTCTATTAAATTAAATGTGAAGCAAGATTCATCCCAACAAAGGAAGAGGCAGTTTCTGCCACTTAATGAACTGTATTAAAATGAATGGGCATACTGATGGGTGCCAGAACATCCATTGGATTATCAATTACTATGTGTCATATATCTTCACAAGTACTATTTTTGTGGCATGTTTCCGTTTTATTTTGTTTAAAAATGCATTGGTCTTTTTATTTAACTTGCAGTTTTGAAGCTATATCAGGTCCCAGTGGTCACTCTTAAGAGGCTGCTCTTTTCTTTTCCCCTTTTGTTGTTTCCCTCTCTCAGCTGAGAAGCAGTGCTCCATTCACCAGACTGCCCAGTGATAAGCTGAAAGCAGTGATCCCACCTTTCTTGCCACCCTCGAGTTTTGAGCTTTGGAATTCTGATCGACCGCGACTCAGCAAAGATGGCAAAGCTGAACAGATGAGAACGGCCTGGCCACAAAGGGCAATCAAACATGATTTTAACAGCAGTGGGAACTCTGATATAGTAAGCAAACAAAATGTGTACAAAATTACTGTTATGTTCAGGCTGTACTTACTGGAGAGCCACACTGTGCTTCCGATTAGAAATTACTTCAAAGGCACTGTCTTAGTAATGGCTTGTCCTTTTAAACTCTCCTGGATAGGAGGAATACACATCTCTGTGGAAAACCCATAAATAATAAATGAACAAAAGTTTTGTGTGAAATGAAATTACCTGTTCTCTGTTACCCAGAACAAAGCCTTAATGAATTTGCTGCAAACTACTAAAGTGGCTGCTGGTTCTACTTATGTATGTTAGTTGTCAAAGTAGGTACAGTTGCTGGAGTGTGGTTGTGATTTGGAAGAAGACTAGAGGCAGAGGGAAAGAATGGAAGTTTCCCAGTTTTCAGAAGCTGAAGGGAAGAAATATCAGAGGCAGAAGTATGCAGACAATATTCAGAAAGGGTAGTAATAAGATTTTAACAGTTAGTGTTAAAGGGATACAGCCTTGTGCAAATACTGTAAAAAGGGAAAAAGTCTGAATAAATTCTGATTTTTATAGAAGAAGCTTACCTGAGTCTAAGATGGTTTTAGTAAAAACACAAAACAAAAAAGGAGAGCTTCTTTATCTTGAGACAGGAAGCAAAACAACCGTCACAACCTTTTGCAGTTAGTCGGAGAAAAAGAAGTATTTACTCCCCTGACTTTAGACTCTTAATAGCCAAGTGTAGAGAAGAGTTTTTATACTACTCCAGAACTGTATTTCATGTCTGTTCTAGAAATGGGATAACAAAGGCATATCAGGAGGAGCTTCTTTCTGTCTTACTTTTTTAGGTGAAATTTAGCTTAATATTAGTTGAGGTGATTTAGATGGAATAATGTGGAGTCTTAGAAGGGAAGAGATCACAGGAAGGTAAATGTTCATTATCCTAAAAAAGATGATTGTAATAACATAAGCAGATAATTGGCACCCATATATAAAGAGCAGAGGAAGTATTGCCATTGATCCTTCTGTGAGGAAGGAAGAGTTGTGTTAAGGGAATAGGAAGAAGGAGAAAAGCTTAGTAAGTCAGAGGTGGAAGAAGTTATTTGAGCAACAGGATAAGAAACATTAAAAAGCAGAGCTGCAAGAACCACATTTCAGATGTTTAGCAGTGGCCAGTGGTGTAAAAGTAGAAGAATTGAAGGAGGACATGAATGTGGTTTAGTGTCTCAGTTAACACTAGGCTGTAAAAGGATGCAGGTAGATGTTTAAGTTGAAGAGGACATGAAAATGCAACTGGAGGAGAGAATGTGTGCATCACTTGTTGCAGCTGAGGAAGAAACAATGATATGGTGGAGAGGAAGTAGGTGGTAGCTGTTTTGTAATATGGGAGAGAAAGGTGGGATTCTGCAGGAAAGAAGTTTCAAGTGATAGTTATTCCTCTGCTCATAATACTGTGTGTATATTGTGTTTCAAGTGCAGCATGTGATTACATAATTAGATATTCAGTATATTTGTATATCTAAAATACAATTATTTCAGATGCCCTATTTGTTCTTCACTGGAAGTTTCAGAACTTGCAAGAAATGAAATAGCAGTCAAAGTTTGATCTTCTGTTTTGCTCTAACAAGAAAGATGAAAATTATTGTTCTTGTTTTCTAGACATCTATTAGCAAAGGTAATAGACCAGTCAAATTACCAACATTTGCAAGAAGACCTGCATCTCCTTCAAATTCCAACAACTTCAACCATTCTCCCCATTCTTCTGGTGGATCCAATAACATTGCAGGAATTAACAGACATGGAGGAGAACTGCATAACAGATCAGGTCCCACATTGGTTTTATTTTTAATAAGAAAGTGGGTTTTTTTCTGGTTCAGCTAAAAAAATTGTATTTATGATGATGGTTCCTACAGCTGTATAAACAAAACTTCTGTAAACTTTGTTGGAACAGGATTGGACTTTGGGGACCTACGTAAGGGAACAAAAGCCTTATATCTGTTATTGGAGTCCTACAATGTAGCCCTTGTCTCAGAAAAAGCATGTTGATTTAATTGAGCCCACCCATGATGAGTCAAATGGATACTTGTTCATTTTAACATACCTTTTGTAGAGCTGTGTCTTAACCCATGGCCATAGTTATTAACAATGAATTATTATTATTATTATTATTATTATTGTTATTATTGTTATTATCATCATCATCATCATTTGCAGTATATATGCAGATTCTAGTGTATGGTTATGAATATAGTTGCTCTAAACTGGTACAGTTTAACAATTTTGAACCAAACTAGTAAAATACAAAACAGTTATTTAGTAAGAGAACTAGGGTGCAATCTGCCACTTGTCCACTAGGGAGCAACTCGGCGGGCACCTGGCATCTGAATACAGCAGTGAGGCTAGGTGTCAGGGCACATACAACTAAAGGAACCTTTCAAAGAGTCTTAAGCAATTTTTTACTCACAAGTTATGACTCCAGGAATTACTGGGCTGCTGCTTTACAATCCACAGATTACAATACCACGTGGACTAAAGCCTCGGGATTTTAAACAGAACTAAAACTGGTGTTAAACATGTGAACCCTGAAAAGATACAGTTTCACTTGCTGAGATGGTTGCTGCGGTGGTTGCTAAGCTGGTTGCTGCCACGGCTGGGGGAGGCAGCATTCTCCTGCTGCTGCAGGGGTGTGGTGTAGGCTCCTTGGGGATGCGCTGGAGGCTGCTTCCCCTGGAACACACTGTTGGGCTATTCCCTGGTGCTAGCAGCACTGCAGAATTTGCAGGATGCTTTTGGGGAGCAGTTCCCCTGGCTCAGCTCAAAAATGAGCATGTGTCACTGATTCCACTTGGTGGCTGCTTTTCCTGTTTCCTCTTGGGGCTGGGGCAGCTGGGTCGCCCTGGCATTTGGCTTTCAGGGCTGTGGAGCAGCAGGCAGCAGCTCCTTCTCCCACAACTTAGCAACTGGCACAGGAATGGCTGGGCATGGTTCTGGCTTTGGCTTGCAGGTCTGCAGCTTCATGATTGCAGCAGACATGCTTAGAACTGCCAAAAGGGATTTGGGCAAATTCTCCCTGGCTGGCAGGGGCGTAGATTCTCTCACAGCTTGGGTGAGGTGTTGGCTGTCCCCGGACGTGGCCAATGGGGCTCTGTCCCTCCAGGACCCGGTTAGGCAGCTTCTTTCTACTGGTGGGACTGCAGATAACGATGCTAAGCTGGCTATAGTTTTGGTGCATCTTGTGTAAAGGACTCTTTGCTGGCTCCTGGGTAAACCGAGGCACGACGGCACTTCCCAGGTAGAAAGGCTTCCCTCCGGACTGCAGACAAAGGCAGAACACATGCGAGGAGTGAGAGCAGAAGCAGAGCAAAGATGCAAGAAAATGCAAAAAGGAAAACTGTTTACAATTTGGGTAATATTTATAATTTGCTTGAGGCTGGGATTTACCCAATAGTCAAACTTGGTAGGCACACCCTTAGCCTGTGGCAGAGCATATAGGCAGAATATGCCTGTACTTGGAAGAAGCACAAGCACAGCACAAGCATCCCATAAGGTGGGCATGTGCTCTTGTTTACCCAAAAAAAGGCAGGTTGGGTTGTTTACCCTGGCATGTTGATGCCTGGCCCTTTGTTTTCTCAGCTCTAGGCTGAATACCCACTCCTGAAGTGAAGGGGAAGGGTTTGAGCAAAACATGTAGGGACATGTTTTGGCAGTATTTGGGGCATAATTGTGGGCATTATGCACCCTTTACCACACCTATGTTGCTTAGTTTTGTTTAAAATAAAAGTTGGTTTTCAATTAAAAATAAAGCTGTAAGTTTTGTATCTGGCAGTTGTAGTAACAATGTGGTGAAGCAGCTTATAAAATGTATATCCAAGAGTCTGAAAGTCTCTTTCTTCATCTAGTCAGTTTTTAAAAGAGTGGAGAGAAGTGAATTGAGAATTAAGAAATACTGTGATGCAATGGTTTCCTTGACTCTCTTTTCATTTTATTTTCCTCTTAGGTGGCAGTGCAGATAATGTTTTGTCTCAGATTGCAGCCCAAAGAAGAAAAGCAGCAGGCCTACCTGAACAGAAACCCAGCCAACAGCATAGTCCAGTTCAGTCAACTCCTTCATCCACTCTGTCTGACTTGCAGAGTGCTCAAATTGTTGGCAATGGACATGTTGTAAAGGTACAGGTGTATTTGTAGTACAGAAAGAAATGTTTCTATTCATGACTTTTGATCATACTGAACCTGAGTGCGGCATCATGGAGGTAGGGAGATTCAGGCTAGATGTGAGGAAGAAGTTCTTCACCATGAGAGTGGTGAAGCCCTGGAATGGGTTGTCCAGGGATGTTGCTGGGACCCCGTCCCTGGAAGTGTTTAAGACCAGGCTGGATGAGGCTTTGGCCAGCCTGATCTAGTGTGGGGTGTCCCTGCCCATGGCAGGGGGGTTGGAACTAGATGATCCTTGTGGTCCCTTCCAACCCTGACTGATACTATGACACTATGATATATATATTCTTACACCTCATTTTATTTAATTTATTTTCCTTTCTTCCATGCCTCCAAATTTTATTAAATATTTACAAAATGTTTAGTAAAATTTGAAATTGTTGAGTAATTTTAGGTAATAACAACTTTTAAGAGTTGACTGGAAACTTTCATTTCAGTGGAGCAAGGGGTTTAAATACACCTGAAACTTAGTTTGTGCTTGCTACATAATTTTGGCTTATCCAACATAAAGTGCTACTTCAAATAGCATCCAGTACACTTAGAAAAGCTTTAATTGAGGCTTTATTTGTTTTACTAAATATCTGAATTAAAAAGCTGTGTTTTCTGTGTCAAAGTGAGTTCAGATTTTACAGAAAGAATAGCTGTATTGCTTGTATATAGTATTGCTTTATAAGAAATCATTTCCTTATTCCAGAATCACAGGCTTCATAAATATATTTTTCTTGATGAATTTGAGGGCACAGACTCTCTCCTGGGATAAATGTGTTGCTCAATATGAAGCAAGAAGCTTCTAGTTGTGACTGTATGCTCTGTAGAAATGATATGCAACTTAAGTAATACTGAAGCATCATATGTAGGTAAGCAATTTTACTTTTTTAAACTGAAATGGTTATATTATTAACTACAGCAAAAACTGGAGATGAACAAAAGGCCTCCATCTGGGACTTCATCTACGTCTAAAAGTACATCACCAACTCTCACACCTTCCCCATCACCTTCCCCGTCACCAAAGGTTCACAATGCAGAGTCCTCCCTCTCTTCATCTCACAGACAGGGCAAGAGCAATGGCTCCAGCAGTGGTACTATTACAGAAGATGGTAAGTCACTTAATTAAACAAGATTAATCAATCAAGAGCACCAAGTGTTTAAAGATGTAACTCTGTTGGGTTAGTGTGTATCTGCATAAGAGTGAGGACTTCTTCCTAGAGAAATTATTTTGGTGTTTCTTACTGAGAGATTAGTACTTCTGCAGTAACTGGCTGTTTATCTTCCTGTGGTGGTTTGGGCTGGGTGCCCTCTGCTACGTGGTGTACTTACTTCCTGTGTCCAGAAGTCCAGCCCAGTGGGTGGACACAGGAAACCAGGTATCTCCTACCATAATCCCCTGCACCGCTATAAAATCTAGCGCAGGGTCTAGCACTTCCTCTTTCTTCCCCTCGTTGGCACCCAGTAACTGGGGGAGACATCTCCTGGCCTTGGGCCTGGCTAGGCCCAAGGCCAGGGGCATGGGCAGTCTCATGCCTGGCCAGCCTAGACCAGCCTAGCAGTGTGTGTGTGGGGGAAGAATGAGCCCTGGGGGTCTTGGGCCCGCCCTCAGGTGAGGATGGGATGTTTCTGGGTCTGTTTTGGGGTTTCTTTTGTCACTGCTTCTGGTTCTCAGTACACATTCACTCTTTTCTATTTAAATTTTCCATCACTTTTGCAATCCGTTTGTCTGAGTTGTTATTTCTGCCCGTGGTGGGGAGGGGGTCTGCCTCAACCCACTACAAGCTGTGATCCCTTCTATTTAAAGGGAGATTAGTACTATCTCAGAGTTGTCATGGAACACGCAGGTAGGCTACTCTTACCTGGCCTTCCTTCCCCCTTTTATTGCTTAAATCCTGTTTTTCACCCTTTGCTGAAGGTAAAAAATACTTTCATTACCTTTGAAACTATTTTTTAATATAAATACAGTGGAGCATGGCACTACAGAAATACAGTTTTGATTCACAGCAAGTCATAGCTACATGCAATTGATTTTTAAAAGCTGCATTGTGTTTATTTTTACTTGCAAAAATAGCCTTATTTGACCCTTACTTTTCACTGCAGCCTTTTAAGTTGTACTTTTAAATCTAAATTGCAACACTTTCTTTTTAAAAGTCACATTACTGCATTGGAAACAGGATATCAATTACTTAGTTTTCTTCTGTAAACATCTCAAAAAAAGTGGAAAAAAATCCCTTCACTAACAAGCCCCATGATGCAAAATCTTTTAAGTAAGAGATTATAGCATGCCATATAGAAACCTCAAGGATCATCTGGTTCAACCTCTTCTGTCAGGTCCCTGCAAGAGGCATTTTATACTATTTTGGGTTTTTTTGAAAGTGCCTGTATTGGTTTTGTTTTCATTTATGCTTTGTCTGTTGTCATTGTACTTCCATTTTAACACTAAGGAGTTGATATTTGACCCACTTTCTGTCCTCTTCATGGCTTTAGCTGTAACATAATCCTTTCACATTTCAGTTAGTGCCATTTTATAATGATTGCTTGATAACATGAGAGTTGTTGGTTTAGAAATAAAGGGAAGGTAGCTTGCTGGTGGATAGCAAGGGGATTCTGTAAGGTATCAGCTGGTCCAGTCTCACCTGTCACAGTCGAGCATTTTGACTGCCCCACTAGCACCACGATACAGTGAGTTTCCTCTGTAGCAGGGGTAGTTTGTCAGAAGCCTTAAGTACTTCTGGGTTCATTATACTTGTCTTTTAATTCAAGGGCTTCTTTTGCTGTAATTTGGTTCATCCACAGCTGTACAAATGCTCATAGGCCCAGCAGTAATCAGAAGAGTAAGCACAGAAGCCCTGCAGTGTTAACTTTTGTTTTTCTTCCAAGTAATTTTAAATGAAAAAAACAAAAATTTCTTTGAATATTGCTGTGAGGGAGCAGAAGGCAGCAGGGTTCAGAGGTGTGCATGGTTTCTTTTTAGGGAACCACTTGGTGGACCATCAGCAGCTTGTCCCTATTCTGAGAACCAGTGATGTAGACAATCATGAAAGACAAAACCATGTGAAAGTAAAAGGAGGCTCTGAAAACTTGGAGAAAGGTAATCTTACCCTACTATACTACAGAGCAGTACAAAAGAGGTGATAAGTAAGTGTAACGCAGCAGAAGTAGTAAGAAGCTCTGAGAACTTCTCCTGAGATGTAGGTAAGGAAGTAGAGACATGAGTAGAACAAAAGGAAAATGTGATATAAAAGCAAAGGAGAAACAATATGTTTTCAAGAATTGTAAAAAGTAGAGGTTTCAAGTTTTGTTCAGACAATACATAATACAGGAACTGGAAGAGGGAAAGGGGAAAAGAAAACATGAAAGGGTTTTAGCTGAAAGTGTTGTCTCTGTGTGAAAGGTGTCAGATGTTGCAGTTGTTATGACAGCAAGGCTCTGAGCTCAGAGACCATGGAAATTTCTTTCCATACCACAGCCTATAACTGAAGCACACTATAAGAAGGCTAACAAACAACTTTAAAAAGTTTAATAATATATCTAAGAGCTTCTAATGAAACTTTATTTTCTTTCTGTAGATGATATTTTTACTCAAACTGCGTGGAGAAGTTCCCATGCTGTGTTTTTAAAACTGCTTACCTTTTCCCATTGATTAACCTCACTTTGTCAGGGTACTAAAGCTTTTAGCCTTTAAGCTTAGCAAATCGTGCCAAATAAGTGTGTCCATCTCAAGATACTTGAAAGTCTTCAGAGAAGCTTAAAGAGTGAAATTCTCTTTCACATTTCTAGTGATTATGAAAGAAGAGGTGCAATCAAAAGACAAGTTAATTAAATAAAAGCAAGGTCTATTTGGGGATGGAACAGAGATGTTTTTACAATGCAAGTGAGCTTATATGGGGAATATTAAATATAGCTGGGTTGTGTAATGTAATCCTTCACATTCTTCATTTTGTCTTTGGATTTCTTAGTTTAATTGACTGCTTTGGTACTTCTGGAAAAAAAACTTGCGGCAACAAAGAAATATAAAGAAACAAAATCCTTAGTTGAAAGAAGTAGTGTGTAAATAAGAGAGGTAATGGTTGGTTTTTCTAAAACTGCATTTACACTTTTTAACTGGCTAAGTATGTGGGAGGAGTCCCATGTAGTTAAATCCAACGCTGTTGACCTTGGAAGGTAAGCTTATCAGACTTAAAATTCTGCCCAGGTTTCATCTTAGTTGTAGTTCAGCTGGGTTCAAGATGCCTGGATATCAGGCACTGAATGAGAAGAGGTTCAGATATACCCTTGTTCTCTCAGTGCTTTGAATGAGCACCTGAGTGGTTGCTTACCCTACAGTTGGTCTTTCTGGATCATGACATGGAAATACGCCATTCAGTTCATTGCCTGCTTGGGGAGTTCTGCTGCCTAACAAGCATGATCTGGGACAGCCATCTGGGGCCAAGCACCTATGTTTTAGATGATAAGTAACTGAAATATCTGGGTTGTCCTTAGTGTTTTGGTTCTTTTAAGATCTTTTTAATGAGGAAGAAAGGGCAGTACAAAAGAAGGATTTTATCCTGGCAAGGTAAGGCTAGGTGGAATTAAGAGTATACAGAAGTGAGAAAAAAGTAAGCCAATCTTTTAATTTCTGATGCAGAGTAAATGTGATTGGGATTTTATTATCATCTATCCCTGTGAGGAATATATGTTTAAATACGTGTTTTCAGCAGTTAACAATATAGAGATCATTCAGGAGCAGGGAATTCATTGTGCCCCTGTACTCAGCACTGGTTAGGCCACACCTTGAGTACTGTGTCCAGTTCTGGGCCCCTCAATTTAAGGACACTGAGACACTTGAATGTGTCCAGAGAAGGGCAACGAGGCTGGGGAGAGGCCTCGAGCACAGGCCCTACGAGGAGAGGCCGAGGGAGCTGGGGTTGTTTAGTCTGAAGAAGAGAAGGCTCAGGGGAGACCTCATTGCTCTCTACAACTACCTGAAGGGAGGTTGTAGCCAGGTGGGGGTTGGTCTCTTCTCCCAGGCAACCAGCACCAGAACAAGAGGATGCAGTCTCAAGCTGTGCCAAGGGAAGTTTAGGCTCAAGGTGAGGAGGAAGTTCTTCACTGAGAGAGTCATTCATCATTGGAATGTGCTGCCCAGGGAGGTGGTGGAGTCACTGTCCCTGGGGGTGTTCCAGAGGGGATTGGATGTGGCACTTGGAGCCATGATCTAGTAGTCATGAGGTGTTGGGTGACAGGTTGGACTTGATGATCTTTGAGGTCTTTTCCAACCTTATTGATTCTATGATTCTATGAAGTCTTTCCTTATCCATGGGATGGCTTTTGTTTTCTTTTTTCTTTTCTGTTACTACAGATGAGCTGACTGGCATCCTTAAAAAATTGTCACTTGAGAAATACCAGCCTATTTTTGAGGAACAAGAGGTATGTCTTTTTAAAAAACTATTATTACTTTTTTAAACTCTTTAAGCAAAGCTAGGGTGCAGCACACATTGCATCAGAATTATGATCTGCAGTCTCAAATGGAAAATTCAACAGCCATTTCTGGTTGTGGAGAGGACCTTGAAATATTTACCAAGTGATATTCATGGCATTCTTCAGGATGCTGCAAATGTCAGTGCTTTTTACAGTGAAGCTACAATTTTGATATAGATAGGTGCTTCAGTTTGTTGGTTTTTTTTTCCCTTCTGTTTTTACATTCTGTGCTTTCTATATATGTCTATATCCAATGGCTAAACAGTTTATAGGACATAGTGTATTACCCCTGGAATCACAGCTGGGACCTCATTTCCAGATGGAGAACAGTGGAGTGTGAGTCACTGAGACAGCTCCTTTCTCTTATTTATCTGCTATGAATAAACAGCAAGAGAATGAGGTTGGGGAACTAAAGCATCATTGTAGATGAGGCCTGCAACAGTGATTTGCCTGAAGGATGCAGTGAAAGTAAATATTGATGAAAAGATGTAAAACGAATTCATCACAATGTTTAAGACAGCATGAAATGTAAAGAA
Organism: Colaptes auratus; assembly: GCA_015227895.2. NCBI lineage: Eukaryota > Metazoa > Chordata > Aves > Piciformes > Picidae > Colaptes > Colaptes auratus. The sequence continues at coordinate 360 of JAAWVA010000127.1, read as the reverse complement.
TAACTGTGTGGGTCTGTGTGTTTGGCCCAAGACAGAGGTAGTGAAGGGACACATAAAATAAATTGACATTGCTGCAGAGTTCTGGATACAGCACCACAAACAGATTCTTTAGCTTCATCACAATGCACTCTGCTTATTATTGTTCCCTTGTGTGATAGGGAAAGAAGCATTTCTTAGAAATGAATATGCTCTATATGTGAAGGTTATATCAAGATGTAAAGTTTCAGATATTTGTTCTAACCACAGCACATCTTGTACATAAAGGGGGCCTACAAGAAAGCTGGGAAGGCAGAGTTTTTACAAGGGCTCATAGTGATAGGATGAGGGGCAGCAGCTTTACGCTTGAAGAAGTGAGATTTA
>JAAWVA010001269.1:0-11710 GCA_015227895.2 Colaptes auratus | reverse complement strand
CTAGCCCCCCTCCCCCTCTGCTCGTCCTAGAGGGGAACCCCCATCTCTACTCGTCCCGGGGGTGTCCCCCCGGCTCGTCTTGGAGGTCCTCCCCCTCCTCTCTGCTCACCCTAGGGACCCCCCTCTCTGCTCGCCCCCTGGGGCCCCCATCTCTGCCTGTCCTACGTGATGCCCACCTCTGCTCATCCAGGAGGGCCCCCACCTCTGCTTGTCCTAGGGGGGCCCCACGCCTGCTTCTCCTAACCCCCAAGGGATGGGGCCCTTAGCACCCCCCCCAGCAGCTCATGGCCGCGGCTTGGGACCATCTGGGTCCCAGCTGGGCTCCTGCAGGTCAGCCCTGCCAGGGGGGCGCTGCCTCTGCCCCCCGGGGGCTTCACCCCGTGCTGGGAGCCCTGCTGAACTCCAGCCACCCTTCTCTGGTAATCCCCTCCTCACCAGCACCCAAATGCTGCTGCCCTTGAGGCTTGCCATCCCCAAGTGGCTGTTGTGACCTTCTGGCAGCCCTGCTGCCTGTCTTGGAGGGCAGAACTGTGGGGAAAAGTCAAGTGCAGACCCCGGAGCAGGAGGTACAGCACGGAGGGACAGCATCCTGGGATGCTTTCATGCCTTGGAGACACCAATGTCTCTTCCTTTTTCTCTCCAGCCAGTCCTTGCTTGACTCCTTCCAGCCTCCCCCAGGTTGTCTAAGCTCTATCTTCAAGCTAATTCCCACAGAATCATTTTGGCTGGAGGGGATCTTGAAGACCACCAAGTCCCAACCCTTAGCCCAGCGCTGCCAGGTCACCACTGAACCATGGCTCTCAGCTTGGCACCTACAAGGCTTTGACATCCCCCCAGGGATGGGGACTCCACCACTGCCCTGGGCAGCCTGCTCCAGGCCTTGCCAACCTTTTAGGGTAAAAAATTGCTCCCTATGCCTAACCTAAACCTCCCCTGGTGCAACCCGTGGCCATTTGCCATTGTCCTGTCCCCCTGTTTCAAGCTGAGGTCTGAGACTTCTGGTCCGTGCCCTTTAGAAGCTTCTCCTGCAGTTTCCCTTCCCTGCTCTGACCTTTCCTGCCTTCCCCCTTTCTTTTGGGAAAGCTTTGTGTGCTGCATTCCTCTGCCAGCTCCTCCTCTTTGGCCTTTTTAATGCAAAGCTGACTCCCACTGAAACACAAATCCCCCTCTCCAGGCCTCAGCCTTGCTGCCTGCCTGGGGCACCAGCCACATCCTTGGCAACAGAATGCAAAGCCCCTTCAGGAGCAAGAAGATGGCACCAGGCTGGGTTGCCCTTCACATGCAAATAGACTACATAGAATTAACCAGGTGGGAAAGACCTCTGAGGTCCTGGAGTCCAACCTATCACCCAGCACCATCTCATCAACTAACCCATGGCACCAAGCACCCCAGCCAGGCTCTTCCTAAGCACCTCCAGGGATGGGGACTCCACCACCTCCCTGGGCAGCACATCCCAATGGCCAATCTCTCTTGCTGGGAAGAACTTCTTCCTAACCTCCAGCCTGAACCTCCCCTGGCACAGCTTGAGACTGTGTCCTCTTGTTCTGGTGCTGGGTGCCTGGGAGAAGAGACCAACCCCCACCTGGCTACAACCTCCCTGCAGGGAGTTGCAGACAGCAAGAAGGTCTCCCCTGAGCCTCCTCTTCTCCAGGCTAAGCAAGCCCAGCTCCCTCAGCCTCTCCTCACAGGGCTGTGCTCCAGACCCCTCCCCAGCTTTCTTGCCCTTCTCTGGACACCTTCCAGCAGCTCAACATCTTCCCTACCTGAGGGCCCAGAACTGGACACAGGACTCAAGGTGTGGCCTGAGCAGTGCTGAGTCCAGGGCAGAATGACCTCCCTGCTCCTGCTGGCCACACTCTTCCTGCTGCAGGCCAGGATGCCATTGGCCTTCTTGGCCGCCTGGGCACACTGCAGGCTCATGTTCAGCCTACAATCAACCAGTACCCCCAGGTCCCTCTCTGCCTGGCTGCTCTCCAGCCACTCTGCCCCCAGCCTGTAGCACTGCCTGGGGTTGCTGTGGCCAATGTGCAGCACCTGGCACTTGGATGTGTTCAATCTCCTGCCCTTGCCTCTGCCCATCTGTCCAGCCTGTCAGGTCCCTCTGCAAAGCCTCTCTGCCCTCCAGCAGATCAACTCCTGCCCCCAGCTTGGTGTCATCTGCACATTTACTGATGATGGACTCCATCCCCTCCTCCAGATCCTCAGTGAAGATATTGAACAGGCTGGGGCCCAGCACTGATCCCTGGGGCACACCACTGGTGCCTGGCTGCCAGCTGGCTGTGGCACCATTCACCACCACTCTCTGGGCTCAGCCTCCAGCCAGTTCTAACCCAGCTCAGAGTGCCAAGACCTCCAATTAATCTGGAAAGAGCATTCTAGGAAGCTTCTGCACCTTTCTCCCTAGGGATTATCCTAGGGTGCATGTCTCTGTGGTTGCATTAAGGAAAAAAAAAACAGAAGGATTTAGAACTCCCACAGCTCCTTCAGAATTCCCCCCCCCCCCCCCTCTATATTCATGGACAATTTGGCTCCTAGGAGACCTTCTTGTGGCCTTCCAGGATCTGCAGGGGGCTCCAAGAAAGCTGGGGAGGGACTTTTGAGGCTGTCAGGGAGGGATAGGACTGGAGGGATGGAGCAAAACTAGAAGTGGGTAGATTGAGATTGGATGTGAGGAAGAAGTTGTTCCCCATGAGGGTGGTGAGAGCCTGGCACAGGTTGCCCAGGGAGGTGGTGGAAGCCTCCTGCCTGGAGGTGTTTGCAGCCAGGCTGGCTGTGGCTGTGAGCAACCTGCTGCAGTGTGAGGTGTCCCTGGCCATGGCAGGGGGGTTGGGACTGGCTGAGCCTTGGGGTCCCTTCCAGCCCTGACGATTCTATGATTCTATGAAGCCCTTCCCCATGAAGGGAAAGAGTTCAGCCTTTGGGGTAAGGAATCATAGAATCAATGAGGTTGGGAAAGACCTCAGAGATCATCAAATCCAACCTAGCACTCAACACCTCATGGCTAACCAAACCAAGGAGGGCAGGTTTGGCCCTTCCAGCCTCAAGCCTGGGAAGAGGAGGCTCAGGGGAGACCTTCCTGCTGTCTGCAACTCCCTGAAGGGAGGTTGTAGCCAGGCAGGGGTTGGTCTCTTCTCCCAGGCAAGCAGCCCCAGAACAAGAGAACACAGTCTCAAGCTGTGCCAGGGGAGGTTTAGGCTGGAGGTGAGGAGAAAGCTCTTCCCAGAGAGAAGTTCTTCCCAGCAAGAGAGATTGGCCATTGGGATGTGCTGCCCATGGAGGTGGTGGAGTCCCCATCCCTGGAGGTGCTTAGGAAGAGCCTGGATGGGGTGCTGTGCCATGGGTTAGTTGATGAGATGGTGCTGGGTGATAGGTTGGACTCCAGGATCTCAGAGGTCTTTCCCAACCTGGTTAATTCTATTGTAGTCTATTTGCATGTGAAGGGCAACCCAGCCTGGTGCCATCTTCTTGCTCCTGAAGGGGCTTTGCATTCTGTTGCCAGGGATGTGGCTGGTGCCCCAGGCAGGCAGCAAGGCTGAGGCCTGGAGAGGGGGATTTGTGTTTCAGTGGGAGTCAGCTTCCCTGGAGGGGTTCAAAACCCACCTGGTGGATGTGGGGCAGGCTGTGGATGTGCTCTACCTGGACCTCAGCAAGGCCTTTGACACCGTCCCCCACAGCAAACTCCTGGCCAAGCTGTCAGCCCCTGGCTTGGATGGCAGCACACTGCAGTGGGTTAGGAACTGGCTGGAGGCTGAGCCCAGAGAGTGGTGGTGAATGGTGCCACAGCCAGCTGGCAGCCAGGCACCAGTGGTGTGCCCCAGGGATCAGTGCTGGGCCCCATGCCCTTTAACATCTTTATTGATGATCTGGATGAGGGCATTGAGTCCATCATCATACAGTTTGTGGACACACCAAGCTGGGGCAGGAGTTGATCTGCTGGAGGGCAAGAGGCTTTGCAGAGGGACCTCAACAGGCTGGACAGATGGGCAGAGTGCAAGGGCAGAGATTGAACACATCCAAGTGCCAGGTGCTGCACATTGGCCACAGCAACCCCAGGCAGTGCTACAGGCTGGGGTCAGAGTGGCTGGAGAGCAGCCAGGCAGAGAGGGACCTGGGGGTGCTGGTTGAGTAGTAGCTGAACATGAGCCTGCAGTGTGCCCAGGTTGCCAAGAAGGCCAATGGCATCCTGGCCTGCAGCAGGAACAGTGTGGCCAGCAGGAGCAGGGAGGTCATTGTGCCCCTGGACACTGCACTGGTTGGCCACACCTTGAGTCCTTGTCCAGTTCTGGGCCCCTCAGGTCAGGAAGGATGTTGAGCTGCTGGAAGGTGTCCAGAGAAGGGCAAGAAAGCTGGGGAGGGGTCTGGAGCACAGCCCTGTGAGGAGAGGCTGAGGGAGCTGGGCTTGCTTAGCCTGGAGAAGAGGAGACTCAGGGGTGACCTTATTGCTCTCTACAACTACCTGAAGAGAGGTTGTACCAGCAGAGGTTGGTCTCTTCTCCCAGGCACCCAGTACCAGAACAAGAGGACACAGTCTCAGGCTGCGTCAGGGGAGGTTTAGACTGGATCTTAGGAGGAAGTTCTATACAGAGAGAGTGATTGCCCATTGGGATGTGCTGCCCAGGGAGGTGGTGGAGTCACCATCATTGGAGGTGTTCAGGAAGAGGCTTGATGGGGTGCTTGGTGCCACGGTTGAGTTGTTTAGGTGGGTTGGATTGTATTGAGGTGGGTTGGATTGGTTGATGGGTTGGAGGCCATGATCTTGAAGGTCTCTTCCAACCTGGTGTGGTGTATTGTATTATTGTAAGAGGGGATTGGATGTGGCACTCGGTGCCATGGTTTGGTAGCCATGAGGTGTTGGGTGACAGGTTGGACTGGATGATCTCTGAGGTCTTTTCCAACCTTATTGATGATTCTATGGCTCTAAGCAAGAGGCTCCTCTGGTGGTCCCTCCCCGATGCCCTCATCGCAGCGTGGCTCTTGTTCCCAGATGGTGGTGGAGGAGCTGGGCAGAGCCCTTGCCAGCTCAGAGTGGGTTCAGAGGGAGCTGGGGCGCATGGCAGGCAGGTGTCCCGTCCCAGGGTGCTGCAGCTGCCTTACTCTTCTCGCGCTGTCAGCAGGAGGCGGCAGGGCTCGGAGTTGGCCCTGTGCAAGGCGAGCTGCCTGCCGGGCACGCTGCCCCGCCTGCCTTTCCTGGCGCTGCTGCGCTGCCTCCCAGCAGACTTGGAAACTGTCAAGAGTTCCCTGTGGGACAAGAGGACAGCAAGGTGGTCAGGAGGCTGGGGGGCACCTCAGCATCCTCCCAGAGCAGTGGCTCGGCTTTGCGGGGGGGGAGGGGTTGGGCTCCCTCTCTGGGGGTCCCTTCCAACCCCTGGCATGCTGTGGTTCCATCGCTGCCATCTCCTGAGGGTGCAGGCACGGTGCTTCCCCCCATGCCATCATGAACTTGCACTGTGCTTTCCCTGGAGGTACTCAAGGTGAGGCTCTACAGCCTGATCTAGTTGAGGGTGCCCCTGATGGCTTCAGAGGGGTTTGGGCTGGATGGCCTTTGGGGGTTCCTTCCAGCCCAGACCATTCTGGGATGCTGTTGCTACTGGTTTGGACCCACCCCACTCAATTATTGCTTCCTCCCTCCAAGTCCTCCTTTCTCTCACCACATCATGCTGTTTCCACAGTACCTGGCCACGGCCAGAGACTACCTGTAGGGGCCTGCTCCTCGCTCAGCTGCAGGCACATGAGCACCGGGCTGCCAGAAAACCTCAGCGTGGTGTTGAAGTGGATTGAGGTCTCCACCTCTGTCTGGCTTCTCAAGGTGGCCTGGAGGAAAGGGGCATCGAGTTCTGCCTGGAAATCAATGGCCAGGCTTCCCCTGCAGGAGAGAAGAGGTGGCTCAGGTCACCAAGCAATGGCATCAAACCACCCCAGAAGCATCTTGGTTCTAGGTTTGGCCAGGGGAAAGTGGAAGCAGTGCCCACCAGAGCCCTCCAGGCTGTGTCCATCACAGAATGGTTTGGGTTGGAAGGGGCCACCGAAGGCTACCCAGTCCAACCCCCTCTGCAGTCAGCAGGGACATCCTCCACTGGATCAGGCAGGGCTGACCCAGCAGGAGGAGAGCAGGGGGCTGTGGAAAGCCAGCCTGAGGTGGAGCATCCTTCAGGATGGATGCTGAGCCCCCTAAATACCCCACAGCCCAGCTCTGGAGCCCCTGTTACAGGAAGGATCTGGAGGTGCTGCAACAGAAGGGCCATGAGGAGGAGCAGAGGGCTGGAGCTGCTCTGCTCTGGAGACAGACTGAGAGAGTTGGGGTTGTGCAGTCTGGAGGAGAGAAGGCTCTGAGGAGACCTTCTTGTGGCCTTCCAGTATCTAAAGGGGGCTCCAAGAAAGCTGGGGAGGGACTTTTGAGGCTGTCAGGGAGTGACAGGACTGGGGGGGATGGAGCAAAACTAGAAGTGGTTAGATTGAGATTGGATGTGAGGAAGAAGTTGTTCCCCAGGAGGGTGGTGAGAGCCTGGCCCAGGTTGCCCAGGGAGGTGGTGGCAGCCTCCTGCCTGGAGGTGTTTGCAGCCAGGCTGGCTGTGGCTGTGAGCAGCCTGCTGCAGTGTGAGGTGTCCCTGGCCATGGCAGGGGGCTTGGAACTGGCTGAGCCTCGAAGTCCCTTCCAAACCTGACAGTTCTGTGACTCTATGACCCCCAGAGCCAGGCAGTTTCCCACCCACAGACCTGGTGCTGATGCTGGTTTTCAGTTCCTGCTCCCAAATGCTCACGTCCATGTCAGCTGAAATGTCAAGCCCCAGCCCACCCTGGAGTTTGATGGTCACCTGGAGGCCAGACTGCAGAGGAATGACCTGGAAGATGGAGAGGGCAAAACCTTGCTGTGACTGGGCACTGCTCTTGGCGGAGCAGCACACACCCTGCAGCTGGGCTGGCACGGGAGGGGCTCAGCCCTGCTGTGTCCCGTGGCAGAGCCACCCCTGCTGCTGTTCTGCTGACCCCAAGAGACATCTGGCAGTGCCACCTTGCCCTTAGCTGGGTGCCCATGGTGAGGAACACACCTAAAATCCTCTGGCTCATGCTCCACCTGGAGTACTGCCTCCAGTTCTGGAGCCCCTATTGATCTGGAGGTGCTGGAGCATGTCCAGAGAAGGGGCATGAGGACGAGCAGAGGGCTGGAGCTGCTCTGCTGTGGAGACAGACTGAGGGAGTTGGGGCTGTTCAGTCTGGAGAGGAGAAGGCTCTGAGGAGACCTCATTGTGGCCTTCCAGTATCTGAAGGGGGCTCCAAGCAGCTGGGGAGGGACTTTGGAGGGTGTCAGGGAGTGACAGGACTGGGGGGGATGGAGCAAAGATAGAAGTGGGTAGACTGAGATTGGATGTGAGGAAGAAGTTGTTCCCCATGGGGGTGGTGAGAGCCTGGCCCAGGTTGCCCAGGGAGGTGGTGGCAGCCTCCTGCCTGCAGGTGTTTGCAGCCAGGCTGGCTGTGGCTGTGAGCAACCTGCTGCAGTGTGAGGTGTCCCTGGGCATGGCAGGGGGGTTGGGACTGGCTGAGCCTTGAGGTCCCTTCCAACCCTGAGAGTTCTGTGATTCTAAAGGGGTTCCCTAGGGCTTGGGGTGGGGGCTGGGCATCCCCTTCCCACCCAGTACCTGGTGATGGTCCATCAGCAGGAGGTTGCCTTTGACCACACTTGTGGGCTCTCCACTGCTCAGCAGGACCTTGGCCATTAAGTCTGTGTACCCCTGGAAGAAGGTGATGGGCCGCAGCTGGACGTCCAAGAAGAGGGCAGACATCCCAGCCCTCAGCTCTGGCTCCTCCTCCCCTTCCAGCACGTTTTCTCCCAGCATTGACTCCATCCCTTGGGCTTCAATAGCGACCTAAGCCACAGCAGCAGAGCTGGAGCAAAGCTGGAGAGGGGTTTGTGCCCTGTGAGTTCCCATCCCTGTCCAGCCCTGGCACAGGGACCCTCTGAAGCAGGAGCAGGGGGGTTGGACGGGGCATCCGAGCTGCCCTTGAGCACCATGCAGCAGTGGGGCTGCAGCCCCTGGTTTTGGGGGAGGCAGGGGACCCCCTGCTCCAGGGGAGGTCTGTGTGGCTTCACACTGGGGATGGGAGGTGTGTAGAGGGTGAAGAGGTGAGGGCAAGCACCATAAGGAGGTGAAGAAGGGACACGAGGGGCAGCGGATGGAAGCTCCAGCACAGGAGGTTCCACCTCAGCATGAGGAGGAACTTCTGCACTGTGAGGCTCACAGAGCCCTGGAGCAGGCTGCCCAGAGAGGCTGCGGAGTCTCCTGCTCTGGAGACCTTCCAGCCCCATCTGGATGTGCTCCTGTGTGACCTGTGCTGGATTCTGAGGCCCTGCTCTGGCAGGGGGGTTGGACTGCATGACCTCTGGAGGTCCCTCCCAGCCCCTAACTCCCTGTGCTGCTCCGTGTGGCTGGAGGCAGCAGCACACCTGAGCTGCATGGAGCCGCTGGCCACGGCTGAGCAGCGAGAAGTCAGAGAAGCTCCTCCTCAGGAAGCCACCCTCCAGAAAGAGCAGGTCCAGCCCAAAGGTGGAAAGCAGGTCCTGGCTGGCTGCAAGGCAGAGAGACAACCTGTAAGCATCCCTGGGCAGGGCCAAAGAGTCACAGAGAGAACCTTCCTGGTGGGAAACGTCAGTGTGTGACCCCCCTGAGGCCAAGGCTGGCTTTCAAACCCAGCAAGCAGCACGGTGAGCCCAGCCTCCTCCAAGCACAGCAGCTTTGGGGGCACCCAGGGCAAACACCTCGTGACCAACACCCAAGGGGCAAGGAGGAGGTGTGAGGAGCCAGACATTTAGAAGACATTGTGCTAGAGAATGATCCCACCTTGAAGGAAACCTACAGGTTGGCTGAAGAGAATCACAGTCACAGAATGCTGGGGGTTGGAAGGGGCCCCTGGGGATCAAGTCCAGCCCCCCTGCCAAAGTGAGGTCACCTGGGGCAGGCCACAGTGAGCTCATGCCCAGGCCAGCGGGGCAGGGGAGGTGATGCTGCCCCTTTGCTCCTGTGAGACCTCACCCTGATACTGCAGCCAGCTCTGGGTCCCCATCCAAAGGAGGGCACAGAACTGCTGCAGCAAGTCCAGAGAAGGGCCACAAGGATGATCCAAGGGCTGGAGCACCTCTGCTCTGAGGCTAGGCTGAGGAGCTGGGGTTATGCAGCCTGGAGAAGAGAAGGCTCTGGGGGACCTTGGAGCTGCCTTCCGGTACCTGAAGGGATCCTACAGGAAGGCTGCAGAGGGAGAGGCTGAGGGAGCTGGGGTTGCTTAGCCTGGAGAAGAGGAGGCTCAGGGGAGACCTTCTTGCTCTCTACAACTCCCTGAAGGGAGGTTGTAGCCAGGCAGGGGTTGGCCTCTTCTCCCAGGCAGGCAGCACCAGAACAAGAGGACACAGTCTCAAGCTGTGCCAGGGGAGGTTTAGGCTGGAGGGGGAGGAAGTTCTATACAGAGAGAGTGATTGCCCATTGGGATGTGCTGCCCAGGGAGGTGGTGGAGTCACCATCCCTGGAGGTATTCAGGAGGAGACTTGATGGGGTGCTGGGTGCCATGATCTAGTTGTTTGGGTGGGTTGGATTGGTTGATGGCTTGGACACGATGATCTTGAAGGTCTCTTCCAACCTGCTGTGTTGTGTTGTAAACCCATTCTGTGATTCCATGAATCCCTTCCCCATAAAGGGAAAGAGCTCAGCCTTTGGGGGGGTAAGGAGGACGGTTTGGCCCTTCCAGCCCCTAGCAAGAGCCTCATTTCTGCAGCTATTCAAGGCCAGGCTTGCCAAAGCTGTGAGCAACCTGATCTAGTTGGGGATGTCCCTGCTGACTGCAGGGGGGTTGGACTGGAGGGCCTTTGGGGTCCCTTCCAACCCAAACCATTCTCTGAGTCTATGAAGGGCCTGTGGGATGAGTGTCCCCCGTGGTGTCACCTGTCAGAGGTCTGAGAAGGAGGAGGAGACACCAGCTGTGGAGAAGAAGTGGTAATTATTGATTCGTGGCTCCCTCAGGATCTCTTTCCTGATCTTCCTGCAAGAGAGAGGGGAAGGGGGAGTCAGCACTGGGAGGGAAGGAAGGGAGATGGCCCCAGGTTGCAGCAGGGGAGGTTTAGGTTGGCTGTTTGGAGCAATTTCTTTGCTGCAGGAGCGGTCAGGCACTGGGACAGGCTGCCCAGGGAGGTGGTGGGGTCACCATCCCTGGAGGGGTTCAAGTAACCTGTGGCCAGGGCACTGTGGGGGGGAGTGGGGTGGTTTAATGGCCATGGTGGGGTTGGGTTGAGGGTTGAGCTCTACCTTAGGGCCCTTTTCCAACCCAAAGAGTTCCATGGTTCTGTCAAAATGCCAGCTGGCAGTGCACAGAGGGGAGGGCAAGTTTCCAACCTATTGCTCCTGGCTGCCCAGAGAAGAGTCAGCAGGAATGGAAATGAGCAACTGTGCCTCACAGGATGTTAGGGGCTGGAAGGGACCTCCAAAGATCTCTGAGTCAACCCCCCCCTGCCGGAGCAAGACCATAGAATCCAGCACAGGTCACAGAGGAACACATCCAGAGGGGGCTGGAAGGTCTCCAGAGACTCCACAACCCCTCTGGGCAGGCTGCTCCAGGGCTCTGTGACCCTCTCAGGGAAGGAGCTCTTCCCCATGTTGAGGTGGAACCCCCTGTGCTGTGCTTTATATCTGTTACCCCTTGTCCTGTCACAGGGTGCAACTGAGAAGAGGCTGCCCTGGACTTTCTCTCTCCTCTGGCTGATGAGGATAACCCAGAGGCAGATATCTTGGTGCAGCCTCTGCTTAGCTCTGGGAACTCCTAGTGCTGGGTTTGTTTTGTGCTGGCAGGGAGATTAATGCAGTTACAGAGTGTGCCCTGCCCTGCAAGCCCTGCCAGAGCTGTGGCCTCCAAGGACTCAGCCCAGAGCCTGGCTCCTGCTGCCAGGGGGCAGGCTGAGGAGGGAGCACTGAGTTTGGGCTGCTTGCTTATTAGTTTCATAGTTTCAGTCAGGGTTGGAAGGGAGCACAAGGATCATCTAGTTCCAACCCCCCTGCCATGGGCAGGGACACCCCACACTAGATCAGGCTGGCCAGAGCCTCAGCCAGCCTGGGCTTAAAACACCTCCAGGACAGGGCCTCAACCACCTCCCTGGACAACCCATTCCAGTCCTCACCACCCTCATGGGGAAGAACTTCCTCCTCACCTCCAGCCTGAATCTCCCCACCTCCAGCTTCATTCCATTCCCCCTAGTCCTATCACTACCTGAGAGCCTGAGAAGTCCCTCCCCAGCCTTCCTGTAGCCCCTTCATATCCTGGAAGGCCACAATGAGGTCCCCTTGGAGCTTCTCTTCTCCAGACTGAACAGCCCCTTATTGCTGCTTCGCTTCTTGCTCTCTACAGCTCCCTGCAGGGAGGTTTGTAGCCAGGCAGAGGTTGGTCTCTTCTCCCAGGCAACCAGCACCAGAACAAGAGGACACAGTCTCAAGCTGTGCCAGAGGAGGTTCAGGCTGGATGTTAGGCAGAAGTTCTTCCCAGCAAGAGAGATTGGCCATGGGATGTTCTGCCCAGGGAGGTGGGGAGTCCCCTCCCTGGAGGTGTTTAGGAAGAGCCTGGATGGGGTGCTTGGTGCCATGGTTATTGATGAGATGGTGCTGGGTGATAGGTTGGACTTGATGATCTCAAGGTCTCTTCCAACCTGGTTATCCTATCCTATCCTATCCTATCCTATCCT
>JAAWVA010001268.1:0-11714 GCA_015227895.2 Colaptes auratus | reverse complement strand
GGCATTATGGGATGTAATACGTAGCTTCCTGTGTCCACCCACTGGGCTAGACCCTTGGGAAACTGGAGATATGTCTTATGTGGCAGCATCAAGGGGGGCACCCAGCCAGAACCACCACACACCACCCCTTATTTCATACCATAATGCCTGCACCCAAACCATATCATCAAATTATAAATCTTCAGACGACATGTCTAGCAAAGTCCATTTCTTCATATGGGCATCCTTCCAAACAGTCTTTCATTCAGGCTCAAGTATCAGTCCATTCCAGTTCTTCTTCCTCATTTGATGGAGCCTCCCAGCAATGCAGAATCATTCTTCTGTAGTGCAAGCCCTTCATGGGCTTATTGGACATCCTGGTCACCTGGAAAAAAACACACAACTTCTCAACAAAACCTTTATTTCCATCTACATTTACTCAGTGGCATATTTCCACCCATGGGTCAAGCCAGTCAGAACAATCAGGCTCCAGGACTGCTCTTCCACCCCTCCAGGAAACAGCACACTGAGCCTCCAATAAATCTGCATGGACCTATCCCAGGCCCAGTGCTGACCACTTTCAGCCAAGGCCCGAGGCTATACAAATGCGTATCACCATCATTGGAGGTGTTCAGGAGAAGACTAGATGGGGTGCTTGGTGCCATGATCTAGTTGTTTGGGTGGGTTGGATTGGTTGATGGGTTGGACGCGATGATCTTGAAGGTCTCTTCCAACCTGGTTTATTGTATTGTATTGTATTAAAAGAAGGGGGAAAAATATAACAGAAGCCAGGAATAGGATAGGAGCGACTTTATTAACCCTAATAAACAAAGAGCAATAGATGAGATAAAATTTACTATTTCACTGAGAGTAGAGATGACATGTTAATTAACAGAAAATTCAGAGGTATCATTTTCAGTACTGGGTAGAAGCATGAGGAAATGTCTCTATTACTACCCTTATGTGTGTGAATGAAAAGGAATATTTATGAAGGGTTTTAAAAACATGATCATACCAGAGCTATAGTGTAATCACACAAAGTCCAGTAACTATAAAGAACAGTAGGGCTGACTGTAGTTTTTGGCAGGTAATAGAAAGCTTCAGAACTGCTCCCAGGAGAGTGCTGGAAGAAGGTCAAGACCTGAAGCTTAGAGAAGAAATTTTGTCATTCTTACATAAATACAATCTTTCACAGTCAACTGCTATGTATTCCTGGGTTCCACTAGGAGCAGTGTTCTTGACAGGTGCTCTCTTCCCATTCCTAAACTCTGAGGTTTTGGCTTTTGGGGGGGGGGCTTAATTCTCATACAGAGTGTTTCTCTGCACCCACTTCCAAAGCACTACATGACAGAGTCCACATTGTTAGAAACTCTACCATATTTACCCTTATAAGGAATAAGAATTTATGTCATTTAATTACATAACTAGAAACTAAGAATTATGTATGCATGGGAAAATATCCTGCGTACTTGCATTCCTTGAGCAAACAAATTCTGAGGAAGATGTCATTGGGGTATCTGGAATAGGTAGACTTAAGCCAGAATAATGATCAGGGAAGCAAAGTTTCAAGTAGCAAGAAACTCACTCATAAAAAAAATGTGTGGAAAGACCATGTGTCAATCAAAACAAAAATAGAAAAGATTACAAGAATAATCAAAGTTCAAAGAAAACATTTTTAATTAGTGCAAGTATGAAGGAAAGTATATATGCAGTAGTAAAATGTTTGTGATATCAGTTAGATGTTGGTTTCAATGATAGCTGTATACTGAGAAGAAATTCTGCAATGTTGAACTGACAGAAGAAGTGCCAGCCTGCACATTCAATTTCTCTGATAGTCACCGTGGGTATATATAGATAGAAATTACAATCATGTCTAATTACGACAATTTTTCACTACTACTGGTGTTTTCAATGCATTGCTAGTCCTTTACAACAACCCTGCTGTGACCAATTTAGGCTGTGCCTTTATGAAAGGCACAGTTGCTGAACACTCTGGCTGAATGTTTTTGATATTTAAACAAAAGCAAGATAGTCTAAACTAATTTCATTGGTAGATTGGTAGAATGCAACTTTAAGTTTAAGTTCTGTCAGTTCAGTCTGGAGTTGAGTCTGTAGGTTTCCTTCTGTTCGTGTGGGCCTGTTTCTCCCTCTGAAGCAACAGCTTTGCCGGACAGGAGCAACCTTGAATTAACAAGCTAACCAGATAAGAAACTAATTCTTGCACACGCTTTGAGCTAACAGAATTTTTCTCCTTAATTGCCCTTCTCTCTCTCTAACCCTTTTTGGGGAAAAAGGGAGGTGGGGAGGGAGAGAGGGGGGTTCAGGGAATCCCCCTGGCCGGCTGGAGGGAAAAAGCTCTTCTGTATTACATTCATTGCTGTGTATTTCTGTATATATTGTAAATACTGTATATTTGTGTACATATTCATTGCATTCCATTTCTGCATGTAAATATAGCTTATTTCATTTGCTTTTCTGACTGAGTTAGCTGTGGTTTCTTTGTGTGTGTGGGAGAATTTTCTCACCCCACCACACCTGCAAATCAAAGAATGATAGAAGAGTTCAGGTTAGAAGCATCATTTTGACCAAACACCCTGCCAGATCAGGTTGCTCAAGCCCAATCCAACCTGAACTTGAACTCTTCCAATTATGGGGTATCCGCAACCTCTTTGTGCAGCCTGTTCTCTTGTCTTATCATCCACATCATTAAAAATTTCTTATCTCAAATTTAAACGTATCCTCTTTTAGTTTAAAACTGTTCTCCCCTCTCCTCTCACTACAAGCTCACTTCACTACAAGTCTCTTTCCACCTTTCTTACAAGCCCATTTTGCATATTCAAAGCCCACAATAATGTGGCCCAAGAGACTTCTCTTATGCAGGCTGAACAACACCAACTCTCTCACTCTTTCTTCACAGGAGAAGTACTTCAACTATCTGCTTCTTTTTTTTTTTTTTTTGGTCCTCTTCTGAACCCAGTATGCACTGAACAAGATCTGCACTGTTCTTGTTCTGGGGACCTGGATGATGGAAACTTAGGGAACTTATGAGAGCACAGAGGGAGAATTACCTCTCTCAATGTGCTGGTCATGCTTCTGATACAGCACATGATATGAGTGACTGGCTTTCAGTCTGTAAACATGTATTGCTGGCTTGTATGCAATTTTCAATCCACCAATAACCCCAAGTCCTTCTCTACAGGGCTGATGACCAATTCACAGAATTATAGAATCAATAAGGTTGGAAAAGACCTCAAAGTCCTACCTGTCACCCAACACCTCATGACTACTAAACCATGGCACCAAGTGCCACATCCAATCCCCTCTTGAACACCTCCAGGGAAGGTGACTCCACCACTTCCCTGGGCAGCACATTCCAATGGCCAACAACGCTCTCTGTGAAGAACTTTCTCCTTACCTCAAGCCTAAACTTTCCCTGGCACAGTGTGAGACTGTGTCCTCTTGTTCTGGTGCTGGTTGCCTGGGGGAAGAGACCAACGCCCTCCTGGCTACAACCTCCCTTCAGGTAGCCTCGTTGCCCTTCCCTGGACATGTTCAAGAGTCTCAATGTCCTTCTTAAATTGAGGGGCCCAGAACTGGACACAGTACTCAAGGTGTGGCCTAACCAGTGCAGAGTACAGGGGCACAATGACTTCCCTGCTCCTGTTGGCCACACTATTTGTTCATATCCAGTCTATATTGCTTTTGTAAGCTGGCCTTGTGGAACTTCACGAGGTTCACATACACTCACTCCTCAAGTCTGTCAAGATGTCTCTGGATGGCATCCTGTTCCTCACGCAAATCAACTGCACCACTGTGCTTGTTGTCACCTGCAAAATTGCTGAGGGTATACACAATTTCTCTATCTATGCTACTGATGAAGATTTTAAATAGATTTGTCCCAATGTGGACTGTTGATGAACAGAACTATTTACTAGCTTCCACAGTGACATTGAGCCATTGGCTGAAACTCTTTGGACACAGCCATCCATCCAGTTCCCTATCTATCTTGCAGTTTACCCATTAAACCCACATCTGTTCAACTGCCAGCTAAGAATGATGGGGAGGACTCTATCAAAGATCTGACAGAACTCCAGGTAGGTGACATAAATTACTCTTCCTTTCTCCATTAATGGATTCACTCCATCATAGAAGGCCCAATTTACCTTTAATGAAGCCACCCTCTCTGTCTCTCTAATCACCTCCCTGTCTTTTTTCACATGCCTTCCACAAGGATCTGCTCCATGATCTTACCAGGCACAGATGCTAGGCTGGCAGGTTGGTACCTGCCAGAGCTCTCCTTTACACTCTTTTTGAAAATGGATGTGATGTTTCCCTTTTTCATATCACTGGATACTTTGCCTGACTGCCATAGTTTTTCAAATATGGTAGGAAGTGTCTTGGCAAGTACATCAGGCAATTTTCTCAGGACCCTAGGATATGTCTTTTCAGGTCTCACATCTTGTTTATGTTTAGGTTCATCAGGTGGTCTTGATTCTGGTCTTCTACTGTGATGGTAGGAGATTTATTTCCTGAAGTTTTTGTCTTGACTTTTAGGGGCTTGAGGGATGTGAGAGGAGAGATCATCATTGAAAACTGAGACCAAAACAATTGTTGGCTACTCCAGCTTTCTCCATGTCAGTTGTAAGCAGCTCACCTGTCATATATACCAAGGGGTAGAATACTTCTTCAATACTCCTTTTCTACAGGTCATCATACCCTTCAAAGCTCTTGTTGTTGTTGTTGTTATTATTATTATCATCATCATCATCATCATCATCATCCCTCACCAAACACAGCTCCAGCTAGGCCATAGCTTTCCTAATGCCTACACATCCAAGCAGTGTCCCTGTATTCTTCACAGAACACACATTGCTGGCTCCACTGCCTGTGCATTTCCATCTTGTATCTTAGTTTGACCAGGAGGTCCCTATCAACCTCTGCCCAATCTTCTACCTTCTTTTACCAATTTCTTATGCTCGGAAATTGAGAACTATTGTGCTGTAAGGAAAATGGTGTCTTTAAATAGCTGTCCACTCTGTTAATTTTGAATATTCCTGAGGATTACTAGCCACTACTTCCTTTAAAATCCTGAAAGTTTTGTATTCTAAAAATTACCACTCAGACTCTACTGTTCACTTGGTGCATTTCCCTCAACATGCTGAATTCCACCAGTGCATGATCACTGCACTGACCTTGTTCTTCCATTTTGGTGACCAATAGGTCCACTTGCACTTCTCCTCTGGTCAGGCTGTGCTGACGTCTTCAAATTTGAGGTCTTCATTACCAAAGAGAAAAAAAAAAAGGTACTTCAAGGTATGATTTTTGGACAGATTTCAAATAAGCCATGTTTTACAATACAAAGTTTGTAACATGGGGCAGATTTCAGGTCTTTGTTCAGTAAAAGTCTATATACAAGATCCTCTTGCAAAGGGTGAATTAAGTGGCTGCATTTAAAAGTAAATAGTTTAATTATTTCCATTTCCATTTTTAAGGTAATGGAAATTGAAAATCTGTGGTTTAGAACTGTTAATTTCCCTGATTTTATAGATGTTATTATTCACAGAATTTCTGGATATTTTGTGCTGATTTTCTGAGGCCTTGTAAGGACCTTTTCTAAGAGCCTTGCTGATAGAGAGAGCCCACCTGGAAAGCGTGACCTTAGGGCATGTACCCTAGATGTTTCACTTCTGTAAAAGATGAAAGTTTCAAATTAACCTCCTGACAACAGAATATAGATAAAAGCAAACATTTTGGTTTAATGACAGATTTTTTTTTCTGGTGGCAGTGCAACTGCTTTGATGAGAAATAAAGGCACAGAATCAAAATGAAGTTCACTCAACTTACAAATATATTTTCAGTTTCACAATGACTTTTCTTATTTTTCATTTTCTGCAAGACCTACATGCTGCAAAGCTGTACTTCAAGAGATCACTTGCGTGTAGGAGGTGATGTTGCAGGAACAAGAAAACAAGACTGTGACTGCAGGAAGACTGCAGGAAGCTTTTACCGATGTCTCACCTACAGGACTGTACAATGCTCTTAAACAAGAGCAATAGCTCCTACTCATCTCCAAAGGATTCTTGGGTGACAGGAGTAGCAAGAAGGATCAGTGTTTAGGCTAAGGGAATAAAAATATTTGCTCTCTTTTCCTTTGTCTTGAAAATATTATTTATTTTATTTAACTTGTTTATTTCTATAGTAAATATCCAGGCATATGCATTTTGAAAATTATGAACATATGTGTTTGTACTGAAATGAGAAGAAGATAATAAACAAAAATATATAAAATATCAGTTATTGTAAGAGCTACCTCATTACATCTGCCAACTTCCCAAGTCTGGGAGAGCTTCACATTTCTTTGCCCACTGGATATTCTCCAAATAGGCAATTTCAGCACATACTCATTTCAGAGCAGCAAGTCATCCAAAAAGGGAAGGGTGGTATTCAGTCTGAGAATCCTATGTGTAATTATTCAGTCTGAAAAAAGAGAAAATGCATGTCCACTCACATTGTTTCCAAATTCATACCCCATTTTAACGCATTTCAAGGATAATCAGCTATAGAAACCGTTGCTATGAATCAGACCTCCCATCAAACCTCCTTTCTCTTCCCCTTTCTTTCCTGGTACCATCTGAAGGTTCATATATACAATATACAATATACAATACAACAGGTTGGAAGAGACCTTCAAGATCATCACGTCCAACCCATCAACCAATCCAACCCACCTAAAATACAATACAGTACCATACAGTACAATACAGTACAAAAGAGTACAATACAGTACAATACAGTACAATACAACCCACCTAAATAACTAAAAAACTAAACCCTGGCACCAAGCACCCCATCAAGCCTCTTCTTGAACACCTCCAATGAAGGTGACTCCACCACTTCCACAGGCAGCTGATTCCAGTGGGCAATCACTCTCTCAGTATAGAACTTCTTCCTAACTTCCAGTCTAAACCTGCCCTTGCGCAGCCTGAGACTGTGTCCTCTTGTTCTGGTACTGGCTGCCTGGGAGAAGAGACCAACCTCCGCCTGGCTACAACCTCCCTTCAGGTAGTTGGAGAGAGCAATAAGGTCACCCCTCAGTCTCCTCTTCTCCAGGCTAAGCAACCCCAGCTCCCTCAGCCTCTCCTCATAGGGCTTGTCTTCCAAACCCCTCACCAACTTTGTTGCCCTTCTCTGGACACGCTCCAGTAAGACAACATCTTTCCTAAACTGAGGGGCCCAGAACTGGACACAGGACTCAAGGTGCAGTGTACAGGGGCAGAATGACCTCCCTGCTCCTGCTGGCCACACTGTTTCTGATGCAGGCCAGGATGCCATTGGCCTTCTTGGCTGCCTGGGCACACTGCAGGCTCATGTTCAACCTACAATCAACCAGCACCCCCAGGTCCCTCTCTGCCTGGCCACTCTCCAACCACTCTGACCCCAGCCTGTAGCACTGCATGGGGTTGTTGTGGCCAATGTGCAGAACCCAGCACTTGGATGTGTTCAATCTCATGCTGTTGGATTCTGCCCATCTGTCCAGCCTGTCGAGGTCCCTCTGCAAAGCCTCTCTGCCCTCCAGCAGATCAACTACTGCCCCCAGCTTGGTGTCGTCCGCAAATTTAGTGATGATGGACTCTGTGCAGAGGATTAGGGGCAGATGCAGCCATGGAGTAGAGATGTCTGAGTGTCTTCTACATGCCAAGGATTGATGATAGCAAAATACTTTCAAGGAGTATCAGGGAGGGTGCGACTCCTACTGCCAACCCTCTCCATTCAGAAGCAGCTGCCAGTAGTAGGGGACAAGCAGAGGGGTGTGATCATGTCTCTAGATATCAGACACTTCTGTACTGGTCTCTGAAGGCTTTGTCTTCAAGGCAGTGGGAAAACGCAGTGTTTGTCTATGCCCAGTGGTGCAGGAGGTGAGGGTAGAAGAATCATTCTGGGAGCTATGAACATTCCTTTCTTAGTCATGTCATACACAACAGTTTCCTGGGATGTACCATTTTGTATGTATCTGCTTATTATTTTTCCATTAGGAAAAAATTATCTGTAGTTTGAATTGATCATTGAGAAAAATGGTATTTATAATGAGTTTTGTTCTGAGTTTAAATATCATGATAGTTTTAGGCTATGTCTTTAAAAACAGATACAGAAACAAACAAGCTACCCCCTCAGATTTTGTGTTAGGTTGCCATTATTACATTTTCTAGCAAAATATTTCCATTTCTTATATTTGACACCAGTTTTCAAAATCAAATTAGATTTAATTTTGAAAAGGGTTTAAATTGCAAAAATGCAATGCCTTATTTTATTTTAGATTAAGCATTTCTATTGGCTCATCAAAGTTCTCCTTGACATCGTTTTTTTATATTTGGTTCAGTCTACACTGCAAATAAACAAATAAATAACTGAATTTGTACAGATCCTGAATCCCTTATGACCAATCTACCGAGGAAAATACATCTTTATCTACTTTCTTGAAGAGCAGCCATGCTACATGCCACAAATTCTGAGTTATGGTTTGCATCTGATTGAAATAAGAAAAAACATGTAGTGTTTAATAAAAATTAAAGGACTTGCTATAGCTATAGTGTTCTATGCATAAAAATAAGGAAAGATACATAGCTGTGATGGGTTAACGCCCATCCTGAAAACAAGGCAGGGGGGAGGGCTTGTAAGTGCTTTGCCCTCCCTGCAGGGCATTTTCCCCATGGGAAACTGGGTCTGTTCCACTCCCCCCTCCCTGCCCAGCTAGGGTATACAAGGGAGGACATTGCAGCCATTAGCTCTCTTTTTGGCTCCTGCCTTCCTGGATGAGAACTACTGCGGCTGCCTTCCTGCTCCTCTGCCACATGGTCAGGCCTGATCCTTCTCCCTGCTGCCTCTGTGCCTCTTCAGAGAGACTGGTTTTCTATTCTTTTTTTTTTTTTTCCTCCTCCCATCCATCCTTGTTCCTTGCCCTTGTGAACCTTACTAGTTATTGTTATATATATATATATTTAAAGAAAAACTCTTTACCTCTCTACTTCCAAGCCAACTCCAAATTATTTCTTGGTGAATTTGCTCCTTTCCTTTCTTTTTCCTCTCTGTTGGGAGGGAGGAGGGGAGAGCAGGGGAGAGACACTCAGCCTTGTCCCCATCTAAGCTCTTAAGTCCCAGTTAAGGCTCAAACCATTATAATTTTTTGGCACCTCCAACATGGGGCTTGGAAATTAATATTATATGTGGAAAGCAATACTTTTTCTGAAAGAAAGTGACTGGAAGTAGAGATGTCAATTTTTAGAATCTGACATTCCCAGTTTTTGCATGAGTATTTGGCTGGATCTTTTGGATCCATATCTACAAACTAATAATTTATCATGTGGTGTGGGTAATGATAGAGATGCTGCTCAACTGGATAAAAATTTTACCAATGAAGTTGGGCATGTATCTCTTGAATTCTTTGACTTTTACTCGTAGTGGTAACTTCTCTAACACTGCAAATTTTCCTGAAGCAAGATATGAAACCAATGGTGTAGATAAAAGTGCTTGTGATGGAAAATGGCCTTACATTGCAATATGCTCCATATGCTTAAATGTAATCCTTATAGGGGCATTTGCTGTGACCATGCTGGGTGGGGGAAGAGCTAACCCATCAAGAGCCATTTGGAGGGTGATGACACAGTCCTTTGTAATCTTTAACAACAAGGGGCGTGTCTGCTGTGGGCATTGTAAGCACTCTGTAAACAAAAAGGGAGGGGTCAGGTTGTAATGAGTGTGTCATATCTCAGCCTGAGTCCCAGGCACAAGGGTTTGCCCCACCACCAGCAGTTCCACACTTAACCCCTGATGCTCCTGCCAACGTATTTTCTCTAGCACCAATCACCACATGCAGGAAAAGAAGGTAAAAATCACCCCCAAGCACAGATGGTGAGGAAGGCACATCAGCAGTGCCCAGCACCTCACAGAACCCAGCAGTGGATGAAGATGAGTCAGACCTGGAAAGAACTGTTACATCTCTAACCAGAAAGGAACTAAGGCAAACTCATCTGGATTATACAAGGAAAGAGGGTGAGCCAATACTGAGCTGGGCCCTGAAATGCTGGGACAAAGGGGTGGGCACAGTGGACCTGGATAAGAGAGAGGCAAAGATTTTAGGCTTCCTTACTCGTGATGCTGGTCTGGACAAAGAGTTAGCCAAACTCGATGGAACACACACTCTCTGGGCCTGGATCCTCAATGCCATCAAGAGCCGGTACCACTCAAGAGATGACCTGCCCTGGGCCTCAGTTAGATGGACAACTATGGAACAGGACATTCAGTATCTGAGACAGATGACCATGCTGGAAATAATTTATGAGGATGGCCTGCCCCCTACAGACCCAGATGAGGTGCCTATGAGATGGCCCTTCATAAAGAAACTCACCCAGGGTGCTCCTCAGAAACATGCTCACACATTAGGAGGGATACTCCTGACTGGACAGGATGGAAGTCCTAAAACTCTCTGTGAGTTTGCCAGTGGTTTCAGGGAATATGAAAACAGTGCAAATCAGAAACCCCTAATCTCAGCCATAGAAACTATGGCTAAAGGCATTGTCAAAGAGATCAAGACTTCCATGTTTGAGCTGAAAAAGGGGGAGCGATACCTCCTTTTCCCCTTCTCCTTCAGAATGGGTCCATGTTTCAGCAATCAGGAATAGTTGGCCTTCCCCTGGGAGATCACCCCAAGCCAATCGAGGGATGTCAAGGGGTTCTCTGTGGAGGATCCCCTGTGACCATGGAGAGGACATGGACACCTGGCATCGCCAACCCACCTCTGACCTCTGGAACAACGTGCAGGGACTGCAGGGTGGGCACAACGGGGATAACTCATCCAGGAGAAGGGCTGCCCCAGTTTCCCAGAGTGGTCCCTCTCACTCAAGAGACCCTTCCCCTAGTAACACAGGACCCTGTGACAAGTGTGGGCATCTCTGCCAGCATTGGAGATGCCCTACCTCCATCCAGGTGGAGGCCAGTGACAACAGAATGTGCTGGGACATCTATATGAAATGGCCTGGCACTTCAGAAGCCCTGAAGTACCAAGCTCTGGTGGACACAGGGACCCAATGCACCCTGATAACATCGAGGCACAAAGGGGCAGAGCCCATAAGCATTCATGGAGTCACAGGGGGCTCACAAGACTTGACTGTACTGCAGGCTGAGATAAGCCTGACTGGGAATGAATGGGGAAAGCACGACATAGTGACTGGTCCAGATGCATCTTGCATTCTTGGCATTCCCTTTCTGCAGAAGGGATGCTTCAAGGACCCTAGGGGCCACAAGTGGGTGTTTGGGGTAGCAGCTGTAGAAACTGCAGGCAAAGAACAGCTGTCTACCACGCCTGAGCTGTCGGATGCCCCCTCTGTAGTGGGCAGCCATAAAGTGCAGCATTTGAAGTTACCTATTACTTTCGCATAGTACATCGCAGGCAATACAGGACCAACAGAGACTCTCTGCACCCCATACACCAACTGATTTGACAACTGGAGAGCCAGAAGGTGATCAGCAAGGCTCACTCACCCTTCAACAGCCCAATATGGCCAATGTGGAAGGCAAATGGGGAATAGAGACTGACCATGGACTACCATGGCCTGAATGAAGTGATTCCTGCCATGCTGGACACGCTGAAGCTCCAGTACGAGCTGGAATCGAAGGCAGCCAAGTGGTATGCCACAATTGACATTGCTAATGCCTTTTTCTCCATTCCCATTGCAGAAGAA
>JAAWVA010001267.1:0-11718 GCA_015227895.2 Colaptes auratus | reverse complement strand
GGGGGAGCCTGAGGCCAGGCCATGAGCATATGGAAGGCTTTAACCTGGGGGGGGGTCCCCTAGAGCTCGGGGGAGGCTCTGCAGGGAGGCCTGGGGGGGGCCATGCGGCTGCCTGCGGCCTAGGCCGAGGCCCCCCCGTGGGAGCTTTTTGGGCGTTTCAAAGCCCCTGAAATGGTCTCAAACCGACCCCCGACCCCCCCCCCCCCCCCGAACTGGGCTGCTGGAGTAGAGGGAGCCCCCCCGGGAAGGTTCGGAGGGGTTTAGGGGGAGGTCTGGGGGGGTTCAGGTCGCTTTTGGGTGGGTTAAAAGGGGTCGGGGGGGGGGGGGGCTTGGGGCCAGGCCATGAGCGTAGGGAAGGCTTTAACCCGGGGGGGTCCCCTAGAGCTCGGGGGAGTCCCTTAAGGTAAGCCTGGGGGGGGCCATGCGGCTGCCTGCGGCCTAGGCCGAGGCCTAGCCCCCCCCCCCTCCCCCCCCGTTGGGGTGCACTTCAACCCCCCTGAAATGGTCTCGAATCGACCCCCCCCGTCCCCCCCCCCGAATTCGGCTGCCGGAGTAGAGGGAGCCCCCCCGGGAAGGTTTGGAGGGGTCCGGGGGGTCTTAGGTGGAATTTGGGGGTTCAAAGGGGTCCGGGGGGGAGGTTGGGGCCAGGCCAAGAGCATAAGGAAGGTTTTAATTTGGGGGGGGGTGTCCCCTAGAGCTCGGAGGGGTCCCTTAAGGTAAGGCCTGGGGGGGCCATGTGGCTGAGGCCTAGGCCTGCACACCGCCCCCCCCCCCCGCCCCGTGGGAGCTTTCTGGGCTCTTCAGCACCCCTAAAATGGCCTCAAAACGACCCCGGGATCCCCCCCCCAAATTTAGCTGTTGGGGTGGAGGCCCCCCCCCGGAAGGCGTGGGGGGTCTGGAGGGCTTTGGGGGGGTCTGGGAGGCTTTCAGGTTGGTTTCAGGAAGGTAAAGCGGCTGGGGGGGGTTGGAGGTAGGGCCAAGAGCACAGGGAAGGCTTTGAGCGGGGGGGGGGGTCCCTTAGGGTAAGGCCTGGGGGGGTCTCTGTGGCTGCCTGAGGCCTAGGTCTGCCGCCCCCCCCCCGAGTTCTCTAGGCCTTTCCTACCCTTTAACCTGGCCTGGGGGGGGCCATGTGGCTGCCTGAGGTCTTGCCCCCCCCCTCCCACGTGGGAGCTCTTTAGGCCTTCCTTACGCCTTAACCTCCCCCCAGAATGGCCTCAAATCCACCCCAGCCCCCCCCGATTTGGCTGCTGGAGTAGAGAGCCCCCCTCGGGGAGGTCTGGGGGGTCTGGAGGGATTTGGGGGGGGGTCTCAGGTTGATTCCAGGGGTTAAAAAGGGCTGGGGGGGGGGTTGGAGGTAGGCCGCAGGCATTGGGGAAGCCTTTAATTGGGGGGGGGGGGCCTAGAGCTCGGGGGACCTCAGCCCTTAAGGTGGGGCCTGGGGGGGGTCCATGTGGCTGCCTGAGGCCTAGGCCTGCCCCCCCCCCCCCCATAGGCCCCCTCTCTAGGCACTTCAACCCCCCCAAACGGTCTCAAATCCACCCCCCCCCCCCCCGAATTGGGCTGCTGGAGTAGAGCCCCCCCGGGGAGGTGTGGAGGGGTCTGGGGGGGGGGGTCAGGTCGCTGTTGGGGGTTCAAAGGGGTCCGGGGGGGGGGGGGGCTTGGGGCCAGGCCATGAGTGTAGGAAGGATTTAAGTTTTTGGGGGTGGGGGGGTGTCTCTTAAGGCCTGGGGGGGCCATGTGGCTGAGGCCTAGGCCTGCACACCCCCCCCACCCCCCCGTGGGAGCTCTCTGAGTGCTTCAGCACCCCTAAAATGCTTAAAACCGACCCCAGACCCCCCCTCCCCCCCTCCCCAATTTGGCTGCTGGAGCAGAGGGAACCCCCCCCGGGAAGGTTTGGAGGGACTGGGGGGGGGGGCTAGGAGGGTTTCAGGTGGAATTTGGGGGTTCAAAGGGGTCCGGGGGGGTCCCCTAGAGCTTGGGGGAGTCCCTTAGGGTAAGGCCTGGGGGGGTCCTGTGGCTACCTGAGGTCTTGCCCCCCACCCCCCCATGGGAGCTCTTTAGGCCTTCCTTACATCTCCTCCCCCCAAAATAGCCTCAAATCGACCCCAGCCCCCCCCCCAAATTCTACTGTGGGAGTACAGAGACACACACCCCCCCCAGGGAAGGTTTGGGGGGGCCCTGGGGGGGTTCAGGTCGAGTTTGGGGGTCTGGGGGTGTTCAGGTTGATTTTGGGTGGTTAAAAGGGGCTGGGGGGGGCTCTAGGGGGGGCTTCAGGTCGATTTCAGGGGGGCTGGGGGGGGGGGTCCAGGTCAATTTGGGGGGTTAAAAGGGGCTGGGGGGGGGGACTTGGGGCCAGGCTATGAGCATAGGGAAGGCTTGAAATTCGGGGGGGGGGGAGGGTCCATGTGGCTGGCTGAGGCCTAGGCCTGCCCCCCCCCGGTGGGAGCTTTCTAGGCACTTAACCCCCCCCCAAGATGGCCTAAAAGTGCCCTAAATCACCCCAAAATCTCTCCCACGTCCCCCCAGAGATCTGAAGGGCCCTGAGGGGGGGCTGGGGGAGATTAAAATGGGTCTGGGGGTGTCTTGGGGACTCCCCCATAGCAATTTAAAGGGCTTTTAGTTGAGGGGGGTCTCTGGTGGTGGGGGCTCCTAAAATCAGGGGGGGAACCTGGGTGGCCTGGTGAGACCTATGCCTGCCCCCCCCCCGCCAGGAGAAGGCCTCAGGCCCTTCCCCACCCCCAAAATTGACCCAAATCACCCCAAAATCTGCCCCCCCCCCCAAGTGACTCCCCCCCCAAGAAGGGCTTAGGGACACCCCCCCCAAATTGTAGCTCATTAAGGGGGGGGGCAGAGCCTTGTGTCCAGCTGAGGCCTGGGGCTGCCTTCCCCCCACCCCAAGAGGCCTCTGCTGCCCCCCTCCCCCCCCCCAAATCACTCCAAGGCCTCCAAATGCTCCTGGACTGCCCCCCTCCCCCCAAGCCCCCTGGATGTCTTCCCCCGACCCACTTGGCCCCCCCCGGCCCCCCCGAATCTGCTTGGACCCCCTCCCCCAAAACCTCCCCTTAAATCATCATTGACCCCCCCAAATCCCCCTGGACCCCCCCCAAATCTCCTTGGACTCCTCCAGGCCCCCCCCCCATCTCCTTGGACTTCTCCAAGCCCCCCCCCCCCCCCCAAATCTGCTTGGATCCCTCCAGCCCCCCCCAGATGTACTTGGACTTCTCCAGACCCCCCCCAAATCTCCTTGGACCCCTCCAGATGCCCCCCCAAATCTATTGGATCCCTCCAGATCCCCCCAAGATGTACTTTGTCCCCTCCAGACCCCCCCCCCCCCCAAGTCTGTTTGGACCCTTCCAGCCCCCCCCCCATATCTCCTTGGACTCCTCCAGACCCCCCCAAATCTCTTTGGACTCTTCCAGACCCCCCCCCCACCCCCCAAAATCTACTTGGATTCCTCCAGACCCCCCCCCCGATAAACTTTGACCCTTCCACCCCCCCCTCAAGTCTGCTTGGACCCTTCGAGACCCACCCCCCCCCCCCCCCCCAATATCTACTTGGACTCCTCCAGCCCCCCCCCCCCCCCCAATCGTGTTGGACTCCTCCAGACTCTCCCAATCCCCCTGGACCTCCCCCCAGATCCACCTCTACCCTCCCCAGACGCCCCCCCCAAATCCCCCCCGGGGCCCCCAGTGGCGTCCCCCAGACCTTATGATGCCCCCAAGGGGTCCCTAAGCCCTGGGGGGGGTCCCCAAGTCCCTGGGGGGGGGTCCCAAGGCAGTGCTCAAGGTCCTGGAGATGCCCCTGAAGTGGTCCTCAGGGCATTGAGATGCCCCAGGGGGGTCCCCGAGACCTGGGGAGGGCCCCCAGAGGGGTCCCCAAGCTCAGGTGCTGCCTCCAGCCCCCTCTGACCTCCTCCTGAGCCCCCTGGAGCTGCCTCCAGCCCCCTCTGACCTCCTCCTGAGCCCCTCAGAGCTGCCTCCAGCCCCCTCTGACCTCCTCCTGAGCCCCTCAGAGCTGCCTCCAGCCCCCTCTGACCTCCTCCTGAGCCCCCTGGAGCTGCCTCCAGCCCCCTCTGACCTCCTCCTGAGCCCCTCAGAGCTGCCTCCAGCCCCTCTGACCTCCTCCTGAGCCCCCTGGAGCTGCCTCCACCCCCCTCTGACCTCCTCCTGAGCCCCTCAGAGCTGCCTCCAGCCCCCTCTGACCTCCCTCCTGAGCCCCCTGGAGCTGCCTCCAGCCCCCTCTGACCTCCTCCTGAGCCCCTCAAGAGCTGCCTCCAGCCCCTCTGACCTCCTCCTGAGCCCCCTGGAGCTGCCTCCAGCCCCCTCTGACCCTCCTCCTGAGCCCCTCAGAGCTGCCTCCAGCCCCCTCTGACCTCCTCCTGAGCCCCCCTGGAGCTGCCTCCAGCCCCCTCTGACCTCCTCCTGAGCCCCCTCATAGCTGCCTCCAGCCCCCTCTGACCTCCTCCTGAGCCCCCTCGAGCTGCCTCCAGCCCCCTCTGACCTCCTCCTGAGCCCCCTGGAGCTGCCTCCAGCCCCCTCTGACCTCCTCCTGAGCCCCCTGGAGCTGCCTCCGCCCCCTCTGACCTCCCCTGAGCCCCTCAGAGCTGCCTCCACCCCCTCTGACCTCCTCCTGAGCCCCTCTGACCTCCTGAGCCCCTCTGACCTCCTCCTGAGCCCCTCTGACCTCCTCCTGACCCCCTCTGACCTCCTCCTGAGCCCCCTCTGACCTCCTCCTGAGCCCCTCAGAGCTGCCTCCAGCCCCCTCTGACCTCCTCCTGAGCCCTCAGAGCTGCCTCCAGGCCCCTCTGACCTCCTCCTGAGCCCCTCAGAGCTGCCTCCAGCCCCCTCTGACCTCCTCCTGAGCCCCTCAGACTGCCTCAGCCCCCTCTGACCTCCTCCTGAGCCCCTCAGAGCTGCCTCCAGCCCCCTCTGACCTCCTCCTGAGCCCCTCAGAGCTGCCTCCAGCCCCCTCTGACCTCCTCCTGAGCCCCTCAAGCTGCCTCCATCCCCCTCTGACCTCCTCCTGAGCCCCTCCAGCTGCCTCCACCCCCTCTGACCTCCTCCTGAGCCCCTCAGAGCTGCCTCCAGCCCCCTCTGACCTCCTCCTGAGCCCCCTGGAGCTGCCTCCCATCCCCCTCTGACCTCCTCCTGAGCCCCTCAGAGCTGCCTCCGCCCCCTCTGACCTCCTCCTGAGCCCCCTGGAGCTGCCTCCAGCCCCCCTCTGACCTCCTCCTGAGCCCCCTCAGAGCCTGCCTCCAGCCCCCTCTGACCTCCTCCTGAGCCCCCTCAGAGCTGCCTCCATCCCCCTCTGACCTCCTCCTGAGCCCCTCAGAGCTGCCTCCAGCCCCCTCTGACCTCCTCCTGAGCCCCCTCTGACCTCCTCCTGAGCCCCCTGGAGCTGCCTCCAGCCCCCTCTGACCTCCTCCTGAGCCCCCTGGAGCTGCCTCCAGCCCCCTCTGACCTCCGCCTGAGCCCCTCAGAGCTGCCTCCAGCCCCCTCTGACCTCCTCCTGAGCCCCCTGGAGCTGCCTCCAGCCCCCTCTGACCTCCTCCTGAGCCCCCTGGAGCTGCCTCCAGCCCCCTCTGACCTCCTCCTGAGCCCCTCAGAGCTGCCTCCAGCCCCCTCTGACCTCCTCCTGAGCCCCTCAGAGCTGCCTCCAGCCCCCTCTGACCTCCTCCTGAGCCCCTCTGACCTCCTCCTGAGCCCCCTCTGACCTCCTCCTGAGCCCCTCAGAGCTGCCTCCAGCCCCCTCTGACCTCCTCCTGAGCCCCTCAGAGCTGCCTCCAGGCCCCTCTGACCTCCTCCTGAGCCCCCTCAGAGCTGCCTCCAGCCCCCTCTGACCTCCTCCTGAGCCCCTCAGAGCTGCCTCCAGGCCCCTCTGACCTCCTCCTGAGCCCCCTCAGAGCTGCCTCCAGCCCCCTCTGACCTCCTCCTGAGCCCCTCAGAGCTGCCTCCACCCCCTCTGACCTCCTCCTGAGCCCCTCAGAGCTGCCTCCAGCCCCCTCTGACCTCCTCCTGAGCCCCTCAGAGCTGCCTCCAGCCTCTGACCTCCTCCTGAGCCCCTCAGAGCTGCCTCCAGCCCCCTCTGACCTCCTCCTGAGCCCCTCAGAGCTGCCTCCAGCCCCTCTGACCTCCTCCTGAGCCCCTCAGAGCTGCCTCCAGCCCCCTCTGACCTCCTCCTGAGCCCCTCAGAGCTGCTCCAGCCCCTCTGACCTCCTCCTGAGCCCCTCAGAGCTGCCTCCAGCCCCCTCTGACCTCCTCCTGAGCCCCTCAGAGCTGCCTCCAGCCCCTCTGACCTCCTCCTGAGCCCCTCAGAGCTGCCTCCAGCCCCCTCTGACCTCCTCCTGAGCCCCCTGGAGCTGTCTCCTACCCGCCCCGAGCTGCCTCCGAGCTCCTCCTGCCCCCCCCCGACCTGCCTGCAGCTCCCCTGCCCCCCCCGGCTGCCCCCCGCCGGCCGTGACGCGCGGTGCCCCCGCAGGGCGATGGCAGACGAGCTGGACTTCGAGACCGGGGACGCCGGGGCCTCGGCCACCTTCCCCATGCAGTGCTCGGCGCTGCGCAAGAACGGCTTCGTGGTGCTCAAGGGCCGGCCCTGCAAGATCGTCGAGATGTCCACCTCCAAGACCGGCAAGCACGGCCACGCCAAGGTGCGGGGGGGGTGCGCCGGGGGCCGCGGGGGCCGGGCCGGGGGCTGCGGGGCCGGGCTGGGGGGGGAAGTAAAAGCCTTGGCCTTGGATCTCCTCCTCCCAAACCTTCATTCCTCTCCCCCCACCCTTGGACCTCTCCCCCCACCCTTGGGCCTCCATCTAACCTTGGACCTCCTGCCCCCCAGCCTTTAACCCTCTCCCCCCACCCTTGGGCCTCCTCTCCCCCCACCCTTGGGCCTCCTCTCCCCCCACCCTTGGGCCTCCTCTCCCCCACCCTTGGGCCTCCTCCCCCCACTCTTGTGCTTCCTGCATCTAACCTTGGACCTCTTCCCCCCAACCTTTGACCCTTTCCCCCCACCCTTGGGCCTTGTCTCCCCCACCCTTGGGCCTTGTCTCCCCCACCCTTGGGCCTTGTCTCCCCCACCCTTGGGCCTTGTCTCCCCCACCCTTGGGCCTTGTCTCCCCCACCCTTGGGCCTTGTCTCCCCCACCCTTGGGCCTCCTCCCCCCAAACCTTCGACCCTCTCCCCCCCCCGCCTTGGGCCTTCTCCCCCCACTCTTGGATCTCCTCCATCTAACCTTGGGCCTCCTCTCCCCCACCCTTGGGCCTCCTCCCCCCAAATCTTCAACCCTCTCCCCTCACCCTTGGGCCTCCTCCATCTAACCTTGGACCTTCTTCCCCAACCCTTGGACCTCCTCCCCCCAAATCTTCAACCCTCTCCCCCACCCTTGGACCTTCTCCCCCCAAACCTTCGATGCTCTCCCCTCACCCTTGGGCCTCCTCCTCCCACTCTTGTGCCTCCTCCATCTAATCTTGGACCCCCCCAACCTTTAACCCTTTCCCCCCACCCTTGGGCCTCCTCTCCCCCAAATCTTCAACCCTCTTACCCTCACCCTTGGGCCTCCTCCCCCCAAACCTTTGCCCCTCTCCCCCCCACCCTTGGGCCTCCTCCATCTAACCTTGGACCTTCTTCCCCAACCCTTGGGCCTCCTCCCCCCAAACCTTCGACCCTCTCCCCCACCCTTGGACCTTCTCCCCCCAAACCTTCGACCCTCTCTCCCCACTCTTGTGCCTCCTCCCCCCACTCTTGTGCCTCCTCCATCTAACCTTGGACCTCCTCCCCCCAACCTTTAACCCTCTCCCCTCACCCCTGGGCCTCCTCCCCTCACCCTTGGGCCTCCTCCCCCCAAATCTTCAACCCTCTCCCCCCACCCTTGGGCCTCCTCTCCCCCACCCTTGGGCCTCCTCTCCCCCACCCTTGGGCCTCCTCTCCCCCACCCTTGGGCCTCCTCTCCCCCACCCTTGGGCCTCCTCTCCCCCACCCTTGGCCCTCCTCCCCCCTAATCTTCAACCCTCTCCCCCACCCTTGGGCCTCTTCCCCTCACCCTTGGGCCTCCTCCCCCCAAACCTTCGACCCTCCCCCCCCACCCTTGGGCCTCCTCTCCCCCCACCCTTGGCCTCCTCTCCCCCCCCCTTGGCCTCCTCTCCCCCACCCTTGGGCCTCCTCTCCCCCCCCCCTTGGCCTCCTCCCCCCCTTGGGCTTCCTCTCCCGCCACCCTTGGGCCTCCTCCCCCCACTCTTGTGCCTCCTCCATCTAACCTTGGGCCTCCTCCCCCCCGCCCCCCGGGCCCCCCCCGTGCCGTGCCCGCTGCCCCCCGGCCGTGCCCTGCGCAGGTGCACCTGGTGGGCATCGACATCTTCACGGGCAAGAAGTACGAGGACATCTGCCCCTCCACCCACAACATGGACGTGCCCAACATCAAGAGGAACGACTTCCAGGTCAGGGCCCACCCCCAGCGCCTCCCTGGGCCCGGGGGCGCCCCCAGCCCCCAGCCACCGGGACCCCGAAGCTCACCCCTGGGGGGCCGGGAACCCCGAATCCCCTCCTCGGGCACCCCAAGCCGTACCCTGGGGCGTCCTGAGGCTGCCAATGTGGAGCCTGGGAGGGGGCTAGGGACCCCAAAGCCCACCCTTGAGGGGCCCAGGAGCCCAAATCTCACCTTGGGGACCCCCCAAGCCCCACACTCGGGGGTCCTGAGGCTCCATATATGGGGTCTGGGAGGGTCTTGAGGCTCACACTTGGGGTTCCCAGGACCCAAAATCTCTCCATGAGGGACCTCAAACTCCACATTTGGGGGTCCCAGGACCCAAAATCTCTCCCTGAGGGACCTCAAACTCCACATTTGGGGGTCCCAGGACCCAAAATCTCTCCCTGAGGGACCTCAAACTCCACATTTGGGGGTCCCAGGACCCCAAACCTTGCCCTGGGGGTCCTGAGTCTCCAAATGTGGAGTCCGGGCAGGTCTGAGCCCCACGCTTGTGGATTCTGAGTCCTGCAGCGGCCCCTGACGGCCGCCGTCGGTACTGCGCTTCCCCCCAAGTGTGTGCTGAGCCCTGCAGCGGCCCCTGGTGGCCCCTCTGGGTACTGCACCTCCCCCCAGGTGGGTGCTGAGCCCTGCAGCGCCCCCTGACGGCCGCTGTGGGGCGCAGCTGATCGGCATCCAGGATGGGTATCTGTCCCTGCTGCAAGACTCCGGGGAGGTGAGGGAGGACCTGAGGCTGCCCGAGGGGGAGCTGGGCAAGGAGATAGAGCAGAAGTATGACTGTGGGGAGGAGATCCTGGTAAGTGGGGCCTGGGGGGGCCTGGGGGGCCTAGGAGGGGAGTAAGGGGAACTGGGAGGAAGTTGGGGGGCAGTGGGAGGTGGTTGAGAGGCACTGGAAGGGACTGGGAGGGGGTTAGGGAGAACTGGGGGGCACTGGGATGGGGTTGGGGGGATGTGGGGGTCACTTATGGGTCACTGGGGGTCACAGATAACTTGTGCATCTCTGGGAGTCACTTATGGGTCACTTGGGGGTCACTTGGGGGGCACTGTGGATCCCTTGGGAGTCACTTATGGGTCATTTGGGGGCACTGTGGATCCCTTGGGAGTCACTTATGGGTCATTTGGGGGTGCCTGTGGTCACTTGGGGGGCACTGTGGATCCCTTGGGAGTCACTTACGGGTCTCTGTGGGTCACTTGGGGGTCTCTGTGGGCCACTTACAGGTCTCTGGGTCACTTGGGGGGGTCACTGGAGGTGACTTGGGGGTCACTTGTGGCTCTCTATGGGTCACTGCGGGTCACCTGTGGGTCTCTTTGGGCCACTTGTGGCTCTCTATGGGTCACTGTGGGTCACCTGTGGGTCTGCCCCACAGATCACGGTGCTGTCAGCCATGACCGAGGAAGCTGCAGTCGCCATCAAGGCCATGGCCAAATAGGGCAGAGAAGGTAGGGGGCAGCTATGGGGCAGTTGGGGGACTGGGGAAGGTTTCTATGGGGCAGAGGATCTGTGCTATGGGGCTGAGAAGGTTTCTGTGGGGCTGGAGGGATTCTGTGGGGCAGAGGCTTCCTGCTTTGGGGTTGGGGGCTCTGCTATGGGGCAGAGGGTGGGAGCTGTGGGGCTGGGGCAGCGCGGTGGGGCAGAGGGTGGGAGCTGTGGGGCAGAGGGTGGGAGCTGTGGGGCTGGGGCAGCGCTGTGGGGCAGAGGTGGGAGCTGTGGGGCTGGGGCAGCGCTGTGGGGCAGAGGGTGGGAGCTGTGGGGCTGGGGCAGCGCTGTGGGGCAGAGGGGGAGCTGTGGGGCTGGGGCAGCGCTGTGGGGCAGAGGGTGGGAGCTGTGGGGCTGGGCAGCGCTGTGGGGCAGAGCCCCCCCTGCCCTGGGGCAGCCTCTCCAGGCCTCTCCTCTCTTTTTCTCCTCCCCCCAGGCCTCTGGATGCAGTGGGGTGGGGACCCCTCCCCCCCTTCCCTCCCCCCTCCCCTCCATCTCCCTCCTCCCCAACTCCCCTCCCCCTCCTACCCCCCCACCCCCCCCCAGCCCCCCCCAAGCCCCTCCCCCCAGGCCCCTCCCCCCCCTCGATGGGGGTTGGGGTAAGGGTGGGGGAGGGGCAAACAACACAAAGGGGAAGGGAGGCGGAAGGGGGGGCAAGGGTGGGGGAGGGGCAGCCCCACACCCTCGGGGGGGGGAGGGGAGGGGACCTCCCCCCTCCCCAGGACCCCTCCCCACCACCTGCCCTCCCCCCCCGCCCCTCCCCCACCTCAAAGTTTGTTAAAAATCAGAAATAATAAAAAAGTGACCCAAAGAAAAGTGAAAGTTCCTCGGGGGGGGGGGAGGGGCGGGGGGGAGGGGCCGGGGTCATGACGTTGGCTCTTGCAGGCCTCTGTGGGGTGGTGGAGGCCTCTGTTGGCTCATGGAGGCATCTGTCTGGTCATGGAGGCCTCTGTTGAGTCAGGGTGACCTCTGTTGGGGCATGGAGGCCTCTGTTGGGTGGTGCAGGCCTCTCATGGCTCATGGAGGCCTCTGTTGTGTCAGGGAGGTCTCTGCTGGCTCATGGAGCACTCTCTTGGCTCTTGCAGGCCTCTGTTGGTGGTGAGGTCTTTATTGGCTCATGGAGGTCTCTATTGGGTCATGGAGGTCTCTTGGCTCATGGAGGTCTCTATTGGCTCATGGAGGTCTCTATTGGCTCATGGAGGTCTCTTGGCTCATGGAGGTCTCTATTGGCTCATGGAGGTCTCTATGGCTCATGGAGGTCTCTATTGGCTCATGGAGGTCTCTTGGCTCATGGAGGTCTCTTGGCTCATGGAGGTCTCTATTGGCTCATGGAGGTCTCTATTGGCTCATGGAGGTCTCTATTGGGTCATGGAGGTCTCTATTGGCTCATGGAGGTCTCTATTGGCTCATGGAGGTCTCTTGGCTCATGGAGGTCTCTATTGGCTTGGAGGTCTCTATTGGCTCATGGAGGTCTCTATTGGCTCATGGAGGTCTCTATTGGGTCATGGAGGTCTCTTGGCTCATGGAGGTCTCTATTGCTCATGGAGGTCTCTATTGGGTCATGGAGGTCTCTATTGGGTCATGGAGGTCTCTATTGGGTCATGGAGGTCTCTATTGGCTCATGGAGGTCTCTATGGCTCATGGAGGTCTCTATTGGCTCATGGAGGTCTCTATTGGCTCATGGAGGTCTCTATTGGCTCATGGAGGTCTCTTGGCTCATGGAGGTCTCTATTGGCTCATGGAGGTCTCTATTGGCTCATGGAGTCTCT
>JAAWVA010001266.1:0-11725 GCA_015227895.2 Colaptes auratus | reverse complement strand
CTCTCTCACCTTCACCATGGGAGATCTGCAGAGGAAAATCATTTTGTGGGAGGATTAGAAAGATTGTGAAAGGAAATCTCCTGGGGCTGGAAGGATTTTGCATGGAGCCTGGGAAGAAAGGCCTCAAGGAAGCCCTTCTGTTGCCTCACAAGGCTCTGAATGGACTCCCTCACTCTCTCAACAACTTGAGAGAGAAACCTGTCTGGGGTTAAATCCAGTCCTAGTGCCAGACTTGGTCCCTGGTTTGTGACTCAGAGGTTGGGTGCAGGGATTTCAGGGGCAGTGCTTCCCAAGGCACTGTGGCTCCTGTGTAGAACTTGAAGGCAGCAGAAGCAGTTTGAAATCCTCAGTAGTTCTGGTGATCATGAGCTCAGGCTGTGGGATTTCATAGCAGCCCTTAACAAGTCACAACCCCAACAGCTGGTCACAATCAATGCAGGGATTGGATCAGGATTCCACGGCTTTGACCCCACGGTCCCCATCTTCTATCATTCTGGCTTCCATGACTCAGCATGCCAGTCTCTTGCCTGCCTGCCTGATCTCTTCAGCCAGCTGTTAATGTTTGTGTGCAGCTGGCTCCCCCTGACTGTGCTGAGACATCAACACAAGGCACAGCTGAGAAACTGCAGGGCACTACAGCTAATGGAAGGAGTCCCTGGTTCTGTGCTGTCCAGAGCAGGAATCAGCACAAAGCCTCTTGGAAACACCAAGTGGGGCACAAAGGCAGCAAAGCCAGGTGCAGTGGGGAGAGAGCAGAGCTGGGCTGTTGGGAGTAGAATGTTTGAGGAAGATCAAAGAGAAGAACTTGGAGGGAAAGAGGGAAAGGAAAAAGCTAAGCATAACCATTTGGATCTTTGGATTCCAGCGACTACTGGGTTCCATCCCTGTTCTGGCACTGCTGCACTCACAGGTGGAGTACTTGTGGTGAAGGCACATTATGCCCAGAATTTGCCCAGATACTGAAACTTGTCCCAGCACGTGGAATGTCCCCCTCCTTTCATGAGGGGGAACAAAGGCCAAGGGGGCACAGCCCCCCCCCCCTGCAACCCCCATGGCATGGGATGATGGTGCTTATGCCAAGCATGGCATAATTCAGACTTCACACTCAAATAGGCTGCAGCTGGTTGTTTAGAGAGTGCCATTGGCCACATCCAGGCTCCAAACCTATCAGTATTGCCCCAGCTTGTAATACATGCTTTCTCTCAGATAGAATAGTATAGACGAGATGGAATGGAATGAATGGAATGGAATGGAATGGAATGGAATAGAATAGAATAGAATAGAATAGATAGAATAGAATAGAATAGAATAGAATAGAATAGAATATAGAATAGAATGACCAGGTTGGAAAAGACCTTCAAGATCATTGAGTCAAACTATCACCCAACACATCTAATCATTAAACCATAGCACCAAGTGCCCATCCAGGTCTTCCTAAACACCCTCCAGTGATGGTGACTCCACCACCTCCCTGGGGTAGCACATTCCAATGGCAAAATCACTCTTTCTGTGAAGAATTCTTCCTAACATCCATCTTTGTCTCTCTCCTTGCCCGAGCTGCTAAGCTCCTGCCATGCCTTTGCCATTAAGCTCATTGCTATTAAGTCTTCTCTCTCCTAGATGCAAGCAAATGAGTGGCCTCTGCAGGCGAGGAGAAGCCAGCATGCAGACAGGCTGTTTGAGCCTCAGCCCTGAGAATACCTCTAGAGGAGGGACCAATGCTGAGAGGCCTGAGAAGCTGCAGCATGCATTGCCAGCCTCACTGGTCGGGAGAGCCCAACATGCCTTCAGGAGGACTGGAAGCCCGAGGTAGAGATGGCCCAGCTGACCAGGGAAGGGACTTAGCCAGTCTGGCAGTGCAAACATGCCTCAGCCTGAAGCAGCAGACTGAGGAGCTGCACAACCCTGTGTGCAGTTCAGAAAGCAGGAGCAGTGCTTAGCCACATGCCTGTGTGACCCTACCCACTGCAGGAGAGGAGTTGTGATCCCCTGCTCCGTGCTGTGAATCCCAGGGAATCCAGAGCACTGTTCATGCCCTGTGCTCCAAAGCCAAGGACCTGCTCTGATAGGGTCCTGCCCAGACTTCTTTTCCAGGCTGTTCTTTTCCACCTCCACCCTCTCCTGCTCAGCTTTTGTGTTGGGGCAAGGCTGAGTGCTCTGGCAGCTTGGGCAATCATCCTGCTGCGTGGCAGTCCCATGACCACAGGCAGACACAGGCCCTGGGAACTCTTTGGCTCAGATGGCCTCCACAAGAGCACTTCACACAGACAGGTGATCTGCTTGGGGCAGTGCCTGAAGGCTTGGTCTTCTTCCAAAGTTTCCTTCAAGAGCATGCCCACACAGATGCAAAGAGCAGGGAACAGCTAAAGTGTGGGAGTGTGCAGGGCTGGGGCACACAGCAGTGTCCTCACACAGCCAGGCCTCCAGCAAGTGACTGAAGCATCAGCAGAGGAAGGCTCTGGACTGTGTCTGTGTTCACTGGACACCTGGG
The DNA here is from genome assembly GCA_015227895.2 of Colaptes auratus. NCBI lineage: Eukaryota > Metazoa > Chordata > Aves > Piciformes > Picidae > Colaptes > Colaptes auratus. Next base: position 9,234 of record JAAWVA010001266.1, on the reverse strand, counting down.
GAAGCTGTCCCAGGGCAGTCAACCAGACTAGCCTTCACACAACCAGCGTTTCCGCAGCAGCCTCACACCTCAGCTTGGAGAGAACTTTGTCCTCCACAGGAGGACATGGCCTCAGGGGACAGCAGAGGCTGTTTGCATTGTGCAGATGAGATGTCAGCAGATGAGACTGAGGGGAACCTGAGTGAGCACAACACCATCAGCTAGTCTGAGGTACCAGGGCACTGGAGGTGTGAGGAGCCTCCAATCCTCTGGCATGGGCAGCAAGAGGCCAGGGCAACTCTCTGATTGCTGCAGGGCCAGGGCCGTGATGATGGGGAAAGACTCTGTCTGTGAACATCCCACACTCCATTAGGGGTCCACGAGGCCAGCTCAGATGTGGACACCTGGCAGAGCTGGGACATTGCTGGGTGTCACTCCAGAACAAACCCTACTGGCCCAGGCAGATTCATCTCAGATGGCTTGGGCAGGCTCCTGTAGCTCACATCAGCCTTGCTGGACTGTGCCCTGAGATGTGCACAGAGCCATCCCAGAGGTTCTGGGCTCCTTGGAAAGGCCTCTTCAAGAACACCAAAGAGGAGAGTGGGAACATTGCAGGGTGGTCACCTCAGCACAGTCCCTGGGAAGGTGAAGGCTCAAACACCTCTGCAGCCATTTGCAGGCCCTTGCAGCACTGAGAGGTATTCTGAAGCCATATGGGTGGGCAAGAAGGGGATGTTTTGTGCCTGGACCTAGCCAGGGCTTTGCCATGGTCCCCCATAGTCTATTACAGACAGACTGCTGAGCTGGAGTGCAGAAAGGATGAGATGGTGTGGATGTGTGGCTGAAGCCCAAATGTCACCAGTGGAGAGTCCTCTGGCAGAACTTGCCAGGGGCATCCCTCAGGCAAGCCCTGGGCCAGCACTGTGCAATGTCTTCATGAACTCCTGCCACATCTGAGCCAGGCCTTTGCAGCCCCTCTGGAGATGAAGCCAAACTGGGCAGAGTCCTTAAGGGACCTCATCTGCTTACCCTGCCCTGAGCAGGATCATTGGACAAGAGATGTGCAGGAGTCTCCTCCACAACTGCAGCGACAGAGCCAGCAGCTCCTCCACTCAAGCCTTGGTAGGAAATCTGCCAGATGGGATGGGAAACTGGATGCTCAGGCCTGGCCAGAGGAGGCTGAGGGCTGAGGTGCAATCCTGTGCTCAGCGGTCTTCAAGAACTAAATAATTCAGTAGGAAGCAAGGATGGGAGGGGAAGGTGAAGACCAACTTTGGCCTCCCCTGAGAGGATTGGCCAACAGCAGGAACAGAGCTGGGAAAGGGACTGTGAGGTCAGGTGTGTCTGCAGGAGCTGAAGGGCAGCCCTGGGGCTCCTGGCGGCAGATGGGCAGAGTGATCTGTCAGATGGCCTCTGCCAAAGGGCTGGGCTGAAGCAGAAGGGGCTGATGATTTGGCTGCTGTGTTCTGCTGCCTGACACCTGATGGGACAGCATCAGGCACAGGGCTTGGTGCTGTGTTCAAGAAACTGCAAGGCCAGCAGCCTTGGCAGCTCCTCTGAGGTAGGCAAGAGCAGGAGAGAGGACACTGCCAGATGGTGCAGTGGCAGGTGCAGCCTGGCCATGAGGAGCAAGAAAACTCTCAAAGGGTAGTGCTGTGCCTGAGAAGATCTCCAGAAGGAGTCTGGGATCAGCCCTTCTCTTTGTGTCCCAGGAGCAGAGGGTGAGTGTGGGCAGGTGTCAGTGAAGGCATGGGAAGGCCAAGGTGGGGAAGTGAGAGGAGTGTCTGCAGCCTGCAGGGCAGGAGAAGCAGCTGTGAGACAGTGCAGGACAAAGCGTGGGAGAGCTGGCCAAGGGCAATGGCAGTGGTGGGAGTGATGAAGAGAAACCAAGGCACTCTTGACTCTGGCAATTCTCTGCCCCTGAGGCCTGTGAGGAGCTGTTGTCCTAAGGCACTGGGAGGGCCTCACTGCACTCTTTCCACAGCCTCAGGAAGGCTGGGGACTGTCAGGCCCTTGTCCTCCACTCAGCATCACCAACCCTAGAGGATGCTAAAGAAGGCTGGAGAGGGACTTTTCATGAGGTGTCTGTGACAGGGCAGGAGGGAAAGGTTGAAGGTGAGGAAAGGAGGTTTAGACTGGGCCTTAGGAAGAAGTTCTTCAGTAGAGGGTTGTGGGACTCTGGAATAGGCTGCCCAGGTAGGATGCCCTCTCCTGAGGGTGTTGAGGCCAGGCTGGATGAGGCCTTGAGCAGCTGAGTCTATGGAGAGGCATCCTTGCCTATGGCAGGGAGGTTGGAGCAGATGAGCTCTGAGGTCCTTCCACTAGGCCCTGCTATGCTGCTATGAAACCCACCCCCCACCCCCACTGCACCAGAAGAGCCTTGACCCCACACGTGGGGCAGGATCTGCCTGCCTGTGGTGGGGTGAGAAAGTTCCCTCCCCACACACAGGGAAAGAAACCACAGCTAGCTCAGTCGGAAAAGCAGATGAAAGCTATATTTACAGGCATAAATGGAATGCAATGAATATATACACAAATATACAATATTTACAATATATACAGGAAAATATAACAATGAACACAATGCAGAAAACCTTTTCCCTCCAGCCGGCCAGGGGGGTTCCCTGAACCCCCCTCTCTCCCTCCCCACCTCCCCTTTTTTTCCCAAAAAGGGTTAGAGAGAGAGAGAAAGGCAATTAAGGAAGGAAAATTCTGTTAGCTAAAAAGCACATGCAAGGATTAGTTCTTATCTGGTTAGCTGTTAACTCAAGGCCGTTCCTGCTTCAGAGAGAAAGAAGCACAGACTGCACCCAGCCTGAACCCAGACCAGACACAGACTGAACCAACAGAACCCAAACTCCAAACTGCACCCCACAAGCACCAATGAAATTAGTTTAGACTATCTTGTTTTTGTTCAAATATCAAAAACATTCAGCCAGAGTGTTCAGCAACTGTCTCTTTTCTTAAAGGCATAGCATCAACCGGTCACAATCCACCTCTTCTAAACAATTTCATTGGCTGTTCATACTGTCCATCCAATCTAAAGCAATAGCTACAATTTGTAAGTAAAGTTCATAGTCCATTCCGGCTATCCTCAGGTGTAGATGATTCAGAAGTCCAAGAAACAAGAAAAATGGAAAACAGTTTGTCTCTTCGCAGTTGAAGCGAAGAAAGGGAAACAGGGAAACAGGGAAAGGGACTCTCAGTTGACTCAGGGCTCTCAGGGTTCTCAGGGTTCGTGCACCGTGGATTCCTCAAGGATTCTTCCTTTGGGCGCGATGTAGCTGTACAACACTCTGAAATTAAACTCTTTCAGCTAAAGTTAGATTTCTTTGTGGAATACACTGAATTTCACCATTCTCTTGCATTACCCATAAGTGTGACCCGGACCTTCAGCTGAAACCACCCCTCGGACAGGTTTAGCCTCTCCTGAGGGAGAAAATACCCAAACAGTTTTACCTAACAGATTCTTTTCTCTAACAACAGGAACTCTATCACCTTCTACTTTCTGTAGCAGATCTGAGTGTGCGGTCCAGCTCGGTTCACTGAACCTCTACTATTACCAGCCAGGTTGCTTGTGCTAAATGTTTTTCCCAGTTTTTCAAAGATCACCCCCCATGGCTTTAAGAGTGGTCTTCAGCAAACCGTTGTAGCGTTCAATCTTCCCTGCAGCTGGTGCATAGTAGGGAATGTGGAATATCCACTCAATGCCGTGCTCTTTGGCCCAGCTCTTTACAAGGTTGTTTTTGAAATGAGTTCCGTTGTCTGACTCAATCCTCTCTGGAGTTCCGTGTCTCCACAGGATTTGTCTCTCCAGACCAAAATGGTGTTGCATGCAGTTGCATGTGGAACTGGATAAGTTTCCAACCATCCAGTGTTTGCCTCTACCATAGTAAGCACATACTGCTTACCAGAACGAGAACGTGGTAGAGTGATGTAGTCAATCTGCCAAGCTTCACCATACTTGTACTTGGACCATCTGTCACCATACCATAAGGGCTTAAGTCGCTTTGCCTGCTTAATAGCAGCACAAATGTCACAGTCATGGATGACTTGTGTGATAGCATCCATGGAAATGTCTATGGATCTGTCACGTGCCCACTGGTAGGTTGCATCTCTGCCTTGATGTCCTGATGAATCGTGAGCCCACCGAGCTAAGAATATCTCACCTCGGTGTTTCCAGTCGAGATCAAGATCAGAGTCCATGTCTACTTGAGAAACTCTTGCAGCTAGATCTGCCTGATGGTTGTGTTGCTGTTCCTCAGTAGCTTTGCTCTTAGGGATGTGAGCATCAATGTGTCTCACCTTCACTGGAATTCTCTCGATTCGATCAGCAATGTCCTGCCACAGGTCAGCTGCCCAAATAGGCTTTCCTTTTCTCTGCCAACCATTCTTTTTCCAGTTCTTTAGCCAACCCCACAGAGCATTGGCTACCATCCATGAGTCGGTGTAGAGATAAAGCTTTGGCCACCTCTCACGTTCAGCTACGTCGAGAGCTAGCTGGACAGCTTTTACCTCTGCAAACTGACTGGATTCTCCTTCTCCATCCTTTGCCTCTGCAACTCGGCGTGTTGGACTCCACACTGCAGACTTCCACCTTCGCTTGTTCCCGACCAGCCGACAGGAACCGTCTGTGAACAAAGCATATTTCTTTTCATCATCAGAAAGGTCATTGTAAGGAGGAGCTTCCTCAGCACGAGTTACTCTCTCCTCTGGAGGTTTAGTGCAGTTGGTACCTTCAGGCCAACTTGAGATCACCTCCACCAGACCAGGTCTTTCAAGATTTCCCATTCGAGCTCTCTGTGTTATCAGAGCCATCCACTTAGACCAGGTAGAGTCTGTTGCATGATGTGGTGTGGAACCCTTGCCTTTGAACATCCAGTTCAAAACTGGTAATCTGGGAGCTAGGAGAAGTTGTGATTCAGTTCCAATCACTTCAGAAGCTGCTTTTACTCCTTCATAGGCAGCTAGAATCTCTTTCTCTGTTGGAGTATAATTAGCCTCTGAACCTCTGTAACCTCTACTCCAGAAACCAAGAGGTCGTCCACGTGTCTCACCTGGAGCTCTTTGCCACAAGCACCAGGTTGGACCATTGTCACTTGCAGCCGTGTACAAAATGTTCTTAATGTCTGGACCATCTCGGACAGGTCCCAGACCATTGCTTGAACCACCTCTTGCTTTATCTGGTCAAAGCTGCTTGTTGTTCAGGTCCCCAGTGGAAATTGTTTCTCTTTCGAGTCACATCATACAGAGGTTTCACAATCTGACTGTACCAGGAATGTGCAGTCTCCAAAATCCCACTATCCCAAGAAACGTAGAGTTTCTTGCTTGTTCATGGGATTGGCCATGGTAGAGACTCTATTTACCACATCCACTGGAATGTGTCGGCGTCCATCCTGCCACCGCACTCCCAGAAACTGGATCTCTCTGGTAGGTCCTTTCACCTTGTCTCGCTTGATGGCGAACCTGCATTCAGAAGAATGTCAATGACTTTGTTACCTTTCTCGAAGACTTCCTCAGCAGTTTTACCCCAGACGATGATATCGTCGATGAACTGGATGTGTTCTGGAGCACCACCTTTCTCCAGAGCATCGTGGATCACCGCATGACAGATGCTGGAGCTGTGGATCCAGCCCATTGGCAATCTGTTGAAAGTGTACTGGATTCCTCTCCAGGTGAAAGCAAACTGAGGCCTGCATTCCTCTGCTATGGGAATAGAGAAGAAGGCATTAGCAATGTCTATGGTAGCATACCATTTGGCCTCTTTGGATTCCAGCTCATACTGGAGTTCCATCATGTCTGGTACTGCTGCACTCATAGGTGGAGTTACTTCATTCAGAGCTCGGTAGTCGACTGTCAGACGCCAGTCTCCATTCTGCTTTCGCACAGCCACACTGGACTGTTGAAAGGTGAATGAGTTTTGCTGATGACTTTCTGACTCTCCAACTGACGAATCAGATCTGAATGGCAACAAAGAGTCACGTTGGTTCTGTATGTCTGTGATGCACAGTCTGAGAAGCAACCGGCAATTAATGCCCCCAATCTTGTGTTGTCCACAACTGCAGATTCATCAGAAAGATCAGGTCTAACAGACAACTTCAATTTGTCCATCATTTCTACAGATGTACTCCAAAAGCCCATTTGTAACCCTTAGGGTCTTTGAAACGCCTTCTCTCAGAAAATCAATTCCCAGAATACAAGGTGCGTCAGGTCCGGTCACAACTGTATGCTTCCTCCACTGTTTACCAGTTAAACTTATATCAACCTCCACCTTAGTTAACTCTTGAGATCCACCAGTGACTCCCAGAATAGTTTAGCGTCTGATCCCTGATAATTGATGGCATTATGGTGCACTGAGCCCCTGTGTCAACCAAGGCCCTGTACTTCTGAAATTGTGAAGTGCCAGGCCACTGGATGTACACATCCCAATAGATTCTATATCTCTGTTACCCTCTCCTCCCCCTGGCGGGAGGCAGGGCACCCTAGTATGGGGAACATGCCCACATGTGCAATGAGCACAGGTGCAGTGTTAGAACTGGAGCCACTGTTGGAGCTATTAGAGTTGTCCTGGGGAACTGTAGAAGTAACAGCTACCCTTCTGGTATTGCTACCTCGGGCTCTGCCACTTTGCAGTTCCCTCAGTCTCCTGAGAAGATTAGCAGTGGTTGACCATCCCATCTGTTCATGTTCTCACCAAACTGATCACGCAGAGTTATCCAAATACTTCCACGTGACTGCCTTGGTGTCTTGTTTTGGTTGGATCGGTTTTGGAATGACCTGTTTGGAATGACCTGTTTTGAATGACATCCTGGAGACGTCTATTCCTCACAGAGGAAACCTGTATCCATCCGGAGGAAGAATTGGAATTATTTCCTTGTGTCAATGGGAGATGGAATTATAATTTCATCCTTCATCTCTTTCATGCAATTCTTTATTTCACCAGACAGAGTTTCAATGGCTGAAACCAAGAAACACGTGTCATGCTATCCTCCAATTGTCTCATCTGATCAGTGAATTGGCCAACCGTAGGAGAAGCTCCGCCATAATTTCTTGCACATTCTGCTTGCCAGAATATTTGCATAATTAGGAGGAGCAAGTTTGATGAGCTTTTAGCAAGACCAGTTCCTACAGGAATTCATCAGGATCAGAGTCTCATGGTCACCATAGAGTACCTCTCTAACAGCAAATTCTCTCAGACGCTTAATTCCTTCCTCTATGGTAGTCCAGGGCTTAGGATTCCATGGGAGATCATCTCGGGAAGGATATCTCATGAGGGTTGCCATTAAAAGGCGTATCCACAGAGTAACCTTACCGAGAGTCCTGCCTAGATGTCTATCTATTCCATTATCCTTGAGAGAGTTCCTAGTTGAGCTGCTGACTTGTCTCCAACCATTAGAGCTGGAGCACCTGTATCGTAGCATCTACCAAGCAAGCTAGGATTGGCTCCTTATCTGCTCTGATATAATCTTTACGCACATTCCTTATCTCTTCCCTTGGTGAAGAACAGTCCAAAATATCATCTGACTCCTCCTCTTCCTCCTCTTCCTGAACTTGTTGCCCCATAATCCATTTGTCACTCTCCTAAGAATCTTTTAAGTCAGGTGTACCACCTCTTGGTCTGCTATCAGCAATTGCCTGCATTTCATCCAGTGATGTTCTCAATAACTCAGCTATATCTTAAGACAAATCTTCTCCTCCTCAGCAGGGTCTCTTAAAGCAGAAGGTCCCTCACCAGCATCAGCATCTGAATCAGCTTTGGTCTTTCCACCTCTCGTCTTTAAAACAGCTACCTGCTGAACTGGAGCTGTGTTTGAATTTACAGCTGGCTTAACAGAAGCTGACAGGTTTGAGACGGATCAGCTGCTGTGGAGGACACTTCCGGTCCTGCCGAGAAGAAGGAGGAGAATGGCTGTGCCTTGCTAATGGCTGCCGAGGACGGGGGAGCCGCCATGTTAGGCGCTGCCGCTGCCGCTGCAGCTGGCATGATGCAGAACCACCAACAGCACCGTTCAGAGCAGCCTTTCCGATGGAAGTTTTAGCTTTCTTTTTAACTGATACAGACCTCCATTCTCCTCATCACTAGATATTTCTGGGGTCGAGTTAGAGCTGTTCCTTCTCTCTTGGGGTCTACGCCTAATTACAAAACAGGCCTTAGACACTTTCTCTCCCGGTACAGCGCATATAACAATACGCATGCTTATCACCAACAGCAGGATGCACACATCAAAATAAATCACCTTTGGATCCAGCCATCACTTAAAACTACTCTTCCTACTGGGATCTTAAACTCCTTTATCTCTATGGGCAGAGTAGTCGAGGTCACATTCCCGTATCTATTAAGCCAAAAGAATCCCAGGCACCGGTCATAGAGAAGCTGAATCTTATACTTAAACCATAAATACAATTTATACATCAAGTATCTGCTTAAGCGATCGAAAATCAATCCCAGGACATGCTTATAGATAAGGACCCCAAGATTGAAAAAAACAGACGCTCTAAAATCCAAAACACTTTCATCCTTGCAACTCGACTGAGCAGACAATAAATCAAGCAACTTTTGCTCTGCTCGGACAGCAACTATCCACAAGCCGCGCGTTGGGCCGCCAATTAAAAATATGTGGGGGGTGAGAAAGTTCCCTCCCCACACACAGGGAAAGAAACCACAGCTAGCTCAGTCGGAAAAGCAGATGAAAGATATATTTACAAGATAATGCAAATGGAATGCAATGAAGTACACAAATATAAATATTTACAATATATACAGGAAAATACAACAATGAACACAATGCAGAAAAAACCTTTCCCTCCTGCCGGCCGGGGGGTTCCCTGAACCCCCCCTCTCCCCCCCACCTCCCCTTTTTCCCAAAAAGGGTTAGAGAGAGAGAGAGAAAGGCAATTAAGAAGGAAAAATCTGTTAGCTAAAAAGCACATGCAAAATTAGTTTTTTCTTATTGGTAGCTGTTAACTCAAGGCCGTTCTGCTTCAGAAGAGAGAAAGAAGACAGACTGCACCAGCCTGAACCCAGACCAGACACAGACTGAACCAACAAAACCCAAACTCCAAAATGAACCCCACAACACCAATGAAATTCGTTTAGACTATCTGTTTTGTTCAAATATCAAAAACATTCAGTCAGAGTGTTCAGCAACTGTCTCTTTCTTAAAGCAATAGCATCAACGGTCACACCATGAAAATACTTCCATGTTGGTCTGGCCAGAAGGAAATGGACAACTGACAAAGAAGCTTAGGTACCTA
>JAAWVA010001265.1:0-11742 GCA_015227895.2 Colaptes auratus | reverse complement strand
CTGCTCCACAGCCTGCCACGGGAACCATCTCCCTGCCAAGAGGGTCTCCCAGTGCAGAGCAGCCACAGCTGCCGTCTGTGCCCAGGCTCCAAGGTGCCTCAGGCACCAGGAAATGGACACCATGCTCAGCAGTGCAGAAGCTGCTGGGGCTGCCAGCAGCCACCAGTGATCCAGGACAAGGTGCACGGGCAGCTGGCCAAGGCAGCTGCCAGGTGAGCAGTGTGGTGCTGCTGGGGTCACCCAGCAGCTCCTGGTGCCCTCATCCCACCCCTGCCAGCTGGGTTGCACTGCCTGAACAGATGGCCCTGGGCTGTGGGATGAGGTGCTGCTTCCTGCAGAGGGACTGGGGCAAAGCTCAGCCCTGCACCAGCCCCATCCCACCCTGCTGTGATCGCCTCATGGAGCTCACCAAGAGCAAGGGCAGGTCAGGCCCTGGGAGGAACAACCTCCTGCATGGATGGGACTCCACCACCTCCCCTGGGCAGCACAGCCCAAGGGCCAATTTCTCTTGCTGGGAAGAACTTTCTCCTCCCCTCCAGCCTAACCTCCCCTGGCACAGCTTGAGACTGTGTCCTCTTGTTCTGGTGCTGCTTGCCTGGGAGAAGAGCCCACCCCCACCTGGCTGCAACCTCCCTGCAGGGAGTTTGCAGAGAGCAAGAAGGTCTCCCCTGAGCCTCCTCTTCTGCAGGCTGAGCAACCCCAGCTCCCTCAGCCTCTCCTCCAGGCCACAGGCCAGGACAAAGCAGAACTCTGCCCCAGGGATCCAGCAGCTGCTGCTTCCCTTTCTACAGGAACATCCTCCAGCTGCACTAACCCCTGCTCCCCTGGGGCCAGCCTTGGTCAACATCTTCATCCCTGGATGAAGGCACAGAGTGGCCTCAGGCAGTTGGCTGCTGGCACCAAGCTGGGAGCAGTGGCTGACAGCCCTCGGCTGTGCTGCCAGCCAGCCAGACCTGGCCAGGCTGCAGAGCTGGGCACAGGGAGCCTCATGGAGCTCACCAAGGGCAAGGGCAGGGGCCTGGCCCTGGGCAGGAACACCTCCTGCAGCAGCACAGCTGAGGGGGACCTGCTGGGAAGCAGCTCCAAGGAGAAGGAGCTGGGATGCTGGGGGACAAGAAGTTCCCCAGGAGGCAGCAATGTGCCCTGGGGCCAAGAAGGCCAAAGGGGTCCTGGGGGGCATGGAGAAGAAGTGTGGCCAGCAGGGCAAGGGAGGTTCTGCTGCCCCTCTGCTCTGCCCTCCTGAGGCCACAGCTGTGAGTGCTGGGTCCAGTCTGGCTCCCCATTTCAGGAGGGACAGAGAACTGCTGGAGAGAGCCAGGGAGGCTGCAGAGCTGCTGAGGGGCCTGGAGCAGCTCTGGGAAGAGCAAAGGCTGAGAGCCCTGGGGCTGAGAGCCTGCAGAAGAGCAGCCCCAGAGGGCAGCTGAGCAATGCTCAGCAAGAGCTGAGGAGCTGTGGGGGGCAAGAGGCTGGGGCCAGACTCTGCTGATGGTTGCCCAGGGACAGCACAAGGGGCAGCAAGGGGCAGAGAGTGGAGCCCAGGAGTTGATGTGAAGGAGGAGCAAGTTGTTTGTTGTGAGGGTGCTGGAGGCCTGGAGCAGGCTGCCCAGAGAGGTTGTGGAGTGTCCTTGTGTGGAGAGCTGCCAACCCCCCCTGGGCACTGTGCTGCTGGGCACTGTGCTGTGGGTGCCCTGTGAACCCTGTGAACATCTCCAGCTAGCTGTGCTCTGCTGCCTCCAGCCTGCCCTCTGCTCTCATCTCAGAGCTCTCTGGCTGTCCACAATTTCCCAGGGCTGAAGCCTGACCTGATCCCATTCTCCCCTCTCCTGCCACCTGCACAAACATAAATCATTGACACTGGGAGGTTAAAGTCATCTTGCAAAGATTCTGGAGGACACTGAAGGTCTCCCCCTGCCCTACAGCTGAAGGATTGTCTGTCCTTGGAGACATCTCAGGGACTTCTTCCATCTGAGCTGCCCTGCTTTCAGTGAGGGAAATTTTAGCAGGGCCTGTTAGGAAAGGCCAGGGGGGATGGTTTGAACTGCAAGAGGGAGATTGAGAGTGGGGAGGAGGAGAAATGTTTGGTGCTGAGGGTGGGGAGAGCCTGGCCCAGGCTGCCCAGAGAGCTGCCCCATGGCTGGCAGCAGGCAGGCAGGGGTGTGGGGCTGGGAGCAGCCTGCTGGGGTTGGGGATGTCCCTGGGGGCTGCAGGGGCTTGGGCTGGGTGGCCTTGAAAGGTCTCTTCCCACCCAAGCCAGTCTGGGGCTCTGTGATTCTAAGCCTGGGCTGCCCTCAGCTCCTCAAAGCCTTGGCTGAAGCTTTTCCATCCCCAAACTGCCCCTTGGAAACCCAACCCCATCTCTGGGGTGGAACCAGGCTGGCTTCAGCCAGGTCAGCCCAGAAGGGAGGGAGAGCAGTGGATTTTCTGCTGTGACAGTGACCTTGGCAAGGCTGAAAGGGGCTGGAATGGAGCCAGTGGCTGTGCAGAGTTGCTGTGGCCCTGCAGTTGGCTTTGCACTGCCCCCCCAAACCCCAACCCAGCTTTTTCTCCCCCTTTGGGCAGAAGAAAGGCCAAGTCCTCACCAAGCTCTCCCTGTCCTGCTCTGTGGCTGCTCAGCATTTCCTCCCCTTGCTTTAAAGGTCCCTCCCCACCCAGCCCAGTCTGGGATTGTGGGACTGTGAACTAGGCCTAGGCACCCAGGAATCCCAACCCTGCCCCTGCCCCCCCAGCTGGCAGTGAAGGGTCCAGCCTGGAGAGCAGCACTGCTAGAGCCTCACCAGCTCCAGCAGCTTCCTTCCTGCCCGCCCCTGGGGAGGCTGATCACCACACGAGATCCTGCCTTGTCCAAGAGCTCTCTGAGCTTCAGCAGCCTGAAGAGTGACTCCACAGCCCCCCCCCCCCCCCCCCCACCTGTCTGCACATCCTTCTCCCTGCAGCATGTCCCAGACCTAGCTCCTGGCCCCCAGCAGAGCCTGCGCTGAGGACAGGCTTCTGAAAGCCACAGGGAGCTGTGTGGGATCAGCCTTCCCACAGACATTCCCACTTGGAGGCTCTTCAGGATTACCACAGGAAGCTGCCTGCCCAAAGCCTTCCACCACAGTGGCTGAGAGATGGAAGGGACCTTGTGGAGAGAGAGAGCAGGCTCCTCCAGGGAGCTCAGCAGAGCAGAAAGGCAGCCAGGAGGCTCCCAGGAGGGCAGGGCAGGGCACTGCCAAAGGTGCCCCACAGGCAGGACACCAACCACAGCCCTCAGCCACAGGGCAGGGGCCAGGCTGCAGCCACACAGGGCCTGGGAGGGAGGCAGGAACACCACCTGGCACTTGTGTTCCCAGCAGGAAGAAGCAGAGAAGTACCTGGGAGGAAGAGACCCTGAGGGCAGTGACAGGATGAGGAGCAATGGCTTGGGACGTGGCTTGGGCAGCCCTTGAGAAGGCTCAGGGGGGACCTTATTGCCATGGATCAGCCCTGAGGGGTGGCTCCCAGCAGGATGGAGACTCCCTCTCCACAGGAGTGCCATGGAAAAGACCAGGAGGGATGGGCACAAGGCAGTGCTGGGGAGAGTCCCACTGGACCCCAGAAGAAAATGTTCCCCTGGAGAACAGAGCCTGGAACCATCTCCCAGGGGAAGCGGTGGACTGCCCTACATTGGGCAGCTTCAGCACTCAGCTCGCCAGGCTGCTGGGCCAGCTCACTGCAATACAATACAGTACAGTACAGTACAGTACAATACACCAGTTGGAAGAGACCCTCAAGATCATCGCATCCACCTATCAACCAATCCAACCCACCTAAGCAGCTCAACCATGGCACCAAGCACCCCATCCAGTCTCCTCCTGAACACCTCCAGGGATGGGGACTCCACCACCTCCCTGGGCAGCCCATTCCAATGGGCAATCTCTCTCTCTGTATAGAACTTCCTCCTAAAGTCCAGCCTAAACCTCCCCTGGCGCAGCCTGAGACTGTGTCCTCTTGTTCTGCTGCTGCCTGCCTGGGAGAAGAGACCAACCCCCAGCTGGCTACAACCTCCCTTCAGGGAGCTGGAGAGAGCAATGAGGTCTCCCCTGAGCCTCCTCTTCCTGCAGCTAAGCAACCCCAGCTCCCTCAGCCTCTCCTCACAGGGCTGTGCTCCAGACCCCTCCCCAGCCTTGTTGCCCTTCTCTGGACACCTTCCAGCAGCTCAACTCTCCTTCCTAACCTGAGGGCCCAGAACTGGACACAGGACTCAAGGTGTGGCCTCAGCAGTGCAGTGTACAGGGGCAGAATGACCTCCCTGCTCCTGCTGGCCACACTTCTCTGATGGCAGGCCAGATTGCCATTGGCCCTCTTGGCTGCTCTGGCACACTGCAGGCTCATGTTCAGCCTCCCATCAACCAGCCCCAGGTCCCTCTCTGCCTGGCTGCTCTCAGCCACTCTGCCCCCAGCCTGTAGCACTGCCTGGGTTGCTGTGGCCAATGTGCAGCCCCTGGCACTTGGATGTGTTCAATCTCCTGCCTTGGCCTCTGCCCATCTGCCCAGCCTGTCCAGGTCCTCTGCAGAGCCTCTCTGCCCTCCAGCAGATCAACTCCTGCCCCCAGCTTGGTGTCATCTGCACATTTACTGCTGATGGACTCATGCCCTCATCCAGATCATCAATAAGATGTTGAAGAGCATGGGGCCCAGCACTGCTCCCTGGGGCACACCACTGGTGCCTGGCTGCCAGCTGGCTGTGGCACCATTCACCACCCCTCTCGGGGCTCAGCCTCCAGCCAGCTCCTAACCCAATGCAGTGTGCTCCTGTCCAAGCCCCCCACTGTGACCCAGGAAGGCTGCTCCAGATGATTTGGGTCCCTTCCATCCTGGCCTCCTGGGATTCTCTGAGCATCCAGCCCAGCACCAGCCCAGCACCACCAACCCTGGCCCCAAGTGCCATGGCCACAGCTTGCTGGAACACCTGCAGGGATGGGGACTCCACCACCTCCCTGGGCAGCCTCTGCCAGTCCCTGACCACTCCTGCAGCAAAGAAACTTTTCCTCATCTCCAACCTAACCCCCCCTGGCACAGCTTGAGGCATTTCCTCTCCTTCTGTAACTTGAGAGAGAGAGAAGAGAGGGAGAAGAGACTGACCCCCCACTCACTGCAGCCTCCTTGCAGGTTGCTGTAGAGAGCAGTGAGGTCCATAGTGTCACAGCATCAGTCAGGGTTGGAAGGGACCACAAGGTCCCAGTTCCACCCCCCCTGCCATGGCAGGGGACAACCCCACACTAGATCAGGCTGCCCAGAGCCTCATCCAGCCTGGCCTTAAACACCTCCAGGGACTGGGCCTCAACCACCTCCCTGCACAACCCATTCCAGGCGTCACCACTCTCATGGGAAGAACTTCCTCCTCCCCTCCAGCCTGAATCTCCCCACCTCCAGCTTCAGTCCATTCCCCCTAGTCCTATCACTCCCTGAGAGCCTGAGCAGTCCCTCCCCAGCCTTCTTGGAGCCCCCTTCAGATCCTGGAAGGCCACAATGAGGTCACCTGGGAGCCTTCTCTTCTCCAGCCTGAACAGCCCCAACTCCTTCAGTCTGTCCTCACAGCAGAGGAGCTCCAGCCCTCTGCTCATCCTCCTGGCCCTTCTTTGGTCTCCCTCAGCCTCCTCCCCAGGCTGAACCTCAGTTCCCTCAGCTGCTCCTCCCCAGCCCTGTGCTCTGCAATGGCAGGACACCAGACACTGGGCAGCAAGATTCCACTGAGCTGCCTCAACAGTCACTGGAAGGTGGAGAAGACCTACCCCAGGTTAAGCTGCCTTGGAGAAATCCTGGTTGCCCAGAACCTGCTGCCACATACAACTGTCAGGGCTGGAAATGACCTCCGGAGCTCATCCAGGCCAAGCCCTGCTCCAGCAGGGCACCCACAGCACAGTGCCCAGCAGCACAGTGCCCAGGGGGTTGGAAGCTCTCCACCACAAGACACTCCACAACCTCTCTGGGCAGCCTGCTCCAGGCCTCCAGCACCCTCACAACAAACAACTTGCTCCTCCTCTTCACATCCAACCTCCTGGGCTCCAGGCTGTGCCCCTTGCTGCCCCTTGTGCTGTCCCTGGGCACCACTCAGCAGAGTCTGGCCCCAGCCTCTTGCCCCCCACAGCTCCTTTAGCTCTTGCTGAGCATTGCTCAGCTGCCCTCTGGGGCTGCTCTTCTGCAGGCTCTCAGCCCCAGGGCTCTCAGCCTTTGCTCCTCCCAGCTGCTCCAGCCCCTCAGCAGCTCTGCAGCCTCCCCTGGACTCTCTCCAGCACTTCTCTGTCTCTCCTCAACTGGGGAGCCCAGACCTGGACCCAGCACTCCATATGTGGCCTCACTTAGGGCAGAGCAGAGGGGCAGCAGAACCTCCCTTGCCCTGCTGGCCACACTCTTCTCCATGCCCCCCAGCACCCCATTGGCCTTCTTGGCCCCCAGGGCACGTTGCTGCCTCCTGGGGAACTTGTTGTCCCCCAGCACTCCCAGCTCCTTCTCCTTGGAGCTGCTTCCCAGCAGGTCCCCCCTCAGCTGTGCTGCTGCAGGAGGTTGTTCCTGCCCAGGGCCAGGCCCCTGCACTGGCAGCAACACAAAGCCCATGGCTGAAGCCCCTCTGCTCCCTGGGCAGCTCACTCAGGTTGGGCTTTCACTTCCCCAGCTGAGAGAGCAAAGCAGAACCTGCAGCACAAACCTCAGCCAGTGTCAGCCTTGTGTCCCCTCTGCAGCTGGAGGTGGGGAGGGGGCAGGAGGTGGATGGGGCTGAAATGCAGTCAAGCCCTGCACATGGGCCCCAACAGCCAAGCACAGAGCCCTCTCCCCACTCAGCTGAGCCTCGACAGGTCCAAGGCCTTCAGAGGTTCTGCAGTACAACCCAAGGCCATTTTCACCTCCCCTCCTTCTCCCCCGGACAAGCCCTGCCACAAGCCTGCCCTCTGGGGGTGCAGAGCAGCAGCAGGCGGACCAGAGAGGCAGTCAGGTGTGGACAAGACCCCTGGGGTCACCCAGCCACTGCCCCTGCTCTGCACAGCCCACCCCCGGGCACCACAGCTAAACCACCTCACCACACACTGCAGGGCACCCCCTGCCTGCTCCAAGCCCTGGCCACTCGGCTCTGCCCCTCCCTGCCTCTGCAGGCCAAGGCCTCCGCTGCAGGAGCTGCCCCTGGCACAGGCTGTGCCAGGCCCTGGGCACCCCGGGGCAGCCCTGCCCCAGGGCGGGAGCCGAGGAGCAGCCAGCCAGGGCAGGTCTCCGCCAGGCCTGGCACGGAGCAGTCTCCAAGCCGGAGTGCCAGGCTGCCCAGCTCCTGCAGCCTCTCAGTGTTGGCATCACCAGGCCCCCCAAGGCCTCAGGGACAGGCCCCACAGCACAGACTGCTGGAGGCTTTGGGGCTCCTCAGAGGCCAGAGGTGTGGAGGAGCCGAAGGCCTGATCCGCAGCCAGGCCCTTCAGAGGCTCAGAGAAGCTTCTGCTGCCTTCTCGGCTGCAGCTGGGAGCTCTGACTCAGCACTGCCCGAGCCTGGCAGGCTCCTGGCATGCCCACAGATCACATTGCAGCCAGCAGAAGGTTCAGCCTCCTGCTGAGAAGCCAAGCAGCAAGCCAAGCTTCACCTGCCCCTAATGGCACGGCCTCTGCTCTCCAGAAGCCCAAGGGGGGGTCCTGCTCTGGGCCAGCTCTCTTGAGTCTCTCTACCAATGAGCTGGATGAGAGGACCAAGGCACCCTCAGGCAATCTGCAGATGGCACCCAGCTGGGTGGCACTGCTGCTGTGCTGGGGGGCAGGGAGGCTCTGCAGAAGGATCTGCCTGGGCTGCACTGAAGGGCTGAGGCCACTGGGATGAGGCTCAGCAAGGCCAAGGGCTGGGTCCTGGCCTTGGGTCACAGCAACCCCAGGAAGGCTCCAGGCTGAAGGCAATGGCTGCAAACTGCCTGGGGGAAGAGGCCCTGGGGGTGCTGGTTGGCAGCAGCTGAGGATGAGCCAGGGGGTGCCCAGGTGGCCAAGAAGGTCACCAGCAGCCTGGCCTGGAGCAGCAGTGGGGTGGGCAGCAGGGGAGGGCAGGGGTTGTCCTCCTGTGCTGGGCACTGCTGAGGCCACAGCTTGAATCCTGGGCTCAGTTTTGGGCTCCTCACCCCAAGAAGGACATTGAGAGGCTGGAGCAGGGCCAGAGAAGGGCAACAGAGCTGGGGAAGGGTCTGGAGACAGGGCTGGGGAGGAGCAGCTGAGGGAGCTGGGGGTGGCACCTGAGCCTGGAGAGGGAGGCTGAGGGAGACCTCCTTGCTCTCTGCAGCTCCCTGAGAGGAGGCTGGAGCCGGGGGGGCTGGGCTCTGCTCCCAAGGAGCAAGCCTCAAGAGGAAATGGTTCTCTCTGGTTCTAGCTCAGTGCCCACCCATGGTGGCCCTCAGCCAGCTTCCCTGTCTGGGCACAGAGCAGAGCCAGCTGGGCAGCCCCAGAGTGCTCCTTGGGGAGCATCACCTGGAGCTGGCAGCCTCCTCCACGGCCTGAGCCTCAGCATCTTTGCCTTCCTGACTGCCTAGGAGAGCTCTGAGCCCCTGAGGACAGCTGCAGGGAGGTGGTGGAGTCCCCCACCCCTGGAGGTGCTCAGGAAAGGTGTGCCCAAGGCACCTGGGGCCATGCTGGGGCTGGGCTGCTGTTGGACTGGAGGAGCTCAGAGGCCTTTTCCAACCCAAACAGTTCTCTGGTTCCATCTACAAGGCAGCTGTGCTCTCCTGGAGAGACAGCCACAACCCCACACTGCCCACACCTTTTGCCCTCTCCAACTCCCTGAAGGCAGGTTGGAGCCAGCTGGGGGTTGGTCTCTTCTCCCAGGCAAGCAGCACCAGAACAAGAGGACACAGTCTCAAGCTGTGCCAGGGGAGGTTCAGGCTGGAGGGGAGGAGAAAGTTCTTCCCAGCAAGAGGAATTGGCCCTTGGGATGTGCTGCCCAGGGAGGTGGTGGAGTCCCCACGCCTGGAGGTCACAGAGGCTCACAGGAGGTTAGGGGTTGGAAGGGACACAGAGTGATCATCCAGGCCAACCCTCCCCTGCCAGAGCAGGAGCAGGGAATCCAGCACAGGGCACACAGAACACATCCAGACAGGGCTGGAAAGGCTCCAGAGAGGACTCCACAATCTCTGGCAGCCTGCTCAGGGCTCTGGGAGCCTCACAGGGCAGAAGTTCCTCCTCCTGCTGAGCTGGAACCTCCTGTGCTGCAGTTGCCATCCATTGCCCCTTGTCCTATCCCAGGGTGCAGCTGGCAGAGCCTGGCCCTGTGCCCTCCTTCCTGACCCCAGCCCTCAGCTATTGATAGGCATTGATCAGATCCACTCTGGCCCTTGGGATGTGCTGCCCGGGAGGTGGTGGAGTCCCCATCCTGGAGGTGTTCAAGATCTGTTTCTGAAACAACCTTCTGGCCAGGAGCCCTGCCCGTGAAATTCACAGATCACAGAAGGGGCAGGGCTGGAAGGGGCCTCAAGTGCCTCATCCAATCCCCTTTTGAACACCTCCAGGGATGGGGACTCCACCACCCCCCTGGGCAGCACATCCCAAGGCTAACAACTCCCTCTGGGAGAACTTTCTCCTCACTCCAGCCTGAACCCCCCTGGCACAGCTTGAGACTGGTCCTCTTGTTCTGGTGCTGGCTGCCTGGGAGAAGAGCCAACCCCAGCTGGCTACAACTCCCTTCGGGAGTTGGAGAGAGCAAGAAGGTCTCCCCTGAGCCTCCTCTTCTCCATGCTAAGCAACCCCTCCCCAGCCTCTCCTCACAGGGCTGTGCTCCAGACCCCTCCCCAGCTTTGTTGCCCTTCTCTGGACACCTTCCAGCAGCTCAACAGCTTTCCTAACCTGATTTAGAATAATAAGTTTGATTTAGAATCATAGAATGGAATCACAGAATCACAGCTGTCAGGGCTGGAAGGGAGCTCAAGGCTCAGCCAGCCCCAACCCCCTTGCCATGGGCATGGACACCTCACACTGCAGCAGGTTGCTCACAGCCACCTCCAGCCTGGCTGCAAACACCTCCAGCAGGAGGCTGCCACCACCTCCCTGGGCAGCCTGTGCCAGCTCTCACCACCCTCCTGGGCAACAACTTTTCCTCCAGCCAATCTCAATCTCCCACTTCTAGTTCTGCTCCATCCCCCCCAGTCCTATCCCTCCCTGACACCCTCCAAAGTCCCTCCCCAGCTTTCTTGCAGCCCCCTGCAGATCCTGGAAGGCCACAATTAGGTCTCCTCAGAGCCTTCTCCTCTCCAGCCTGCACAACCCCCAGGTCCCTACTTGGCCTGAAGTCGCCTGACCTACCTCCCACCCCCCGCTCTCACTGCTGTGGGTCACTCCCCCCCCAGTGTCACACCTCCAGAGCAGAAGTCACACCACAGCTGCTTCCCTCCTTGCTGCTCCCCCTCTGCTGCCCTCAGCACTGCTGAGGCCACACCTTGAGTCCTGTGTCCAGTTCTGGGCTCCTCAGGTTAGGAAAGATGTTGAGCTGCTGGAAGGTGTCCAGAGAAGGGCAACAAAGCTGGGGAGGTGTTGGGGCAACAGCCCTGTGAGAGAGGCTGAGGGAGCTGGGGTTGCTTAGCCTGCAGAAGAGGAGCTCAGGGGAGACCTTCTTGCTCTCTCCAACTCCCTGAAGGGAGGTTGCAGCCAGCTGGGGGTTGGTCTCTTCTCCCAGGCTCGGAGGAGAGAGCTGGGGAGGGACTTTGGACAAGGGCTGGGAGTGCCAGGATGAGGACAACGGCTTAGAGCTGGGAGAGGAGAGACTGAGAGTGGAGAGGAGGAAGGAATTCTTTGCAGTGAGGCTGGGGAGACTCTGGCACAGGCTGCCCAGGGAGGCTGTGGCTGTGCCCTGCCTGGAGGTGTTCCAGGCCGGGCTGGATGAGGCCCTGAGCAGCCTGGGCTGGTGGGAGGGGTCCCTGCCCAGGGCAGGGGGCTTGGAGATGATGATCTTTAAGGTCCCTTCCAACCTGAGCCATCCTATGGCCCCTGCCTGCCGAGGTGCCAGGGGGAGGCAGGGCAGGAAGCCTGTGGCAGGGGAGCTGGGAGCTGCTCCTGCTCCAGGCTTGGCAGCAGCACTTCCTGCCCCTCCTTATCTGCAGGGCTGCAGTCCCAGCACCTGCCCCAACGGCTCAGGCTCTTGCTGGGGGCCACTGATGTGCTCCCCCAGCTTCTCCTGCAGCTCTGGAGATAAGGCAAGCACCAGGGAAGTGCCTCTCTTCCAGAGGGGGCTCCCAGGCACCTTATAGACCTTGCAAGCTGCCTTGGCTGGCCAGCTGGCAGAGGACATCCCAGGCACAGTGCAGCAAGCAGCTGGAGGGAACAGCTACAGAGTCACAGACTGGCTGGAAGGGACCTTGCCAGGCCATCCAGTCCCTGCAGGCTGCTCCCAGCCCCACACCCCCTGCCCTGCACTGCTGCCAGCCATGGGGCAGCTCTCTGGGCAGCCTGGGCCAGGCTCTCCCCACCCTCAGCACCAAACCTTTCTCCCTTCTCTCCATCTCCCTCTTGCAGTTCAAACCATCCCCCCTGGGCCTGGCCCAGCAGGCCCTGCTCAGAAGTCTGTCCCCAGCTCTCTGATCTCCCCCTGAAGCTCTGCAAGGTCACCAGCAGCTCTCCCTGGAGCCTTCTCCTCTGCAGTCTGCCCAAGCCCAGCTCTCTCAGCCTGCAGCCTCCCAGCAGAGGGCTTCCAGCCCTGCCAGCACTGCTGTAGCCTCCTCTGGCCCTGCTCCCCCAGGTCCCTGTCTGTGCTGAGGGCTCCAGAGCTGCCCCAGCCCTGCAGGG
>JAAWVA010001264.1:0-11751 GCA_015227895.2 Colaptes auratus | reverse complement strand
CCCACAGCCTGCCAGGGGAACCATCTCCCTGCCAAGAGGGTCTCCCAGTGCAGAGCAGCCACAGCTGCCTTCTGTGCCCAGGCTCCAAGGTGCCTCAGGCACCAGGGAAATGGACACCATGCTCAGCAGGGCAGAAGCTGCTGGGGCTGCCAGCAGCCACCAGTGATCCAGGACAAGGTGCACGGGCAGCTGGCCAAGGCAGCTGCCAGGTGAGCAGGGTGTGGGCTGCTGGTGGTCACCCAGCAGCTCCTGGTGCCTCATCCCACCCCTGCCAGCTGGGTTAGCACTGCCTGAACAGATGGCCCTGGGCTGTGTGTGAGGTGCTGCTTCCTGCAGAGGGACTGGGGCAAAGCTCAGCCCTGCACCAGCCCCATCCCACCCTGCTGTGATCAGCCTCATGGAGCTCACCAAGAGCAAGGGCAGGGTCAGGCCCTGGGGAGGAACAACCTCCTGCAGGGATGGGGACTCCACCACCTCCCTGAGCAGCACAGCCCAAGGGCCAATTTCTCTTGCTGGGAAGAACTTTCTCCTCCCCTCCAGCCTAAACCTCCCCTGGCACAGCTTGAGACTGTGTCCTCTTGTTCTGGGGCTGCTTGCCTGGGAGAAGAGCCCAACCCCCACCTGGCTGCAACCTCCCTGCAGGGAGTTGCAGAGAGCAAGAAGGTCTCCCCTGAGCCTCCTCTTCTGCAGGCTGAGCAACCCCAGCTCCCTCAGCCTCTCCTCCCAGGCCACGGGCCAGGACAAAGCAGAACTCTGCCCCAGGGATCCAGCAGCTGCTGCTTCCCTTTCTACAGGAACATCCTCCAGCTGCACTAACCCCTGCTCCCCTGGGGCCAGCCTTGGTCAACATCTTCATCCCTGGATGAAGGCACAGAGTGGAGCCTCAGGCAGTTGGCTGCTGGCACCAAGCTGGGAGCAGTGGCTGACAGCCCTCAGGCTGTGCTGCCAGCCAGCCAGACCTGGCCAGGCTGCAGAGCTGGGCACAGGGAGCCTCATGGAGCTCACCAAGGGCAAGGGCAGGGGCCTGGCCCTGGGCAGGAACAACCTCCTGCAGCAGCACAGCTGAGGGGGACCTGCTGGGAAGCAGCTCCAAGCAGAAGGAGCTGGGAGTGCTGGGGGACAAGAAGTTCCCCAGGAGGCAGCAATGTGCCCTGGGGGCCAAGAAGGCCAATGGGGTCCTGGGGGGCATGGAGAAGAGTGTGGCCAGCAGGGCAAGGGAGGTTCTGCTGCCCCTCTGCTCTGCCCTCCTGAGGCCACATCTGGAGTGCTGGGTCCAGTTCTGGGCTCCCCAGTTCAGGAGGGACAGAGAACTGCTGGAGAGAGCCCAGGGGAGGCTGCAGAGCTGCTGAGGGGCCTGGAGCAGCTCTGGGAAGAGCAAAGGCTGAGAGCCCTGGGGCTGAGAGCCTGCAGAAGAGCAGCCCCAGAGGGCAGCTGAGCAATGCTCAGCAAGAGCTGAAGGAGCTGTGGGGGGCAAGAGGCTGGGGCCAGACTCTGCTGAGTGGTGCCCAGGGACAGCACAAGGGGCAGCAAGGGGCAGAGAGTGGAGCCCAGGAGGTTGGATGTGAAGAGGAGGAGCAAGTTGTTTGTTGTGAGGGTGCTGGAGGCCTGGAGCAGGCTGCCCAGAGAGGTTGTGGAGTGTCCTTGTGTGGAGAGCTGCCAACCCCCCCTGGGCACTGTGCTGCTGGGCAAGCTGCTGTGGGTGCCCTGTGAACCCTGTGAACATCTCCAGCTAGCTGTGCTCTGCTGCCTCCAGCCTGCCCTCTGCTCTCATCTCAGAGCTCTCTGGCTGTCCACAATTTCCCAGGGCTGAAGCCTGACCTGATCCCATTCTCCCCTCTCCTGACACCTGCACAAACATAAATCATTGACACTGGGAGGTTAAAGTCATCTTGCAAAGATTCTGGAGGACACTGAAGGTCTCCCCCTGCCCTACAGCTGAAGGGTTGTCTGTCCTTGGAGACATCTCAGGGACTTCTTCCATCTGAGCTGCCCTGCTTTCAGTGAGGGAAATTTTAGCAGGACCTGTTAGGAAAGGCCAGGGGGGATGGTTTGAACTGCAAGAGGGAGATTGAGAGTGGGGAGGAGGAGAAATGTTTGGTGCTGAGGGTGGGGAGAGCCTGGCCCAGGCTGCCCAGGGAGCTGCCCCATGGCTGGCAGCAGGCAGGGCAGGGGGTGTGGGGCTGGGAGCAGCCTGCTGGGGTTGGGGATGTCCCTGGGGGCTGCAGGGGGCTTGGGCTGGGTGGCCTTGAAAGGTCTCTTCCCACCCAAGCCAGTCTGGGGCTCTGTGATTCTAAGCCTGGGCTGCCCTCAGCTCCTCAAAGCCTTGACTGAAGCTTTTCCATCCCCAAACTGCCCCTTGGAAACCCAACCCCATCTCTGGGGTGGAACCAGGCTGGCTTCAGCCAGGTCAGCCAAGAAGGGAGGGAGAGCAGTGGATTTTCTGCTGTGACAGTGACCTTGGCAAGGCTGAAAGGGGCTGGAATGGAGCCAGTGGCTGTGCAGAGTCGCTGTGGCCCTGCAGTTGGCTTTGCACTGCCCCCCCAAACCCCCACCCAGCTTTTTCTCCCCCTTTGGGCAGAAGAAAGGCCAAGTCCTCACCAAGCTCTCCCTGTCCTGCTCTGTGGCTGCTCAGCATTTCCTCCCCTTGCTTTAAAGGTCCCTCCCCACCCAGCCCAGTCTGGGATTCTGTGAACTGGGCCTAGAGGCACCCAGGAATCCCAACCCTGCCCCTGCCCCCCAGCTGGCAGTGAAGGGTCCAGCCTGGAGAGCAGCACTGCTAGAGCCTCACCAGCTCCAGCAGCTTCCTGCCCTGCCCCTGCCCATGGAGGCTGATCACCACATGAGATCCTGCCTTGTCCAAGAGCTCTCTGAGCTTCAGCAGCCTGAAGAGTGACTCCACAGGCCCCCCCCCCCCCCCCAGCCCTGTCTGCACATCCTTCTCCCTGCAGCATGTCCCAGACCTAGCTCCTGGCCCCAGCAGAGCCTTGCTGGAGGACAGGCTTCTGAAAGCCACAGGGAGCTGTGTGGGATCAGCCTTCCCACAGACATTCCCACTTGGAGGCTCTTCAGGATTACCACAGGAAGCTGCCTGCCCAAAGCCTTCCACCACAGTGGCTGAGAGATGGAAGGGACCTTGTGGAGAGAGAGAGCAGGCTCCTCCAGGGAGCTCAGCAGAGCAGAAAGGCAGCCAGGAGGCTCCCAGGAGGGCAGGGCAGGGCACTGCCAAAGGTGCCCCACAGGCAGGACACCAACCACAGCCCTCAGCCACAGGGCAGGGGCCAGGCTGCAGCCACACAGGGCCTGGGAGGGAGGCAGGAACACCACCTGGCACTTGTGTTCCCAGCAGGAAGAAGCAGAGAAGTACCTGGGGAGGAAGAGACCCCTGAGGGCAGTGACAGGATGAGGAGCAATGGCTTGGGACGTGGCTTGGGCAGCCTTGAGAAGGCTCAGGGGGGACCTTATTGCCATGGATCAGCACCTGAGGGGTGGCTCCCAGCAGGATGGAGACTCCCTCTCCACAGGGAGTGCCATGGAAAAGACCAGGAGGGATGGGCACAAGGCAGTGCTGGGGAGAGTCCCACTGGACCCCAGAAGAAAATGTTCCCCTGGGAGAACAGAGCCTGGAACCATCTCCCAGGGGAAGCGGTGGACTGCCCTACATTGGGCAGCTTCAGCACTCAGCTCGCCAGGCTGCTGGGCCAGCTCACTGCAATACAATACAGTACAGTACAGTACAGTACAATACACCAGGTTGGAAGAGACCCTCAAGATCATCGCATCCAACCTATCAACCAATCCAACCCACCTAAGCAGCTCAACCATGGCACCAAGCACCCCATCCAGTCTCCTCCTGAACACCTCCATGATGGGGACTCCACCACCTCCCTGGGCAGCCCATTCCAATGGGCAATCTCTCTCTCTGTATAGAACTTCCTCCTAAAGTCCAGCCTAAACCTCCCCTGGCGCAGCCTGAGACTGTGTCCTCTTGTTCTGCTGCTGCCTGCCTGGGAGAAGAGACCAACCCCCAGCTGGCTACAACCTCCCTTCAGGGAGCTGGAGAGAGCAATGAGGTCTCCCCTGAGCCTCCTCTTCTGCAGGCTAAGCAACCCCAGCTCCCTCAGCCTCTCCTCACAGGGCTGTGCTCCAGACCCCTCCCCAGCCTTGTTGCCCTTCTCTGGACACCTTCCAGCAGCTCACCTCCTTCCTAACCTGAGGGGCCCAGAACTGGACACAGGACTCAAGGTGTGGCCTCACCAGTGCAGTGTACAGGGGCAGAATGACCTCCCTGCTCCTGCTGGCCACACTCTTCCTGATGCAGGCCAGGATGCCATTGGCCCTCTTGGCTGCCTGGGCACACTGCAGGCTCATGTTCAGCCTCCCATCAACCAGCACCCCCAGGTCCCTCTCTGCCTGGCTGCTCTCAGCCACTCTGCCCCCAGCCTGTAGCACTGCCTGGGGTTGCTGTGGCCAATGTGCAGCCCCTGGCACTTGGATGTGTTCAATCTCCTGCCCTTGGCCTCTGCCCATCTGCCCAGCCTGTCCAGGTCCCTCTGCAAGCCTCTCTGCCCTCCAGCAGATCAACTCCTGCCCCCAGCTTGGTGTCATCTGCACATTTACTGCTGATGGACTCAATGCCCTCATCCAGATCATCAATAAAGATGTTGAAGAGCATGGGGCCCAGCACTGCTCCCTGGGGCACACCACTGGTGCCTGGCTGCCAGCTGGCTGTGGCACCATTCACCACCCCTCTCTGGGCTCAGCCTCCAGCCAGCTCCTAACCCAATGCAGTGTGCTCCTGTCCAAGCACCCCCACTGTGACCCAGGAAGGCTGCTCCAGATGATTTGGGTCCCTTCCATCCTGGCCTCCTGGGATTCTCTGAGCATCCAGCCCAGCACCAGCCCAGCACCACCAAACCCTGGCCCCAAGTGCCATGGCCAAACCTTGCTGGAACCCCTCCAGGGATGGGGACTCCACCACCTCCCTGGGCAGCCTCTGCCAGTCCCTGACCACTCTTGCAGCAAAGAAACTTTTCCTCATCTCCAACCTAACCCTCCCCTGGCACAGCTTGAGGCCATTTCCTCTCCTTCTGTAACTTGAGAGAGAGAGAAGAGAGGGAGAAGAGACTGACCCCCACCTCACTGCAGCCTCCTTGCAGGTTGCTGTAGAGAGCAGTGAGGTCATAGTGTCACAGCATCAGTCAGGGTTGGAAGGGACCACAAGGATCCGCCAGTTCCACCCCCCTGCCATGGGCAGGGACACCCCACACTAGATCAGGCTGCCCAGAGCCTCATCCAGCCTGGCCTTAAACACCTCCAGGGCTGGGGCCTCAACCACCTCCCTGCACAACCCATTCCAGGGCGTCACCACTCTCATGGGGAAGAACTTCCTCCTCCCCTCCAGCCTGAATCTCCCCACCTCCAGCTTCAGTCCATTCCCCCTAGTCCTATCACTCCCTGAGAGCCTGAGCAGTCCCTCCCCAGCCTTCCTGGAGCCCCCTCCAGATCCTGGAAGGCCACAATGAGGTCACCTGGGAGCCTTCTCTTCTCCAGCCTGAACAGCCCCAACTCCTTCAGTCTGTCCTCACAGGAGAGGTGCTCCAGCCCTCTGCTCCTCCTCCTGGCCCTTCTTTGGTCTCCCCTCAGCCTCCTCCCCAGGCTGAACCTCAGTTCCCCCAGCTGCTCCTCCCCAGCCCTGTGCTCTGCAATGGCAGGACACAAGACACTGGGCAGCAAGATTCCACTGAGCTGCCTCAACAGTCACTGGCAGGTGGAGAAGACCTACCCCAGGTTAAGCTGCCTTGGAGAAATCCTGGTGTGCCCAGAACCTGCTGCCACATACAACTGTCAGGGCTGGAAATGACCTCTGGAGCTCATCCAGCACAAGCCCTGCTCCAGCAGGGCACCCACAGCACAGTGCCCAGCAGCACAGTGCCCAGGGGGTTGGAAGCTCTCCACACAAGGACACTCCACAACCTCTCTGGGCAGCCTGCTCCAGGCCTCCAGCACCCTCACAACAAACAACTTGCTCCTCCTCTTCACATCCAACCTCCTGGCTCCAGGCTGTGCCCCTTGCTGCCCCTTGTGCTGTCCCTGGGCACCACTCAGCAGAGTCTGGCCCCAGCCTCTTGCCCCCCACAGCTCCTTCAGCTCTTGCTGAGCATTGCTCAGCTGCCCTCTGGGGCTGCTCTTCTGCAGGCTCTCAGCCCCAGGGCTCTCAGCCTTTGCTCCTCCCAGAGCTGCTCCAGGCCCCTCAGCAGCTCTGCAGCCTCCCCTGGACTCTCTCCAGCACTTCTCTGTCTCTCCTCAACTGGGGAGCCCAGACCTGGACCCAGCACTCCAGCTGTGGCCTCAGGAGGGCAGAGCAGAGGGGCAGCAGAACCTCCCTTGCCCTGCTGGCCACACTCTTCTCCATGCCCCCCAGGACCCCTTTGGCCTTCTTGGCCCCCAGGGCACATTGCTGCCTCCTGGGGAACTTCTTGTCCCCCAGCACTCCCAGCTCCTTCTGCTTGGAGCTGCTTCCCAGCAGGTCCCCCCTCAGCTGTGCTGCTGCAGGAGGTTGTTCCTGCCCAGGGCCAGGCCCCTGCACTGGCAGCAACACAAAGCCCATGGCTGAAGCCCCTCTGCTCCCTGGGCAGCTCACCCAGGTTGGGCTTTCACTTCCCCAGCTGAGAGAGCAAAGCAGAACCTGCAGCACAAACCTCAGCCAGTGTCAGCCTTGTGTCCCCTCTGCAGCTGGAGGTGGGGAGGGGGCAGGAGGTGGATGGGGCTGAAATGCAGTCAAGCCCTGCACATGGCCCCAACAGCCAAGCACAGAGCCCTCTCCCACTCCCAGCTGGAGCCTCGACAGGTCCAAGGCCTTCAGAGGTTCTGCAGTACAACCCAAGGCCATTTTCACCTCCCCTCCTTCTCCCCCGGACAAGCCCTGCCACAAGCCTGCCTCTGGGGGTGCAGAGCAGCAGCAGGCAGGACCAGAGAGGCAGTCAGGGTGGACAAGACCCCTGGGGTCACCCAGCCACTGCCCCTGCTCTGCACAGCCCACCCCCGGGCACCACAGCTAAACCACCTCCACACACCTGCAGGGCACCCCCTGCCTGCTCCAAGCCCTGGCCACTCGGCTCTGCCTCCCCTGCTGCTCTGCAGGCCAAGGCCTCCGCTGCAGGAGCTGCCCCTGGCACAGGCTGTGCCAGGCCCTGGGCACCCCGGGGCAGCCCTGCCCCAGGGCGGGAGCCGAGGAGCAGCCAGCCAGGGCAGGTCTCCGCCAGGCCTGGCACGGAGCAGTCTCCAAGCCGGAGTGCCAGGCTGCCCAGCTCCTGCAGCCTCTCAGTGTTGGCATCACCAGGCCCCCCAAGGCCTCAGGGACAGGCCCCACAGCACAGACTGCTGGAGGCTTTGGGGCTCCTCAGAGGCCAGAGGTGTGGAGGAGCCGAAGGCCTGATCCGCAGCCAGGCCCTTCAGAGGCTCAGAGAAGCTTCTGCTGCCTTCTCGGCTGCAGCTGGGAGCTCTGACTCAGCACTGCCCGAGCCTGGCAGGCTCCTTGCATCCCACAGATCACATTGCAGCCAGCAGAAGGTTCAGCCTCCTGCTGAGAAGCCAAGCAGCAAGCCAAGCTTCACCTGCCCCTAATGGCACGGCCTCTGCTCTCCAGAAGCCCAAGGGGGGGTCCTGCTCTGGGCCAGCTCTCTTGAGTCTCTCTACCAATGAGCTGGATGAGAGGACCAAGGCACCCTCAGGCAATCTGCAGATGGCACCCAGCTGGGTGGCACTGCTGCTGTGCTGGGGGCAGGGAGGCTCTGCAGAAGGATCTGCCTGGGCTGCACTGAAGGGCTGAGGCCACAATGGGCTGAGCTCAGCAGGCCAAGGGCTGGTTCCTGGCCTTGGGTCACAGCAACCCCAGGAAGGCTTCAGGCTGAAGGCATGGCTGCAAACTGCCTGGGGGAAGAGGCCCTGGGGGTGCTGGTTGGCAGCAGCTGAGGATGAGCCAGGGGGTGCCCAGGTGGCCAAGAAGGTCACCAGCAGCCTGTCCTGGAGCAGTGTGGTGGCAGCAGGGGAGGGCAGGGGTTGTCCTCCTGTGCTGGGCACTGCTGAGGCCCACAGCTTGAATCCTGGGCTCAGTTTTGGGCTCCTCACCCCAAGAAGACATTGAAGAGGCTGTAGCAGGGCCCAGAGAAGGGCAACAGAGCTGGGGAAGGGTCTGGAGACATGGAGGGCTTGGAGGAGCAGCTGAGGGAGCTGGGGGGGTCAGCCTGGAGAGAGGAGGCTGATGAGACCTCCTGCTCTCTGCAGCTCCCTGAGAGGAGGCTGGAGCCGGGGGGGGGGCTGGGCTCTGCTCCCAAGGAGCAAGCCTCAAGAGGAAATGGTTCTCTCTGGTTCTAGCTCAGTGCCCACCCATGGTGGCCCCTCAGCCAGCTTCCCTGTCTGGGCACGAGCAGAGCCAGCTGGGCAGCCCCAGAGTGCTCCTTGGGGAGCATCACCTGGAGCTGGCAGCCTCCTCCACGGCCTGAGCCTCAGCATCTTTGCCTTCCTGACTGCCTAGGAGAGCTCTGAGCCCCTGAGGACAGCTGCAGGGAGGTGGTGGAGTCCCCCACCCCTGGAGGTGCTCAGGAAAGGTGTGCCCAAGGCACCTGGGGCCATGCTGGGGCTGGGCTGCTGTTGGACTGGAGGAGCCCAGAGGCCTTTTCCAACCCAAACAGTTCTCTGGTTCCATCTACAAGGCAGCTGTGCTCTCCTGGAGAGGGACAGCCACAACCCCACACTGCCCACACCTTTTGCCCTCTCCAACTCCCTGAAGGCAGGTTGGAGCCAGCTGGGGGTTGGTCTCTTCTCCCAGGCAAGCAGCACCAGAACAAGAGGACACAGTCTCAAGCTGTGCCAGGGGAGGTTCAGGTTCTGAGTGGAGGAGAAAGTTTCTTCCCAGCAAGAGTGAATTGGCCCTTGGATGTGCTGCCCAGGGAGTGGTGGAGTCCCCACGCCTGGAGGTCACAGAGGCTCACAGGAGTTAGGGTTGGAAGGACCCGAGTGATCATCCAGGCCAACCCTCCCCTGCCAGAGCAGGAGCAGGGAATCCAGCACAGGGCACACAGAACACATCCAGACAGGGCTGGAAAGGCTCCAGAGAAGGAGACTCCACAACCTCTCTGGCAGCCTGCTCCAGGGCTCTGGGAGCCTCACAGGGCAGAAGTTCCTCCTCCTGCTGAGCTGGAACCTCCTGTGCTGCAGTTGCCATCCATTGCCCCTTGTCCTATCCCAGGGTGCAGCTGGGCAGAGCCTGGCCCTGTGCCCTCCTTCCTGACCCCAGCCCTCAGCTATTGATAGGCATTGATCAGATCCACTCTGGCCCTTGGGATGTGCTGCCCAGGGAGGTGGTGGAGTCCCCATCCCTGGAGGTGTTCAAGATCTGTTTCTGAAACAACCTTCTGGCCAGGAGCCCTGCCCGTGAAATTCACAGATCACAGAAGGGGCAGGGCTGGAAGGGGCCTCAAGTGCCTCATCCCAATCCCTTTTGAACACCTCCGGGATTTGGCTCCACCACCCCCCTGGGCAGCACATCCAAGGCTAACAACTCCCTCTGGAAGAACTTTCTCCTCACCTCCATCCTGAACCCCCCTGGCACAGCTTGAGACTGTCCTCTTGTTCTGGTGCTGGCTGCCTGGGATAAGAGCCAACCCCCAGCGGCTACAACCTCCTTCAGGAGTTGGAGAGAGCAGAAGGTCTCCCCTGAGCCTCCTCTCTCCAGCTAAGCACGCCCACTCCCTCAGCCTCTCCTCCAGGGCTGTGCTCCATACCCCTCCCCAGCTTTGTTGCCCTTCTCTGGACACCTTCCAGCAGCTCAAAGCTTTCCTAACCTGGTTAGAATAAATAAGTTTGATTTAGAATCATAGATGGAATCACAGAATCACAGCTGTCAGGGCTGGAAGGGAGCTCAGGCTCAGCCGCCCCAACCCCCTGCCATGGGCAGGGACACCTCACACTGCAGCAGGTTGATCACAGCCACCTCCAGCCTGGCTGCAAACACCTCCAGGCGGGAGGCTGCCGCCACCACCGTCCTGGGCAGCCTGTGCCAGCTCTCACCACCCTCCTGGGCAAAACTTCTTCCTCACAGCCAATCTCAATCTCCCCACTTCTAGTTCTCTGCTCCATCCCCCCCAGTCCGATCCCTCCCTGACACCCTCCAAGTCCCTCCCCAGCTTTCTTGCAGCCCCCTGCAGATCCTGGAAGGCCACAATTAGTCTCCCTCAGAGCCTTCTCCTCTCCAGCTGCACAACCCCCAGGTCCCTACTTGGCCTGAAGTCGCCCTGACCTACCTCCCACCCCCCCAAGCTCTCACTGCTGTGGGTCACTCCCCCCCAGTCATCACACCTCCAGAGCAGAAGTCACACCACAGCTGCTTCCCTCCTTGCTGCTCCCCCTCTGCTGCCCTCACACTGCTGAGGCACACACCTTGAGTCCTGTGTCCGTTCTGGGCTCCTCAGGTTAAAAATGTTGAGCTGCTGGAAGGTGTCCAGAGAAGGCAACAAAGCTGGGGAGGGGTCTGGGGCACAGCCCTGTGAGGAGAGGCTGAGGGAGCTGGGGTTGCTTAGCCTGCAGAAGAGGAGGCTCAGGGAACCTTCTGCTCTCTCCAACTCCCTGAAGGGAGTTGCAGCAGCTGGGTTGGTCTCTTCTCCCAGCTCGGAGGAGAGAGCTGGGAGGGACTTTGGACAAGGGCTGGGAGTGCCAGGATGAGGACAACGCTTAGAGCTGAGAGGAGAGACTGAGAGTGGATCGGAGGAGGAATTCTTTTTGCAGTGAGGCTGGGGAGACTCTGGCACAGGCTGCCCAGGAGGCTTTGGCTGTGCCCTGCTGAGGTGTTCCAGGCCGGGCTGGATGAGGCCGAGCAGCCTGGGCTGTGGAGGGGGTCCCTGCCCAGGGCAGGGGGCTTGGAGATGATGATCTTTAAGGTCCCTTCCAACCTGAGCCATCCTATGGCCCCTGCCTGCCGAGGTGCCAGGGGGAGGCAGGGCAGGAAGCCTGTGGCAGGGGAGCTGGGAGCTGCTCCTGCTCCAGGCTTGCAGCAGCACTTTCGCCCCTCTTATCTGCAGGGCTGCAGTCCCAGCACCTGCCCCAACGGCTCAGGCTCTTGCTGGGGGCCACTGATGTGCTCCCCCAGCTTCTCCTGCAGCTCTGGAGATAAGGCAAGCACCAGGGAAGTGCCTCTCTTCCAGAGGGGGCTCCCAGGCACCTTATAGACCTTGCAAGCTGCCTTGGCTGGCCAGCTGGCAGAGGACATCCCAGGCACAGTGCAGCAAGCAGCTGGAGGGAACAGCTACAGAGTCACAGACTGGCTGGAAGGGACCTTGCCAGGCCATCCAGTCCCTGCAGGCTGCTCCCAGCCCACACCCCCTGCCCTGCACTGCTGCCAGCCATGGGGCAGCTCTCTGGGCAGCCTTGGCCAGGCTCTCCCCACCCTCAGCACCAACCTTTTCTCCTTCTCTCCATCTCCCTCTTGCAGTTCAACCATCCCCCTGGGCCTGGCCCCAGCAGGCCCTGCTCAGAAGTCTTCCCCAGCTCTCTGATCTCCCCCTGAAGCTCTGCAAGGTCACCAGCAGCTCTCCCTGGAGCCTTCTCCTCTGCAGGCTGCCCAAGCCCAGCTCTCTCAGCCTGCAGCCTCCCAGCAGAGGGCTTCCACCCTGCCAGCACTGCTGTCGCCTCCTCTGGCCCTGCTCCCCAGGTCCCTGTCTGTGCTGAGGGCTCCAGAGCTGCCCCAGCCCTGCAGGG
>JAAWVA010001263.1:0-11765 GCA_015227895.2 Colaptes auratus | reverse complement strand
AAAACCCCAAGTAAGCAAAAACCCAAACAGGCAGACCAACCAACCAAAAACCCAAAGAAAACCCCAAACAAAACAACCCACCCAACAAAAACCCAAATAAAACCCCATCCAAACACAAACCCACCCAAAACCCCAACCAAAACTACCAAACGGAAACCCAGCCTAAACAAAACTACCAAAACCCCAACCAAGCAAGACCCCAAACAGCCACAACAACCAAGAAAACCCCACCAAAAAAGCCAAGAGAAAAGCAACCCAACCCCAAGCAGAGGGACATTCAATTCTACCTGTCAGAGGCCCTACAGCTCAAGCAATTGCTCAGAGGAAATAGGTAGCCAAGATTGGTTTGTAATTCAGCAGTGATTTTCACAGCCTGGGGTCAGTTTCTGGTTAACAATGGCCCTGAGGGGCCCCAAGACACAAAGGCAGCCTCAGGGCCTCCCCTGGGAAAGGGGCATGGCTACCTTCTTGCTTCCTGCTTTGGTTTTGAAGCGTGGAACACGTTCCACGGAGCTTGGTGTTCCATTGCCAGTTCACAGTATCTCTACAGTCCTGGGACCAGGCTTGTTCAACATCTCTGTGGGTGCCATGGGCAGTGGCATCGAGTGCACCCTCAGCAAGGTTGCTGATGACACCAAACTGTGTGGTGCAGCAGACAGCTGGAGGGAAGGGATCCATCCAGAGGGACCTGGACAGGCTGGAGAGGTGGGCACAAGCCCCAGGCACAAATCCAGGCTGGGCAGTGATGGCTGGAGAGCAGCCCTGAGGAGAGAGACTTGGGGGTGCTGGGGGAGAAGTCACCAGGAGCTCTCAGGTGCACTTGCAGCCCGGAAAGCCAATCAGAGCCTGGCTGCAGCAGGAGAAGTGTGGCCAGCAGGGCAAGGGAGGGGATTCTCCCCCTCTGCTCAGCCCTGCTGAGACCCC
Organism: Colaptes auratus; assembly: GCA_015227895.2. NCBI lineage: Eukaryota > Metazoa > Chordata > Aves > Piciformes > Picidae > Colaptes > Colaptes auratus. Next base: position 10,841 of record JAAWVA010001263.1, on the reverse strand, counting down.
ACCTGGAGTACTGCCTCCAGTTCTGGAGCCCCTATTCCAAGAGGGATCTGGAGGTGCTGGAAGGTGTCCAGAGCAGGGCCACGAGGATGAGCAGAGGGCTGGAGCTGCTTTGCTGTGAGGACAGACTGAGGGAGTTGGGGCTGTTCAGTCTGGAGAAGAGAAGGCTCCCAGGTGACCTCATTGTGGCCTTCCAGGATCTTGAAGGGGGCTACAAGAAAGCTGGGGAGGGACTGCTCAGGATCTCAGGGAGTGATAGGACTAGGGGGAATGGAATGAAGCTGGAGGTGGGGAGATTCAGGCTGGAGGGGAGGAGGAAGTTCTTCCCCATAAGAGTGGTGAAGCCCTGGAATGGGTTGTGCAGGGAGGTGGTTGAGGCCCCATCCCTGGAGGTGTTTAAGCCCCAGGCTGGATGAGGCTCTGGCCAGCCTGCTCTAGTGTGGGGTGTCCCTGCCCATGGCAGGGGGGTTGGAACTAGCTGATCCTTGTGGTCCCTTCCAACCCTGACTGATTCTATGATACATCACTGCTGCAGAGATTTACTCAGGGAGGCATTGCTGTGCTCTCCTCTCACACTTTTCCCCATTACTGTCTCTAATATATACCTGTAGTTGGTTCTTACTAAGGCTAGTAGCACACAGAATCATAGAATGCTCTGGGTTGGAAGGCACCTCCAAAGGTCATCCAGTCCAACCCCTTGCAGTGAGCAGAGACAGCCTCCACTAGATCAAGTTGCTCAGAGCCTCATCAAGCTTGACCTTGAGTATCTCCAGGGATGGGCCTCAACCTCCTCCCTGGGCAACCTCTTCCAGTGTTCCACCACCCCCACGGTGCAGAACGTCTTCCTAGCATCTAATCTAAATCTGCTCTGCTCTAATTTCAAACCACTGCACCTTGTCCTGTCACTACAGGACTTTGGAAGCTTCCTCCCCAGCCTTCCTCCAGGCCCCTAGAACAAGGAGCCCAATATCAAGATCCACACAACATAGAACGGAATCTGTAACATTAATTGGTTGTCTGGTGCTAATGAAGCTAGAGTATTTTGGAATAGAACAGAATTAACCAGGTTGGAAGAGACCTTTGAGATCATTAAGTCCAACCTATCATCCAACACCATCTAATCAACTAAACCATGGACCCAAGTGCCACATCCAATCCCCTCTTGAACACCTCCAGGGACAGGGACTCCACCACCTCCCTGGGCAGCACATTCCAGTGGCCAATCTCTCTTGCTGGGAGGAATTTCTTCCTAACATCCAGCCTAAACTTCCCCTGGCACAGCCTGAGACTGTGTCCTCTTGTTCTGCTGCTGGCTGCCTGGGAGAAGAGACCAACCCCCACCTGGCTACAACCTCCCTTCAGGCAGTTGCAGAGAGCAAGAAGGTCTCCCCTGAGCCTCCTCTTCTCCAGGCTAACCAAGCCCAGCTCCCTCAGCCTCTCCTCACAGGGCTGTGTTCCAAACCCCTCCCCAGCTTTGTTGCCCTTCTCTGGACACCTTCCAGCAACTCAACATCTTTCCTAAAGTGAGGGGCCCAGAACTGGACACAGGACTTATATGTGGTGCTAGGTTGGACATGATGATCTTGAAGGTCTTTTCCAACCTGGTTAATTCCATTCCTTTCCTTTCCATTCCTTTCCTTTCCATTCCTTTCCTTTCCATTCCTTTCCTTTCCATTCCTATTCTATTCCATCCCATCCCATCCACCAAGTGGTGACTTGAAAGAAAAAATGATGACAGATTTTTAACAGTATTTAAACCAAAGCCCTTCCAAGCCAGAAGACAAACTTTGGTTCATCAGCTCTGGAGTTTCTTTGTGTCTCATTCAAGCAGGAGAACTGAGGAAATGTTTTCCCCCTTCAAAGCAAAGCTCTTGTTAGGACCTGCCTTCCTCTTCCTCTCTTCTGAACAGACCAGTATTTGGCACTGCCTGTTTCCTTCAGCCTCCTCACAGTATCCCCAGCCTCTTCAAAGACACAGCTAAACCAGCCTGCCTAAATATGTCTGACTCTTCAAGCCCATCTTCCTCGTCTGGAGAGCGCTTTGAAACGTTCCTGCAGTCAAGCAGAGCTGTTTGCCACCGAATCTCTTACTACAAAAGACAAAAGGGAAGATGTCAATTTCAGATGTTCTAAGAAGTGTCAGAGGAGAGAGGAGCTAAAAAAAAGAGAGAGAAGAGGTTTGTCTGCAGCTCAGAGCTCTGCCAGGCTGCAGGATCGCAGTGGGGAGAAGAAACTGGGACAAAACAAAGCAAAATGTTGCAGCGCAGAATAGCTTCCAGCTGTGCACCGCGGGGAAGAGCTTAATGCACTCCAGCCACGATGGAGACGACGAGTTGCATCCAGCCAGAAAATAAGCCCCATTCGAAGCAAGAGCTGTCCAGACACACAGATTGCAAGGCTGGGGGGGGCAAAAAACCCCAATGAAATAAAAAGTGACAGAGACCCCATTTGTTCAGGAAAAAACCAAAATGGGGAAACAACTGTTGCAGTCCCCGTCCGTGTCAGGTCCCCCTCAGCCTCACACAGCTGCTCAGGGCTCTCCTCCTGCCTTCCAAAGGAGCAGAGATCACAGGATCACAGTATTGCTAAGGTTGGAAGAGACCTCGAAGATGATCAAGTCCAACCTGGCACCACAGACCTCAAGACTAGACCACGGCACCAAGTGCCACATCCAATCCCCCTCTTGAACCCCTCCAGGGACGGGGACTCCACCACCTCCCTGGGCAGCACATTCCAATGGCGAATGACTCTCTCAGTAAAGAACTTTCTCCTCACCTCCAGCCTAAACTTCCCCTGGCACAGCCTGAGACTGTGTCCTCTTGTTCTGGTGCTAGTTGCTAGAGAGAAGAGGCCAACCCCTTCCTGGCTACAACCACCCTTCAGGTAGTTGTAGACAGCAATGAGGTCTCCCCTTAGCCTCCTTCCCTCCAGGCTAAGCAACCCCAGCTCCCTCAGCCTCTCCTCACAGGGCTGTGCTCCAGACCCCTCCCCAGCCTCCTTGCCCTTCTCTGGACACCTTCAAGTCTCTCAATGTCCTTCTTAAACTGAGGAGCCCAGAGCTGACACAGGACTCAAGGTGTGGCCTAACCAGTGCTGAGTACAGGGCACAAGGACTTCCCTGCTCCTCCTGTAGCTGTTCAGAGAATCACAGAAACAGGTTGGAACAGACCCTCAGGATCACCAAGGCTCACCCTAAACCATAGCCCCAAGCACCACATCCAAACCACCCTGAAACACAGCCAGGCTTGGGGACTCCACCACCTCCCTGGGCAGCACATTCCAGTGCCTGACCACTCTTGCTGGGAAATTTTCCTACTGTTCAGTCTAAACCTACCCAGTGGCCACTTGAGACCATTCCCTCTTGTTCCATCACTAATTCCCTGTGAGGAAGAGACCAGCCCCAACCTCTCCACAACCTCCTTTCAGGGAGCTGTAGACACCAATGAGGTCTCCTTTTGATTGAATGAATTTCCTTTTCCTAGAGCTGTCACAGAAGGCTGTTTTGCAAAGCAGAAGGGGGGGGAATAACTAGGTAGAGATGAAATCCTGCCTCTTTGACATCCATGGCAGGACTCCCGCTGAATCACAAATCAGAAGCACAAAGCTTTAATGGACAGCTCATTTGCAAAGGTATTTACATGCCCAGGGAGTCAGGCACCTACTGCTTTTCAATTACAGGGCTGCATTTGGGCACAACTTTTCAAGTGCAAACCCCCAGCTGCCCAAAGAGTTAACTGTAAACAGAAGAAAGGGAGCACTATGCATGAAGGAGCAAGCAGCATTCTACAGCTATTTTCCTTGTCTTTATCAGCCACATGACCTTCATTAAAACCTTTGCCATGCAGTAGTCTGGTCTTGGGCAGCCAAGCAGGCCTAACAAGAGCTACAGGCTGGGGTCAGAATGGCTGGAGAGCTGCCAAACAGAAAGGGACCTGGGGGTGCTGATTGACAGCTGCCTGAACATGAGCCAGCAGTGTGCCCAGGGGGACAAGAAGGCCAATGGCATCCTGGCCTGCAGCAGGAAGAGTGTGGCCAGCAGGAGCAGGGAAGTCCTTGTGCCCTGTGCTCAGCACTGCTTAGGCCACACCTGGAGTCCTGTGTCCAGTTCTGGGCTCTCAGTTCAAGAAGGACATTGAGAGACTTGAAGGTGTCCAGAGAAGGGCAACAAAGCTGGGGAGGGGTCTGGAGCACAGCCCTGTGAGGAGAGGCTGAGGGAGCTGGGGTTGCTTAGCCTGGAGAAGAGGAGGCTCAGGGGAGACCTTCTTGCTCTCTCCAACTCCCTGAAGGGAGGTTGTAGCCAGGTGGGGGTTGGTCTCTTCTCCCAGGCAGCCAGCACCCAGAACAAGAGGACACAGTCTCAAGCTGTGCCAGGGGAGGTTTAGGCTGGATGTAAGGAAGAAATTCCTCCCAGCAAGAGAGATTGGCCATTGGAATGTGCTGCCCAAGTAGGTGGTGGAGTGACCATCACTGGAGGTGTTCAGGAGGAGATGTGATGGGGTGCTTAGTGCCATGGTTTAGTTGATTAGGTGGTGTTGGATGGTAGGTTGGACTCAATGATCTTGAAGGTCTTTTCCAACCTGGTTTATTCTAGTCTAGTCTACTCCTATTCTGAGCAGATGGCTGTCAGCAAAGCAGTGACAATGTCCCATGGCTAAGGATTTAGACAGCACATACAACCTGGTATAGAGCTTCTGCTTGTAACTGCACCATATCCGGCTTAGGATGTAAGCCACCTTGAGCATCCCTGCACCTATTTACTTTATCTTTCATGAAAATGAAATTATACCAGCATCTCTTCATCCTTCTGTGGTAAAGCTGTGCCTTGTAGCCAAGCAGGCAAATGGCGTCCAAGGGTGCATTACGAAGAGTGTTGCCAGTAGATACAGGGAGGTTCTCCTCCCCCTGTACTCTGCCTGCTGAGACCACACCTGGAATATTGCATCCAGTTCTGGGCTTCCCAGCTCAGGAGGGACAGGGATCTGCTGGAGAGGGTTCAAGAGAGGGCTACCAGGATGATGAAGGCAGTAGAGCACTGTCTGGTGAGGAAAGGCTGAGAGCCCTGGGGCTGTTTAGTCTGGAGAGGAGAAGAGGAGAGGGATCTGATCAATGTCTATCAACAGCTGAGGCTGGGGGTCAGGAAGGAAGGGACAGGCTCTGCTTACTTGTGCCCTGTGAAAGGACAAGGGGCAATGGATGGAAACTGCAGCACAGGAGGTTCTGCCTCAACACGAGGAAGAACTTCTTCACTGTGAGGGTCCCAGAGGCCTGGAGCAGGCTGCCCAGAGAGGTTGTGGAGTCTCCTTCTCTGGAGCCTTCCCAGCCCTGTCTGGATGTGTTCCTGTGTGCCCTGTGCTGGATTCTATGCTCCTGCTCTGGCAGGGGGGTTGGACTGGAAGCTCTCCAGAGGTCCCTTCCAACTCCTAACATCCTGTGAGCTGTGATCTGGAAAGCCTCCTTTTCTCCATTATAGAAGTGGCCTCAGAGCTGTGACAGGTGTCACATCTTTGCATTCCATTCAAATCAGTCAGAACTGCACAGGGACTGATCCCTGCATGTTGCTTTAAAAATGCTTGGGGTGGCACATCAAGGAAAGAAATCCTTCAGCACTTCCAGGGGGATTTTAATGAGCTGCAGTGGTTCCACTGTCACTGGTATGACAGTGGCATGATTAAAGGTTATAGCAAGGGGCCTTCAGCTGGAGAACAAACATTTTGTTTTTCAGAAGCCTGAAGCAAATGTCCATCTGTTGGGTTTTCATCTGGCTGGCCTCACTGCTCTGGGAGCTAGAAAAATGCCTCCCCAGAAAAACCCAGTTCAGGTGCCCCACATTTGTATGCAGGAGGAGACTTGATGGGGTGCTTGGTGCCATGGGTTAGTTGTTTAGGTGGGTTGGATTGGTTGATAGGTTGGACACGATGATCTTGAAGGTCTCTTCCAACCTGGTGTATTGTATTGTATTGATGAAGCCTTTTCTGATTAAGGGAAGCTGCTGGCAGCTAATGTAGCTGACAGGACATGTCCAGAGAAGGGCCATGAGGATGAGCCGAGGGCTGGAGCTGCTCTGCTGTGAGGACAGACTGAGGGAGTTGGGGTTGTGCAGGCTGGAGAGGAGAAGGCTCCCAGGAGACCTAATTGTGGCCTACCAGTATCTGCAGGGGGCTCCAAGCAAGCTGGGGAGGGACTTTTGAGGGTGTCAGGGAGGGATAGGACTGGGGGGGATGGAACGAAACTAGAAATGGGGAGATTGGGATTGGCTGTGAGGAAGAAGTTGTTCCCCAGGAGGGTGGTGAGAGCCTGGCACAGGCTGCCCAGGGAGGTGGTGGCAGCCTCCTGCCTGGAGGTGTTTGCAGCCAGGCTGGCTGTGGCTGTGAGCAACCTGCTGCAGTGTGAGGTGTCCCTGCCCATGGCAGGGGCTTGGAACTGGCTGATCCTTGAGGTCCCTTCCTACCCTGTCAATTCTGTGATTCTATGATTTGTCTACCTCAGTTCCCAGAGACCTCAACTTCCACACTTTCTCCTTCTAGCTGAAGTGTCCCTGAGTCAGACAGCAAAACTCAGCAGTGACAAGACAGAGCTGATCTGCACCCACACCAAACCCCTGCTTTCAGTGAGAGGTCTCTGCAGAGTTACCAAGTAGATTGATGGGCATGGCAGTAAGGACTAGCATAACTGCCTGGAATATTAAAAACTGATTCTAAAACTTGAGTGTTCTCTGAATCATTTAGTTGCCTGAGGAAGAGGAAGGGATGGAGAGGAACAAAAACATCAGACCTGGACGGGTTAGAAGAGCAGCAGATTGAACCACCTCTCACTGCACAAATCCACAGCCAACAGAGCTGGCTGGGCTCTGCATGTTTGCCAGGGATCAGTACTACACCTGAGAGCTATTCCATAGAACATAGGATTGTTTCATTCAGAAGAGTCCTCCAAGATCATCCAGTCCAACCATCAACCCAGCACCACCATGGCCATTAAACCACATCCCCAAGTGCCACAGCCAGAGGTCTCTGGAACACCCCCAGGGATGAGGACTCCACCACCTCCCCTGGGCAGCCTGTGCCAATCCCTGACCACTCTTGCAGCAAAGACATTTTCCCTAATCTCCAACCTAAATCTCCCCTTGAGGCCATTTCTTCTTATTCTATCACTTGTTACTGGTGTGAAGAGACCAACCCCCACCTGGCTCCACCCTCCTTTCAGGGAGTTGTAGAGAGCCATGAGGTCTCCCCTCCACCTCCTCTTTCCCAGCCTACACATCTTTTAAACACCTCCAGGGATGGAGATTCAACCACAGACTCACAGGGACCCTCAAAGGTCTTCCTTGTCAACCCCCATGCAGTCAGCAGGGACATCTCCAACTAGAGCAGGCTGCCTAGGCACACATCAAGTCTGATCTTCAGTGGCTCCAGGGATGAGGCCTCAAACCCCATCTCTGGGCAACCTGGTCCAGTATTTCACCACACTCCTTGTGCAGAACCTCCTCCTGATGTCCAGCCTAAACCTCCCCTCCTCTAGTTTCAATCCATTGCCCCTTGTTCTGTCACTCCAAGCCCTTCTAAACAGTCCCTTCCCAGCCTTCCCGGAGGTCCCCTACAGACACTGAAACGCTGGTCTAAGTCTTGCTGGAGCCTTCTCTTCTCCAGGCTGAACAGCCCCAGTTCTTTCAGCCTGGCTTCATAGCAGAGGTGCTCCAGCCCTCTAATCATCCTTGTGACTTTCCTCTGGATCAATGTGGCTCAGTTGGTAGCACCTAGACCCTTACTGGAAGGTCTGATTCCAGCCTGCAGTGGAGTAGTGTTTCTCCATGTGGAGCAATCCTTTCACTTGGTCCATGGTCTAGTCATGGGGTTTTGTGAACAGTTGTGACTCGATGATCTCTGAGGTCTCTTCCAACCTTAGCGATACTATGATACTATGATACTATGACTCTCTCCAGCAGCTCCATGCCTCTCTTGTGTTGGGGGCTCCAGAACTGGACATAGTGTTCCAGGTGAGGTCTCACCAGAGCAGAACAGAGGGGTAGAGTCACCTCTCTTGATCTCCCTGGGGAGCCTTGTTGAATCAGATGCCTCTGCAGAGCCTTCCTACCTTCCAGCAGACCATCACTCCCAGCCAGCTTAGTGTCATCTGCAGCCTCACTGAGGGTGCCTCAGTCTCCTTATCCAGGTGATTTGTAAAGACATTAAAGAGAACTGGCCCCAGAACTGAGCCATCAGGTGACCAGCAGCAACCATGGGGACACTGGATCACAGTAGGGAACAAGAGCTGATTTCCTACCCTAGTAAATCTTACAGCCTTGCCTGCAAGTGTCCTTATTTATGACCCATTCATTGAAGCAAATTAAAGCTCATATGCCAGAGAATGATTAAATTCATAAGGCAGTGGAGATCAGTTTAATACCCTGCAAGAAGAAATTGTCTTTTATTAGGAAGAGAGAAGCTAGCCAGGGACTGGAAAGATAACAGAACTACACCTCTCAATTAACTCTTCAAATTACAAAAGAAGCCCTTGGGGCATCTTCAGCCAGAGACAAAACTCAGGTGAGAACTACTCACAAATACTCTCTCAGAGAACTCTGCTGAGCTGCATTTCCTTCTGTCATGCAGTCAGTATTGGAGTGACAAAGAATCACAGAATCAACCAGGTTGGAAAAGACCTCAGAGATCATCAAGTCCAACCTAGTACCTGATACCTAACACCACCTGACCCAAGTGCCACAGCCAAGCCTTTCTTGAACACCTCCAGGGATGGGGACTCCACCACCTCCCTGGGCAGCACATTCCAATGGCCAATTCCTATTGCTGGGAAGAACTTTCTCCTCAGCTCCAGCCTAAACCTCCCCTGGCACAGCTTGAGACTGTGTCCTCTTGTTCTGTGCTGGGTGCCTGAGAGACCAACCCCCACCTAGCTCCAACCTCCCTTCAGGGACTTGGAGAGAACAATAAGGTATCTAGAGAAGGGCCATGAGGATGAGCAGAGGGCTGGAGCACCTCTCCTGTGAGGACAGACTGAAGGAGTTGGGGCGTTCAGGCTGGAGAGAAAGGCTCCCAGGTGACCTCATTGTGGCCTTCAGGATCTGAAGGGGGCTACAGGAAGGCTGGGGAGGGACTGCTCAGATCTCGGAGTGGATAGGACTAGGGGGAATGGAATGAAGCTGGAGGTGGGAGATTCAGGCTGGAGGTGAGGAGGAAGTTCTCACCGTGAGGGTGTGGTGAAGCCCTGGAATGGGTTGCGCAGGGGGTGGTTGAGGCCCTGTCCCTGGAGGTTTTTAAGCCCAGGCTGGATGAGGTCTCGGTCCAGCCTGCTCTAGTGTGGGGTGTCCCTGCCCATGGCAGGGGGGTTGGAACTGGATGATCCTTGTGGTCCCTTCCAACCCTGACTGAAACTATGATCTATTAGCCCTTCTACTAGTGAGAGGAAAGCAAAGGATGGGACAAGAGGAAATAGCCTGAAATTGTGCCAGGGGAGGGTTATGTTGGAGGTGAGGAAAAATTTCTTTGCTGCAGGAGTGGTCAGGGATTGGCACAGGCTGCCCAGGGAGGTGGTGGAGTCCCCATCCCTGGGGGTGTTCAAGAAACCTGTGGCCATGGTTTAGTGGCCATGGTGGGGTTGGGTTGACAGTTGGACTGATGAGCTTAGAGGCTTTTCCAACCTTAATGATTCTATGATTCTACAAGAATCTACCTTTTTTTTTTTTGCCAGAGACAATGGAGGGAGGCCAAGGGGCAGCACACCACATGTCTGGTGAGGAAGAGCAAGCACACACATCCACACACACAGAGAAGGGGGAAAGGGCAGAGCAATCCCAGACACCTGGTGTAAAGCAGTTTCTTTCAGAGTATAGGAAATTCTCTCAGAAGGGATACAGAACAAATGTGCAAATTCTTCTCTCTGTTTCTTCTCAACATGGCTCCAGTTCTGAAGCCTCTCTTCCAGGAAGGATCTGGAGGTGCTGGAGCATGTCCAGAGAAGGGCCACGAGGAGGAGCAGAGGGCTGGAGCTGCTCTGCTGTGAGGACAGCCTGAGGGAGTTGGGGTGGTGCAGTCTGGAGAAGAGAAAGCTCCCAGGAGACCTCATTGTGGCCTTCCAGGATCTGAAGGGGGCTACAGGAAAGCTGGGGAGGGACTTCTGAGGGTGTCAGGGAGTGATAGGACTGGAGCAAAACTAGAAATGGGGAGATTGAGATTGGATGTTAGGGAGAAATTCTTCCCCGTGAGGGTGGTGAGAGACTGGCACAGGTTGCCACATGCAACAAGTGACAAGAGGAAATGGCCTCAAGTTGTGCCAGGGGAGGTTCAGTTTGGATTTTAAGAACAATTTCCTCCCAGGAAGGGCTCTCAGGCACTGTGCCAGGCTGCCCAGGGAGGTGCTGGAGTCCCCAGCCCTGGAGGTGCATAGATGTGGTACTGAGGGATGTCATTTAGTGGCAGTGGCTCAGCAGCAGTGTCAAAAGGTCTCTTCCAACCTCAGCCTCTGATTCTCAAACTTATCCAACTACTGAATTCAGTTTGGTTATCCTCAGGCACAGTTCCAGCAGGAGCAGCAGTTCAGCTGCCTGTCTGCAGACTCAGCACTGGCACCCTCTGATCTATGCTCAGCACACACTTCTCAACAAGCCAGCCGTGTCAGAAGCCTTCATTTCACAGATGGACACTTCTGGGCTGGTGTTTGCCTCAGGCAGGTGGCTATGACTAACATCACCTCAGCATGCAGGCTTCCACTCTCCCCTCTTTCTCTCTGTGATTAGAGCCTTCAGGAGTTGATCTCTGAAGGATTTGTAAAAAGAAAGAAACCAAACAAAAATAAAATACCCCAAAACATATCAAAAACCACCCAAAAAAACC
>JAAWVA010001262.1:0-11766 GCA_015227895.2 Colaptes auratus | reverse complement strand
AAAAGATAGAAAGAGCAAACCCTGAAGGGCTTAAACACCACCATCCAGTTCAACCAACAACCCCACACCACCCTGGCCACTAAACCACGGCCCCAGGTGCCATGGCCACACCTGTCTTGAGCACCTCCAGGGCTGGGGACTCCACCACCTCCCTGGGCAGCCTGCTCCAGTGCCTGACCACTCTTCAAGGAAAGAAATTGTCCCAAATACCCAACCTAAACCCCTCCTGGTGCAACAGGAGACCATTTCCTCTCATCCTATCACTTGTAACTAGGGAGAAGAGCCCAAGCCCCACCTCCCTCCTACCTCCTTTCAGGGAGATGTAGAGAGCAATGAGGTCTCCCCTCAATCTCCTTTTCTCCAGGCTAAACCCCCCCAGCTCCCTCAGCTGCTCCTCACCAGCCCTGTTCTCCAGACCTTCACCACCTTCATTGCCCTCCTCTGGACCCACTCCAGCCCCTCTGTGTCCTTCTTGCAAATGAGAGCAATGAGGTCTCCCCTCAGCCTCCTCTTCTCCAGACCAAACCTCCCCAGTTCCCTCAGGCTGGTGAAGGATCTGGAGAGGCAACAGGATAAGGCAGGAGGGACTTGGGGTGCTCTCCACAGCCTGCACCAGCTGCCACCAGACAGAATCATAGAAACATAAATCAATAAGGTTGGAAGAGACCTCAGAGAGCATCAAGTCCAAGCTGTCACCCAACACCTCCTGACAACTACACCATGGCACAAAGTGTCACATCCAATCCCCTCCTGAACACCTCCAGGCATGGGGACTCCACCACCTCCCTGGGCAGCACATCCCAACAGCTAACAACTCTCTCTGGGAAGAACTTTCTTCTCACCTCCAGCCTAAACCTCCCCTGGCACAGCTTGAGACTGTGTCCACTTGTTCTGGTGCTGCTTGCCTAGGAGAAGAGACCAACCCCCACCTGGCTGCAACCTCCCTGCAGGGAGTTGCAGAGAGCAAGAAGGTCTCCCCTGAGCCTCCTCTTCTGCAGGCTAAGCAGCCCCAGCTCCCTCAGCTCTCCTCCCAGGGCTGTGCTCCAGACCCCTCCCCAGCTTTGTTGCCCTTCTCTGGACACCTTCAAGGGTCTCAATGTCCTTCTTAAATTGAGGGGCCCAGAGCTGGACACAGGACACATTTGGTTGGAAGAGACCTTCGAGCCCATGCAGTCCAACCCAGCAGGCTGGCCAGGTGGGTCCCAGCCCTTGAGCAGGGCAGTGAGGCAGAGCTCAGGGGGCCCCAGTCCCAGTGCCCTCCCTCCGCAAGAGCCTTTCACAGCTCATTTCCTGCGGACCTCTCAGGGCAGTGATGCTGGGAGACAGGGAAGTCTTGTCTTCTTATTTTTTTTTTCCCCCTCTTTCAGGGGCTGTCAGCTTTCCTTAAGCCCCACAGCAGTGTCAGCTGGACCCAGCCACACCTTCCCCCTGCCCTGTCTCTGTCAATTGTCTGCAGGACTCCCTGCTCCTCGGCCACCTTTCCAGTTCAGCTCTTTTCCTCCCCGGCTCCGTCGCCTTATTGGCATGACACGCTCTGCAAGTATTGCCAAAGTTAATCTATCAAATGTCTGTCCCTAGGAGCAAGCATTTCTCAGCACAATTACTCCCCAAAGACTCATCCCAGGCACAGGCCACGGGCTGAGCTCTGTGGTTTAATGTCCTCATTAAAGAACGATGAATAACCATCCCCACCCCCACTCCCCCCCCCCCCCCTCGAGCAATGTCACTCTGCTTTCAGCCCTCTTGGGCTTGCAATCTCGAGGGCCACAGGGGAAGAGTGGTTGGGAATTTGTTCCAGCGTTTCTTTGGATTACAGGCACTCATCCAAAACCAGAGTTTCCCCCTTCCCCCTCCTCCTTCTCCCCTCCCCCCCCCCAAACATTGTGCCCGGCATTATGCATCCAGAGCATGGAACAGTCCCTGGTCCGAAGAGCTTGGACACTGCAGGCACCGACACCGGGAGCCCTGTGCTCGTTGTACTGACATGTGAGGTGCTCAGGGAACTTGTCTGAGGGCAGGCAGTGAGTCAGCATCGGAGCTGGGGATTAAACTCCCATCTCCAGGGACGAAATTGCAAAACCAGTTCTCCCTCCAAGGTGTAAATCCCAGCTCTGCCTCCTTCCCTTGGAATCTGACTCGGTGAGGTGACCACAGGCACTTGTGAAACCTCAGGCAGCTCAGTCTCTGGCTTAGCCACTCACTCCCCTGCTTCCAAAGAGCTGGAAGCAAGGCAGGGGAGCAGAACATCTCCCTTGTGAGGAAAGACTGAGAGAATTAGGCTGGAAAAGAGAAGGCTGAGGGGGATCTCATCAATGCTGATTCAATACTTCAAGGGTGGCTGTCAGGAGGTCGGGGCCAGGCTTTTGTCAGTGGTGCCCGGGGGCAGGACAAGGGGTAACAGGCACAAACTTGAACATAAGAAGTTCCATCTAAACAGGAGGAGGAACTGCTTTAATTTAAGGGTGCTGGAGCCCTGGAGGAGGCTGCCCAGAGAGGTGGTTGGAGTCTCCATCTCTGGAGACATTCCAAACCCACCTGGCTGTGCTCCTGTGTGACCTTCTCTAGGTGACCCTGCCGTGGACTTGATGATCACCAGAGCTCCCTCCCACCCTGTGACTCTGTGGGATTCTGGGATTTCAGCCCCATTTCACCTGCCTGCACTTCTGCAGGCCCTCAGCAGTGCCCATCTGCTTGCCCTGGGCACCCAACGATTCCCTGGGCACTTTGAGAACCAGGGAGAGGAAAGCCATGCCCCAAGCTGGCAGCATCTTAATGCTGCTTCTCTGCTGCTTAACGTCTCACTGAGAGGAGAGGGCTCAGATCCACGCTCAAATTACTGCCTCTTCCCCCCTCCCCCCCCCCCCCCGCCCCCTCAAGGAGCTAAATCCCCTTGCTTGGCTGCCGTGTGCCTGCTCTCCCCTTCAGCAGTGAGTGCAGGTGAGTGCAGCGCAGCCGAGCTGGCAGCAGCAGCAGCCCGAGCTGGGTTGTGTTACAGAGAGCTTGCCGCAGGGGCAGAGCTGATGGGCAGGCAGTTGCCAAGGCTCAGCTGGTGCATGGTAACACAGAAAGCTTCAGGAGTTGCTCATCCCTTCCAGCCTTTCAGACAGATTCCCTCTAGCTGGCCTTAACGGATGAATAGACAAGAGGTGATTCATGAGGCTCAGGAAGAAACCTCTCCTCCCAGGTAACTGCTGGCAGCACTTTACATGTGCCTGTGCTGTGCTTTTCTTCCCTTTCCTCTTTTTCCAGTGCCTTTTCTTCAGCCTAATCCTGCCCATTCTTGGCTGCTGGATCCTTGCACCAGCTGAACCACAGGTCTGACCTACCTGAGGGAAAAGGAAACCCACAGCCACGACCCAAACTGGCAGGGCCAAGTTTAGAGCCTCTCTTCTTCCCACTCCCCCACCAAGCCCAGGGGGAGCACTTCCTAGCTACCAGCCTTTGATTTTGGGGTAGAAGAAGTGGGCACAGCAGGCTTTATCCACACACAAGGGTTCTGCAGACGCTGTCATTCGATCCCAGAGTGCCAGGGGTAGGAAGGGACCTCTGGAGATCATCCAGTCCGACCCCCCACTGCCAAGGCAGGATCACCCAGGGCAGGTCACACAGGAACACATCCAGACAGGTTTTGAAAGTCTCTAGAGGAGGAGACTCCACATCCTCTCTGGGCAGCCTGATCAGCTTCATACTGCCAAGACATGTAGCTGTGTCCCAGCCAGGATCAGGGACGCCGGCCCCATGGCTGAACATCCTCTCTGCTCTGGTTCTTTCTCCCTCCCAGGCTTGGGGATGTCCAGTGGGCTGGGAGAGACTCCTGACAAACAAAGCAGCAGCCTCATAAAGAAAAACCTCCTATGGAGGCATTTCAGTGAAGATTTCCCCATCCCTTGGGCAGGGAGACAATGGTGGGAAGGAAGTTGGAGTCATTATCGTCATTGTTTCAAGGTTTAATCAGGCCCTTGGGGATTAGCACCTCAGCACTGAGGGCACAGCTGGGTGGGAAAGGGCTCGGCTTTGTGTCCCTCCCCGCGGTGGGGAAAGACCCTGCTGCTCGCTGCCGAGCTGCTGTTGGAGAGTTTTGCACCCTCCTGCAAGCAGGCTGCTTGGGTCCTGTGGCAGCAGCACGCCAGCAGCTTCCGGCTCCGGGCAGCGAAGAAAGGGCTGAGACTTGCTGGGAAGGCTCCGCACCACGGACTAGGGGAGGCAGAGGGGTTGGGGGGAAGCCCATCAGCCAGGACCCCTCCACCTCCTGCTCCTGCCGACGTCAGAAGGAACCAGCAAGAGGCTGTCTTCGCAGAGAACCTGTTTTCCAGATCCCCTGGCATCCTGCCACGGCTCTCGGTGCATGCGTCATTGTTTTATGAGGCTGCCTGGTTCCCCGGGAGCCCCCTTCCCCTCCCCTCCCCTCTCTCCCTGCACACAGATTTTATTTATTTGTTTATAACACTTCTCCTATCCCCAGGATGTCTTTCATCTGCAAGCTCTTAACCGTTTCGGTGACAGGAGGGAGGGCAGCCGCTGCAGGAGGCAGGACGGAGCCCTCCCCCCTTTGTCTCGGACAGGATGGACCTGGAGAGTGCTGCTGGTCCCAGGGGGTCACTCCACTTCCCCAGCCCCTGCTGCCCTGTCTCCTCTCTGCTGCAGAAGCAGGCTCCTTGCACTTGGCTGGTCCCCAGAGAGCTGGGCTGGAGGGCAGCTGGCACAGCCTCAAGTGCATCTCCTGTGTCTGACAGGACTGCTGGCGTGCAGAGGCAGTGTGGCTGAGGCACAGACCTTCCCCAGCGAAGAACATCCCCTGGGGCCTGCTGTGGAGGCCTGGTCGCCTCTCCTGGGACCAGCCTGTCCATTAGCAGGGGACAATGTCTCTGAAGGAGACAATGAGTCCAGCCCAAGCAGCAGCTTGGCCACCCTCATGCTGTTGGGTGTTGCCTCCAGACACCAACTGCTGCCCTTGGCTCTTCTTTAAAGGGCTTTGAAAGACTTTTTTGTTCGGGGATTGAGTGCAGGGCTGTGAAGAGATGGAGCTAACTCCTTCCACTTTGAGATGGGGCTTAACTCTTCTGCCCCTTTGCCTCAGCTGTGCCCATTTCCTTTCCCTGGCACCAGCCCATCTCATCCCAGTCTTTCTGCAGCACCCTCCACTCTGTCACCTCGGTGTCTCATCACTTCTGGCTGTAGGAGAAACACTCAGCCCAGAACAGGGCTGAGCTGTGCAGGCAGACCCCAAACAGAGGGACCTCTGTGGGAGCAGGCTGGATGGAGATGTTCAAAGCCAGTCTCATCTCCAAAGCAGAACATCATACCTGGGCATGCAGAAGAGGGTGGGAGGAGCTGTGTCTCGCTGGCCTAAAGTGCCACCAGTCTTGGGGAGGCACAAGCAAGGGTCCTGTGTGCACCAGAAAGTTCTGATGTAAGCTGAACAGGAGCCAAGGAGAAGTGTGGGCACATCCAAAGGCCAAACACCAAGCCCTGGAAGGCCAAGGGAAATGCCAGCCTGCCACACACCCCCAGCACAGCAAGCAGCCGTGCTGCTGGGTGCCTCTGCTCTCCAGGGAAGCTCAGCCTGGGAGACGCCTGGGGAACAGCCCAGCCACAGCTGCCATGTGCTTTGGAGGTGGCCAGACCAGGTCTCTTTGCCCAGGAGGTGTGAGTGGCTGAGGGCAGGGTCGGCATTGCCGCTTCCAGAGGTGGTTTCACCACCCAACACGTGTGTATTGGGGTGTCGGGGGTAGGGGGGGAGCTAAACGTCCCAGCCTGGCAAGTGTCAACAGCAATTAGTGTTTCACACTCGGCCTGAGAGGGGGATAAACGTCCACAAGTAACCCAGCAGTGCTGGGCTGCCTGGGAAAGAGCTGCCAGACTGGGAGGAGGGGAGGAAGCAGAACAATGCCTTCTGCTGCCGTTGCTTTGTCAAGAGAAGTTTGCAGCTCGGTGGGAAAAGATGCTCCTCCGTCCCACACATTTTCTTGCCTCCCCCTTGTCGCTTTGCAGTCGTTGGCTGGGGAGGCCTCAGGCATCGGTGCTGAGCTCCCCCTGCAAAGCTGCAGCTCTTCAGAGGGAAGCTGAGCTTAGCTGAAGCAGTGCAAAAGGTTGTGGGAGTGCTCCGGAGCCAGGCTAACCAGGCTGTGCTGAGCAGGAGTCACAGAGGGCAGAGCTCAAACGGGGCCGTGCTCTGGGGCCGAAGAAACAGCTTCCCTTTTCTCTCCCGGGAGTGTGGAGCAGGAGCAGCTACCCCAGCGTGAGGGCAAGCACACAGTGCCACTGAGCCACTTTGCCACCCTCCTTCCCCCTCCTGCTTGAACTGATGCAAATTTTGCTTTCAGAGCTCTCCTGGTGCTTCTGGCAGTGCCCATGGACCGTGGCTGACTGACACTTGTGTGATGAGGAGGGCAGGGGCTTAGGGTGTAGGGAGGTGGGACACTAGGCTCCCCCAGAACTGCTGTCTTGCTGCTCCTATTTATCAGCAGCTGACAGGGCTGAGGTCCAGCTCCCAGTCCCACCAGCCAGGCCCTCTTCCAGTCCTGCTGGCTGTGGCAGGCTGTGTGCAAATGTGGGCTCTGGAGGCTTGGAAAGGTTTTTGCAGGCTACCTGGCCATGGCCTATGGACCCTCCATGGAGCAGCACAGGCCTAGGTTAGAAGGTAGCTCCCTCAGCACTGAGGAGCTGCCACCATAGCAGCTCTGGAAATAAATCTGTCTTCCTTCCAGCCTCCCCACTGCCACTGCTGATGGAGTACTGCTCACATTTCCTCTTGGCACTGGTGGATAGAAGCCCTGCTGTGCCCAGATGTTGTCCAGGCACTGCTATGGGGCATGCTCCTGCCATCCAGTTGGACAAAGTGGGCAGCAAGATGAATGGTTATGGTTGTGTCAGCACTGAGGAGCAGAGGGCCATGGAGAGATGAAATGATGAGTGTCAGTGGCTAAGTGGCCATATGGTAGATGTCTCCTTCAGTCACTTAGAGAGACTCATTTGTGTCATTTCATCCCTGCAGGTCTGGGGCTTGCAGCCGTGGATTCAAACCCTGGTGGCTGTGGTGGCTGGCAAGGAGGTGGGATGAGGAAGAACTCCATGGCTAAGAAGGGCTTCATCTGAACCATCTAACCTGTCCTGCGTAGCAACAGGATGAGGGGCAGTGGGTTGACACTAGGGAAAGGCAGGTTTAGAATGGACATTAGGAAGAAATTCTTCACCATGGTGGAAGGCTGGAACAGGTTGCCCAGGGAGGTGATGGAGGCCTCATCCCTGGAGGCATTCAAGGGGCTTTGAGCAGCCTGCTGTAGTTGAGGCTGTCCCTGCTGAGTGCAGGGGCACTGGACTAGATGAGCTTTAAAGGTCCTCTCCAACCCAGTGCATTCTGTGATGCCTCGCAGGAGAAGAGGGTCTGGCTGACTCCAACCCCTAGCCCAGCCTTGCTAGCTCCTGGAGTCACAGAAGCAGGCTGCCTTCCTCAGTGAGAGGCAGAGGCTGGGCTGGCTCCATCTGTGAGAGCAGCTCACCTCCTGCCCCTGGCCTGGACTGCCTCAGGAGAGCAAAACATCTCAGTGCTGAGGGGAGGGATGCTTGTGGGCATCCCTAGCCGCCGGGGTTGGGCTGTGCTTGTGCCAACACCAGCTCAGATAAGTGTCTCCCCTGAAAAACCAGGCTCCGGGAGGGGAGGAGGGGCAGCCCTTCTCCCACCAGCCTTGAGCTGCGCGGGCAGCGCCTGGCTCCACGCAGCGCCTGGCTCCGCGCAGCGCGGCACAAAGGCTGCTTTGTGGAGACGATTAACGGGCAGACGTCCTCCTTCTGGAGCCTGGCAGCAAGAGCGGCAGCAAGTCCTGCCTGCCCCCCTCCTCTGGGCACCCCCCCCGCCTCCCTCCCTCCCTCGCTGCCTCCCTCCTCCTGCCGGCTCCCCATCCAGCCCGAGCGGAGCTGCATTGCGTGCTCCGCTCCCCCGCACGTGTGCCCGCACGCGTGCCGCCAACAGGAGCTTCAAAAGAAGGATGAGTTCCTTGCCTTTGAACCACAGCAGCTCCTCGGGGAGCTCGCTTAATCCCACCCAGGGCAGGCAGAGGGAAGGCGACAGCTCCCGGTGACGCACCTCCCCCCGGGGGGAAGCGAGCGGAGGGGGCCGTTAATGAGCGGCTGCCTCCGGAGGCATCACCGCCGGGTCCGACCGCGGCCTCCCCGGGGCTTAAAAACGGCAGGCAGGCTCCTGACAGTTGTGCTCCCATCGGCTCTTCCTCCAGAGGAACAGAGGAGTCACATGGAGCCCATTAGCCCTCTGCTTAACACGAAACAGAAGCAGGAGCAGCCACCCGCGCCTCCCCCTCCCCCCCCCAGCCCTGGCTCTGGCAGAGATGCTGCACGGATAAAACAGCAGGTCCAGGGGGGGTCTCCTCCTCCTCTACCCTAGTGAGGCCACCTCTAGAGGGTTGCATCCAGGGTTGGGTTCCCCAGTTCAAGAGGGACAGGGAACTGCTGGAGGGAGTCCAGCGGAGGGCAATGAAGATGCTGAGGGGCCTGGAGCAGCTCTGTGAGGAGCAAAGGCTGAGAGCCCCTGGGGCTGTTGAGCCTGGAGAGCAGCCCCAAGGGAGCTGAGCAATGCTCAGCAAGAGCTAAAGGGTGGGGGGCAAGAGGATGGAGCCAGACTCTTGTCAGTGGTGTCCAGAGACAGGACAAGGGGCAGTGGTCACAAACTGGCACCTAGGAGGTTTCACTTAAACTTAAGGAGAAACTTCTCTGCTGGAGCCCTGGAGCCGGAGGCCTGGAGCAGGCTGCCCAGAGAGGTTGTGGAGTTTCTCTGGAGAGATTCCAAACCCACCTGGGCATTGTGATCCTGGGCAAGCTTCTGTGGGTACCCCTGCTTTAGCAGGAGGGTTGCACTGGATGATCTCCAGCCCTTACTACTCTGGCACTCTGTGATTCTGTAAAACCTCCTCATGAAACCAGGCCAAAGCACTGCTGTGCCAGTCTCTAGAGCCCAGAGTCCTGGAGGGCATGCAGAGGCCACAGGGAAAAATGTGGTTTGGGAAGGGAGGATCCACCTGGAGCAACTCAAGCGCTTGCTTTGTGGATGGGAAGTGCCGGTGCTCCACACATCAGGATGGCCAGCACCCTGCTAGCCCCCAGGCTCCCTGGCAGGCATCCTTCTCTGATGGCTTTGCTAATATCTCCAGGGAGTTAAAAGAAAGCCACCAAGTGTCCTCTGTCCCCGCCACACCCCCAATTCGTGCGAATCCACATGAGCTCAAAAGCCTCCCAGCTTCTGTGTCTGGGGCTGGGAGCTGCAACGGGTGGGATTGCAAAATCGGGAGGGTTGCATAAGTCCCCGTGGTGAGGCAGAGGCAGGAACAGGTCAGCACCCTTCCGTGGCATCACTTGGCTGGCTGCAGTCAGCACCAAGCCCTCTGCTGGGTTTAACAGAGGCCATCCCTTGCGGGGGTGGGCGGGTGGCCCTGGCACAGCTCACACCGGTGCTCTGCAGGGGCACCAAAGGAGTTTGCCACTGGAGGGAGGCTCAGGGTGATTAACTGGAGTGTCAGGCAATTAACTTTTTCACACTTGCAAGCCTCTAAACTCCCCCCATAACTCAGAGGCGACAGACTCGGTGTTTATTTTCTGCTTCAAGAGAGGACAGTTGCAGGTTCCAAAGGAAAACAACCCTTCCCCAGATTTATAGCAGGCCTCCAAGGCAGGGAGCAGGACAAAGGAGCCAGTCAGTTGCAAAAGCTGAAGGCCAAGTCCTTGTCTGCAGAAACTGGCACAAAGGAAGCAAGCCTATCAGCGCAGATCTGGGCCAAGGCATGCACGGAGTCCTTTTCTTTCTCCACTCACCATCTTTGTCCCTCCCTGGATGGAGCATAAGAATTGTCAGGGTTGGAAGGGACCTCAAGGCTCAGCCAGCTCCAAGCCCCCTGCCATGGGCCCTCAGGGACACCTCACACTACAGCAGGTTGCTCACAGCCACATCCAGCCTGGCTGCAAACACCTCCAGCAGGAGGCTGCCACCACCTCCCTGGGCAGCCTGTGAAGGGCAGTGCTGCCCAACCGTCGTGTGGCAGACTCGGGGCATGGTGAAAACCAGGTGAGGTCTTGCTGTCTGCTGGAGCCCCACGAGCAAGGCACATCTGCTCATCTGTCACAGCCTGTCTGCTTACCTTTTCAAGTGGCAGGGATCATAACTTGGCAGTGTGGCCAAGTGGGAATCCTGCAGCCACGCTCCCAGCTGGGAGAAGGGCTTTGATTTTTTTGTCATTAAGCAGCACAGAGCTGGGAACTGCGTGTTTCCAGCTGGAGCAAGCCTTGGGACACCATCAGATCCCTCCATCTGCCTCTTGTTTATGGTGTAAACAGCTCTGCACCCCTTCCCTGCCACGAGAAAATGTGCCAGCACAGATGGACCAGCATGTGCCTGGGCACCTCTGCCTCTGCCACGGGCCGGTGGCTGCCCTGTGAAGGGAACTGGGCAAGAAGGGAGGAGGGCTGAGGATGGATTTGCATGCAGATGTTACTCATCTTTGCAGCTATCAATTTGATTATTTCATTTAATTCTTCTTTCTGGGTGGTTTTTTTTTCTTTCCCCCAGCTAGGAGATATTTAGTATGCTGCAACAGGCATGGCTTTGCATAAGAGTGGTGCTTGGTGACAGCCTCTATTTGCATTAGGGCCGAGGAGGGACGCTGGGGAAGCAGAGAACTTGAACCCAGAAACGGGGGGCTCTGGGCTCAGCTAGGAAGGGTCCTGATGCTGACAGCTGATGAAAGGAATTGGCTCAGCACATTCCATATTTTGGCTGGAGCCAAGAGCCTCTTCCCAACCTGCTGCAAACCACTGCAGTTGCTACACAGTGGAGGGTTTTTTATAGTAACATCTCCAAGGTCTCAGCCTCATTATCCTGCTTTTAGAAATGAAGAAGTAAGCAAAGGGAGGGAGGTGCTGTGTTTGGAATAAGGTCTCCCGAGAAGCCAGCAGCACATCACAGGCTTTCCCCGAGGTCCCAGCCCCGCTGGCCTTCCCCCCCCCCAGCTCCTGCAGGGACTGCCCCAGTGAGTAACTCACGGGGGCCAGCTGACAGCTTCACAGCTCCGCTGCAAACTCCCTGACCCACAGCTGCTGCCTGCGAGTTGACAGGAAAGCCTGGCTGCTATTAAGGTTAAAAATGCTGCCCATAGGGAGAGCAAAGTCTGACATTGCCTGCAGCATTCTTCTCGCCTGGAGTTATTGCCTGTGGATTAGCAAAGGTCAGGGTTTAGTGCTCCAGCCCTTCCCGGTTTCTTCCTTTACCACAGGTTAGGACTGCACTTGAATATGGGGTGGGGTTTTTTTTTTTGGGGGGGGGGGGAGGAGGGAGTTGTCACTGTTGTTCTTGATTTAGCCTGATCTGGGAGAAAAAAAAAATCCCACCCAGTCTGGGGGAGCCATGGGAGCAGAATTCCTCCAGCAGATGTAATCCTCCTGGCAAGTGGAAAATCCCCCACCCCTTGGCTGCTGCAGCCTGGGAGGGGAACGAGCAGGATCCCTGTGGCCAAGAAAGCTTCTTATCAGCAAACCCTGTGTTCTCCTGCTCCTGGCACCTTCTCGCCAGCAGAGCTGGATCCCAGCATACCCTCAGCTCCTCCTTTCTCTGCCTTTAGGCTTTTCATCTCTGGTCTCTCTCCCGCCCATTTTTTCCCCCCTGACAACTATTTTCTTTTTTTTAATCTTTTTTTCCTCTTTTTAATCTTTTTTTTTGGTCTTTTCTCCCCTTTTTCCATTTTTAATCTTTTTTTCCTTTTTTCTTTT
>JAAWVA010001261.1:0-11788 GCA_015227895.2 Colaptes auratus | reverse complement strand
AGGACCTCAAAGGTCATCAAGTGCAACCTGTCTCCCAAGAGACTGGATGAGTCCCTTAGTGCCATGGATTCATTGATTAGATGGTGTTGGGTGATTGGTTGGACTCAATGATCTGAAAGGCCTTTCCCAACCTGCTTAATTCTAATTCAAAGTATGTTATACAATGTAAAGTGTGGGGTTTGTTGCCTTTGAAATGGTACTTCAGGCATTTTAGTTAAACTGGCATTTTGAGTGCTCAGCTGTTCAGCTGACTCTTGGCAGGTTAACTCCGCGTTCGTTCAAGAAATAGCTTCTCAGGTATTAAGAGATTACCATAACTGCTCACATGATTATTGATTACAAAACTGAACTTGAGTGCTGTCCTTGTTTGGGTTTTGGTTGGTTTTATTTGCTTGATTTTTTTTTTTCCATGGATTATTTTTGTTTTTGTTGTGATTGGTTGGTTTGTTTTCATTGGACCTAACTTAATTTCTGGAGTGGCAAGTTAAATATTTTTTAAACTAAGAACACCACTCAAACCAAGTACTTAGCTGCATGGTTATATGATTAGTGCTGGGCTTCATGAATGGAATGGAATGGAATGGAATAGAATAGAATAGAATAGAATAGAATAGAATAGAATAGAATTAACCAGGTTGGAAAAGACCTTTGAGATCATCGACTCCATCCTATCACCCAACACCATCCAATCAATGAAACCATGGCACCAAGTGCCCCATCCAGTCTCTTCTTCCAGTGATGGAGTAGTGGAGCTGATGAATGTTGAGACGGGATGGAAAGGCAATGGGACTTCACAATGGAAGGGCACAGCAGAAAAGCTGAAGAAGGGGGTACTGGTTGATTGTAGGCTGAATATGAGCCTGCAGTGTGCCCAGGCAGCCAAGAAGGCCAATGGCATCCTGGCCTGCATCAGGAACAGTGTGGCCAGCAGGAGCAGGGAGGTCATTGTGCCCCTGTACACAGCACTGGTTAGGCCACACCTTGAGTCCTGTGTCCAGTTCTGGGCCCCTCAGTTTAGGAAGGAGGTTGACTTGCTAGAACGTGTCCAGAGAAGGGCAACAAAGTTGGTGAGGGGTTTGGAACACAAGCCCTATGAGGAGAGGCTGAGGGAGCTGGGGTTGCTTAGCCTGGAGAGGAGGAGACTCAGGGGTGACCTTATTGCTCTCTACAACTCCCTGAAGGGAGGTTGTAGCCAGGTGGGGGTTGGTCTCTTCTCCCAGGCAGCCAGTACCAGAACAAGAGGACACAGTCTCAGGCTGCACCAGGGCAGGTTTAGACTGGATGGTAGGAAGAAGTTCTATACAGAGAGAGTGATTGCCCATTGGAATGGGCTGCCCAGGGAGGTGGTGGAGTCACCTTCATTGGAGGTGTTCAGGAAGAGGCTTGATGTGGTGCTTGGTGCCATGGTTTAGTTGTTTAGGTGGGTTGTATTGTATTGTATTGTATTGAGGTGGGTTGGATTGGTTGATGGGTTGGACGCGATGATCTTGAAGGTCTCTTCCAACCTGGTGGTGTATTGTAGTGTATTGTATTGTATAGATAACAGAACTAAATGTTTGTCTTGCACAGAAAAGTTGCCATTTGCAGCCCAAGTTAAGGTATTCCTGTACAATGAAATATCAGTTGTTACCAAAATTGCTTTCTTTTCCTGAAAAGATCAAGATATATTTCTTTGGAAATGAGGTATCTTCTGTTTTCCTGTACCTTCCAAAGATTACACACCCTCTTTTTCCCCCCTTAATTCACCCAGAAGATCATTGCCTATCCAGGTTGGCTGTCTACCCCAGCGGCTCATCTTCTGGCACAGCCTGTTCCTGTGCCTTCAAGAACTCTTTCTTGAAGTAGGTCCAGCCCTCCCAGACCCCTTTGTTTTTAAGGGCTGTATCCCAAGGAACCTTCTGGGTTAGTTCCTTGAGTAACCTGATGTCCGCCCTCTGGAAGTCCGGAGTGGAGGTTTTGTTGCTGCTCCTCCTAGCTTGACTGTGTATTGAAAACTCCGTTATCTCATGGTCACTGGACCCCAGACAGCCTCCAACCACCACATCTCCCACCAGCCCTTCCCTGTTTGTAAAAAGAAGGTCGAGCAGAGCCTTACCCCTGGTAGGCTCACTCAGCAGCTGGGATAAGAAGCTGTCCTCCATACACTCTTAAGAACCTTCTAGACTGCCTCCTCTCTGCTGTGTTGAGTTCCCAGCCAACATCAGGCAGGTTAAAGTCACCCATGAGAACAAGGTCTGGCAATCTCGAGACAGCCTCTAGCTGCCTACACAATAATTCATCAACCTCTACATCCTGGTTGGGTGGTCTGTAACAGACTGCAACCAGGATGTCTGCCCTGCCCTTACACTGCCATGGCTGGCTATGTTGGCAAGGTGTAGCTTTGCTGCTACTTCTCCAAGAGCTTTGTCTTTGTAAGTGGCAGATGGCTA
This sequence comes from Colaptes auratus, assembly GCA_015227895.2. NCBI lineage: Eukaryota > Metazoa > Chordata > Aves > Piciformes > Picidae > Colaptes > Colaptes auratus. Next base: position 9,359 of record JAAWVA010001261.1, on the reverse strand, counting down.
ATTGTAGTTATTGATGAACTCTTCAGCTGACTTTGGCCTGGCTTTACTAGGACAGCATTGCTTGTGAGGGTCTTAATTTGTTTTCAGATATCTCTTGAGGAGAATTGCTCTTTGTTTAGGCTTGCTCTCCAAAGGATGGGGGGGGGGTTGCATTTGTTTTGATCTCTTCATTAGCAAGCTTTCTTATCATGCAGTTTGAATGCATGCTGGCTTCGAGGTGAGTGTCTTGTGGAGATGCTTAGTGTTTTGCTTTGAGATAGGCCCAAGGAGAGCAGCCTCTGGGTAAAGTCTGCAGTCTGAAAGACTGGCTTTTTGTTTTGTTGGGGTTGGGTTTTTTCCACTAGCAGTGCTCGTGGTTGTAACTAAGAGTTCATTGCCCTGGAAATGAATCTTGATTGTATCAATTATTAGAATGTTACAACAGACTCATCTTCCCCCAAAGGAGCCAGGGGTTAACTTAATTGTGATGTGGTCCCCAGTTTCTTCTTGAGCAGGCTTTGTGTCTTAATTTCTCATTGCCTGGCTGTTCCTGTGAGGCTTTTTGCTCAAGAATAAATCGAAGTCCCATACCTTGAATAGCTGCCCATAGCAGTGCACACTTCTCTATCAAGCTACTGTGAATGTGCTGCCCAGGGAGGTGGTGGAGTCACCGTCCCTGGAAGTGTTCAGAAGTGGATTGGACGTGGCACTTGAAGCCATGGCTTAGTAGCCGTGAGGTGTTGGGTGACAGGTTGGACTTGGTGATCTTACAGGTCTTTTCCAACATTATTGATTCTATGGTTCTGTGTTGCCATGTTTGCCACTAAAAGCAGGTTTTCCATTTTCCTGTTGAGCTACAGTTTTGCAGTAGATGATACAGGGCCTTGTCACAAAGTACTTTGATCCCTTCAGAGGCTGGATGGTGAATTCGCTGTGACAGAGCTAATTTTCTTTATGGGTTCACGTAGCTGTTGCCACCTCTATGAGTAAGAGCCTGAAGGTTATTTCAGCCATTTCCACACGGGGAGTGTCTCACTGAACTGAAACACATAAGCACTTGACCTTCTCTTAGTGTGTTTTTTCCCCTTCCTGATATAGGGGTACTTGCTATAATGTGACCTATTTTTATGACAACAGCACGAGCAGCTGCACTGGTAACTGTATCTCATCCAGTTTTATAGCGCAGGGATGTTGTTGAGCATGCTGACAATTTGTTGCCATTGAAGTCCTAACAAGCAGCAGCATTATTTTACTGCTGGTTTATTACCTGGCCTGATCAATGACAGAAATACTTTCTGACTGTAGAAAGCAAAAGCTTTTATTGCAGGAAGAGAGAGCAGAGTGTAGTGTGTGAATTCAGTGCTGCTTTCTTCTCACCCATCTTAAGAAGAACATATGTGTTAGTCATGTTGTATATTACAATTTTTCCCCTAAGGATAGGATAGAATAGAATAGAATAGAATAGAATAGAATAGAATTAAACAGGTTGGAAAGGACCTGAAAGATCATCAGGTCCAACCTATCACCCAACACCATCTAATCAACTAAACCATGGCACCAAGTCCCCCATCCAGTCTCTTCTTAAACACTTCCAGTGATGATGACTCCACCACCTCCCTGGGCAGCACATTCCAATGGCCAATCACTCTTTTCATGAAGAATTTCTTCCTAACATCCAGCCTAAACCTCCCCTGGCACAGCTTGAGACTGTGTCCTCTTGTTCTGGTGCTGGTTGCCTGGGAGAAGAGACCAACCCCCACCTGCCTACAACCTCCCTTCAGGTAGTTGTAGACAGCAAGAAGGTCTCCCCTGAGCCTCCTCTTCTCCAGGCTAAGCAACCCCAGCTCCCTCAGCCTCTCCTCACAGGGCTGTGCTCCAAACCCCTCCCCAGCTTTGTTGCCCTTCTCTGGACACCTTCCAGCAACTCAACATCTTTCCTAAACTGAGTGGCTCAGAACTGGACACAGGATTCAAAGTGTGACCTAACCAGTGCTGAGTCCAGGGGCAGAATGATTGCTTCCTAATCTCTTGATTTCCTCCCTTTTTTGAACAGAAGAGTACTCGAGGCCAGCGGTGATTGGACATGCCGGAAGTTTGGGGTCGTACCCAGGCAGTGCTGAAGCTATTAAAGACATTCTTGTATCGGTTTTAAATGCATCTGGCTTGAAGCCCTCTGTGGTGCCGGTGCAGACCACAGTGCAGGAAACTGAGCATCTGGACAGTGATATGGAAGGGTGGGAAGAAAGCAGCGATGGGGATAGCCCTGATGACAGCGATTCCGCACAGCGGAGCACTGCCTGTACGCAGACGGACATTCGGTTTACAAGGCACCGGGCGTGTTGGGACAACACCGACTTGGATTCCTCTAAACCTTCGCTGGATGCTTTCTTTTGTCCCCCTTACTCAGATGGAGATCCTGCTACTTCCTCCTGCAATGGTTTCACTGTTTCAGACATGACCCCTCTGAAGCAGAACTGCTTTACCCAGGTGACGCTAACGGGAGGCACTGTCACATCAGCTGTTGTGCGTTCTGGAGAAGAACGTTACAGCCCTGCCCAGCAGGGCTCGACTGTCACGACACTTCTGTTCAGTTCCACTGAACTGGACAGAGCAGAAGATGTATTGAAATACCCTGATGCTTTGGAACCTGCACCCATCAGCAACAGGGACAGCAATTCTCCCAGTGGACTTCCCCAGGCAGAGGCAGTCAATCGAACAGGTAACTTTACAGGTCTGGTTTTGTGCACTAGGTGCTGTGGTTTGAGCCTTGACTGGAGTTTAAGAGCTCAGATGGTGGCAAGACTGAGAGCTCCTCCCCTGCTCCCCCTTCCTCCTTCCTGAATAGACAAAAAAGGGAAGGGGAAAGAGTAGGGAAAAATAGGGGAAGGAAAAAGGGAAAGAAAGGGGGTGTAAGGAAAAAGGGGAGGAGGTAAATCTACTGAGAAATAATTTGGAGTCGGTTTGGAAGTAGAGAAGTAAATTTTTTTTCCTTTAAACAATATCCACCCATCCATCCATCTATCTATCTATCTATCTCTGTGTGTGTGTATATTTATATATATAACAAGGGCAGGCAGGGTTCACAAGGGTAAGGAGCAAGGATGAATAGGGAGATACACAAAACCAGCAGTCCTTTGGGGAAATGTGGATGTGGCAGGGAGGAGACCAGGCCTGACCACGAGAACCAGGAAGCCAGCAACGACTCTTGGTCCTCTTGCCCAGGCAAGGCAGGAGCAAAAGAGAGGGGAAAATGGTTGCTGTACCTTCCCCTTTATAGTTTTGCTAGGCAGGAAGGGGGAGTAGAGCAGACTAACTCAGTTTCCCAGGCGGGGAACCCCTCTGGGAGGGGAGAAGGAAGGAACTGAGTCCACCTGGATCAGGTTGCATTAATCCCCCGGGGAGAGCAGGGCTCTTACATCCCTTCCCCTCCCAGGATTGGTGTGAACCCCAGCACACTAGGAAAGACAACAGAAATGGGCCTTGTTTATGGTGATTGTGAATCAGAGACATACATAGAACTGTTGAGACCACCAAATCCAACCACTCACCTAGAGTTTGCAATCCCACTGCTGCTGCCGCCACTAAACCACGTCTCTCAGCACCACATCCATGCATCCTTTAAATACCTCCTGGGGTAGTGACTCCACCACCACCCTAGGTAGCCCATTTCAATGTCAGATAACCCTTTCTGTGAGGAAACTTTTCCTAACATCCAGCCCAAACCTCCCTTGGCACAACTCAAGCCCATTTCCTCTTGTCCCATTGCTTGTTGCATGTGAGAAGAGACCACCCCTCACCTTGCTCCAGCCTTTTCTGAGGTACTTGTGGAGGGCAATGAGGTCTCCCCTCAGTCTCCTCTTCCCAAGGCTAAACAACTCCAGCACCAGAACAAGAGGACACAGTCTCAAGCTGCACCAGGGGAGGTTTATGCTGGATGTTAGGAAGAAATTCTTCATAGAGTGACTGGCCATTGGAATGTGCTGCCCAGGCAGGTGGTGGAGTCACCGTCACTGGAGGTGTTTAGGAAGGGACTGCATGGGGCACTTGGTGCCATGGTTTAGTTGATGAGATGGTGTTGGGTGATAGGTTGGACTTAAATGATCTCAAAGGTCTTTTCCAACCTGGTTAATTCTATTCTATTCTATACCCTCAGCCATTCCTCATAATACTTGTGTTCAAGGTCCTTCACCACCTTAGTTGCTCTTCTTTGACACTCTCTGGCACCTGAATGCCCTTCTTGTTCTTGCCCTTGAACACAGTGGTGAAGGTGTGGCCTCACCAGTGCCAGGTAGAGGGGGGACAGTCACCTCCCTACACTTTTGGCCACGCTATTCCTGATGGATGCCATTGGCTGTTTCAGCCACCTGAGCGTGCTGCTGGCTCCTATTCGGGTGGCCATCAATCAACACCCCCAGGTCCTCCTCTGCTGAGATGCTCTCCAGCCACTCTTCCCCAGGCCTGCAGCATTGCATGGGCTTGTTGTGGCCCAAGTGTAGCACCCAGCATGTGACCTTGTTGAATCTCATGCTGTTGGCTTCAGCGCATCTATCCAGTCCGTGCAGATCTCTCTGCAGAGCTTTCCTGCCCTCTGCAGATTGACATGGCCACCCAGCTTGGTGTCATCTGCACTGAATTGGATAACTGCTGTCACTCAAAATAGCAAGGAGGGTAGAAAGAGGAAGATGAAAGGCAGAGGAGAACCACAGTGTTGGACTGAGTAAAACAGTAGACACTCATGCTTGCACTAGTTGTCTGTCTTGTGATGCAGAAGTGCTTCTGTACTATGCAAAAATCCCTGAGCTGTGAGCAGTGTGGAATGCCTGCTTGATGTGGCTTCCACCAGCTTCATCTTGTCTTTGCTGTTACTCTTCTCCTGAAGTGTTTGGTAGTGATTCATTGGTGTGTGTGTGTGGGCTCCCTATGACATCCTGTGCTTGACCTGAGTAGGAGGCGAGAGAGTCCTTTGATTCTGGAATTTTGAAGGCAGGGTATTAATATCTGTTCCCATCGTGTCTGTGCCAGAGCAGTGTGTTTATTTTTCTTCTTCCTGTTCACAAGTGCACCCACTGTCTCTGAGAGCCAACTGATAGGGATCAGGATCTTTATACCCCTCACCAGTTTCTGACTCTATGGATGTCCTGCCTATTGTCTGGGAAGAGATGTAGATTTGAGGACTGCCAGCAAAGGATGCCTCCTGTTCCTGCAGTGGCAGGGGGCTCAGGGCAGGGCAGACCCTTAGGCAAGGACCTCTTCAGTGGGCACACTTAGTGCAGTCCCTCCAGGATTGCTGATGGAGCAGCTGGGTTGGTCTCAGGGCTCAAGGGAAACTGGCCTTGCTGGGCTGCTGTCACTGCTGTGCCCCTCAGTAGGGACAGCAGAGCAATCCCCTCGTGTTTGATAACTAAGAGTGATATGAACAGCCTTGGCTACAGCAAGGTGAAGCATTTTTATTGATAAAGAATGAGGTCAGTGTCTAAGGGTGTAGTCTTAGTAGATACTGAGCTTTGGAAAGATGGAGCTGCTGAGGCCTAATTCGCTACTGGAATGGAGCAAAAAGCAGAGAACAGTCATTCTGCCATTTTGTATTATAAATACAAATGGCAAAGGCTGGGGTTTGGGTTGTTTGGGTCCTTCTGAACATGTGCCCAGGTGGCCAAGAAGGCCAATGGCATCCTGGCCTGTATCAGGAACAGTGTGGCCAGTAGGAGCAGGGAGGTCATTCTGGCCTGTATTCAGCACTAGTTAAGACCCACCTTGAGTCCAGTTCTGGCCCCTCAATTTAAGAAGGATATTGATATGCTTGAATGTGTCCAGAGAAGGGCAACAAAGCTGGGGAGGGGTCTGGAGCACAGCCCTGTGAGGAGAGGCTGAGGGAGCTGGGGTTGCTTAGCCTGGAGAAGAGGAGGCTCAGGGGAGACCTTCTTGCTCTCTCCAACTCCCTGAAGGGAGGTTGTAGCCAGGTGGGGGTTGGTCTCTTCTCCCAGGCAACCAGCACCAGAACAAGAGGACACAGTCTCAAGCTGTGGCAGGGGAGGTTCAGGATGGATGTTAGGAAGAAGTTCATCCCAGCAAGAGAGATTGGCCATTGGAATGTGATGCCCAGGGAGGTGGTGGAGTCACCATCACTGGAAGTGTTTAAGAAGAGATTGGATGAGGCACTTGGTGCCATGGTTTAGTTGGTTAGATGGTGTTGGGTGATAGGTTGGGCTTGATGATCTTACAGGTCTTTTCCAACCTGGTCTATCCTATCCAATCCTAATCCTATCCTATGCAATCCTATCCTACTTATGGTCAGTTTTAGCCCTAGTGGTGATGCTCCGTTTAGCTCCGCTTCCAAGCTCTGGGCCTTTCTAACTCTTCACTCAGAGCTCTTCCAAGGCCTGAAGCTGGCAGCAGGGCATGTGTCATTGCAGGACTGGGATCTCTTAATAGCACCTTTGTCATCCTGGATAGGCTGTCGTCAACAGGTAATACGGCGACGATTATGGCTGCTTCCTTCTGCCGGGTGTTGGCCCCATGCGTTTGAGGAGGAAACCACACCTATGGTAGGAGCTGGCTGAGACCAGTTGTGCAGGTCAGGGTAGCCAGGTCTGGAAAATGCAGTCCAGGTTCTCTGTGTCATTGGGGACTGAGAGGCACATGTGTAAGAACAAATGAGTCCTGCATGACTTGGTCTTCAGGCACGAGCCGAGGACTACAGCAGCCAGGTGACTGAAGTAGTGTTCCGGATTTGACAACCAATTACTCCTCATGGGAATCATAGTATCATAGTATAGTATCAGGGTTGGAAGGGACCACAAGGATCATCCAGTTCCAACCCCCCTGCCATGGGCAGGGACACCCACAATCGCAGGTGGCCAGAGCCTCATCAGCCTGGGCTTAAAACACCTCCAGGGATGGGGCCTCAACCACCTCCCTGGCAAATGATTCCGGGCTTCACCCACTCTCAGGGGAAGAACTTCCTCACACTCCAGCCTGAATCTCCCCACCTCAGCGTCATTCCATTCCCCCTAGTCCTATCATACCTGAGAGCCTGAGAAGTCCCTCCCCAGCCTTCTTGTAGCCCCCTTCAGATACTGGAAGGCCACAATGAGGTCACCTCAGAGCCTTCTCTTCTCCAGACTGAACAGCCCCATGATCCTGTTAAACACTGTACAGTGTGGTGGGCTCAGTCTCTCTTCTCCCAGGCAACCAGAACAAGAGGACACAGTCTCAAGCTGTGCCAGGGGAAGTTTAGGCTGGAAGTGAGGAAAAAGTTCTTCCCAGCAAGAGAGATTGGCCATGGAATGTGCTGCCCGGGAGGTGGGGGAGGTCACGTCCCTGGAGGTGTTCAAGAGGGGTTTGGACATGGCACTTGAAGCCATGGTTTAGTAGTCATGAGGTCTTGAGTGATAGGTTGGACTTGATGATCTTTGAGGTCTTTTCCAACCTTATTGATTCTATGATTCTATGTCATATATGCATGCATAAAACCCCCCATGGTGGTCTACAGAAAACCAGATGTGTGCTCTGATGCATAGTGAAAAGTTCCTAGCAGGGGAAAAAGAGGTGAATTTTGTTTCATGTGTTCCTCATACTCAGTAGCAACTGCCAGGAAAATAAAACTGCTGTTCTGGGAAGCAGTGAGTGCTGTGGCTAATGCATCCACCCCAGCTGAGCACATTACCATGCAGTGTGGGTTGCATTTGGATGTAAGAGGCAGATTTCCTTGAGGTATGGAAACCTACCAGCAGAGTTTTTTCCAGACTTGCTGCAGGCACAAGATACAGGTGGTAGATCTCTCTGCATGGCCAGACAGCAGTGGTATTTCTGTTTTCTTCTAGCTGTTGTGTACTCAGCGCTGGTTAGGCCACCCCTTGAGTCCTGTGTCCAGTCTGGGCCCCTCAGGTTAGGAAAGATGTTGAGTGCTGGAAGGTGTCCAGAGAAGGGCAACAAAGCTGGGGAGGGTTTGGAGCACAGCCCTGGAGGAGAGGCTGTGGGAGCTGGGGTTGCTTAGCCTGGAGAAGAGGCTCAGGGGAGATCTTCTTGCTGTCTACAACTACCTGAAGGGAGGTTAGGTAAGTGGGGGTTGTCGCCTTGGTCTCTCAGGCAACCAGCACCAGAACAAGAGGACATAGTCTCAAGCTGTGCCAGGGGAGGTTTAGACTTGATGTTAGAAAGAAATTCTTCACAGAGAGAGTGATTTGCCATTGGGATGTGCTGCCCAGGGAGGTGGTGGAGTCACCATCACTGGAGGTGTTTAGGACGAGACTTGATGGGGCATTTAAGAAGAGACTGGATGGGGCACTTGGTGCCATGGTTTAGTTGATTAGATGGTGTTGGGTGATGGGTTGGACTTGATGATCTCGAAGGTCTCTTCCCACCTGGTTTATTCTATTCTATCCTAAGCAGAGAGCAGTGTTACCTGGCTGTGTTGCAAACTGCAGAGCATGACTGTAATCCCAGCCAGAGGTTCTGGCTGTGGTCATCCCAGCATCTCATGGTGTAGCTGGGAGAGAGGGATCATGTTAGGTGTGCAAAGCTGCTTTCACCACCCATTTTTAAACTGTTTTCTTGGTAGTTGGTGCTCCTGTTTCATGTTGCCAGGGTAATTCAAATGCCAGCTTGTTTTTCACATTTATCTCTCCTCTTTCTTACCTTCACCACAGCGTCCAGCTCCACAGAGTTTGGTTTTGGGAAAGAATGTTTGCTTTGCTTTCTGGAATTCACCCTGCACACATCCTGGGAGCTGCAGAGAAAGAAACAACTAATAAAGGTTCTTGTTGCATCTTCAGGTTCTACCTCTCCTTTGAACATCAGTGCCATAGCGTTGAATCGCTCCTCGCAGGACATCTGTGTGCTTCCAGAAGATGTAGAGAAGGTGAGGCCAAGAAAGACTCCTGTTGCAATGTGGTTTTCTGTTTCTGTTTTAATAGTGGCAAACCCAAATGGCAGAATGTTTAAACAATAGCAGAGCTTTGTGATAGACAGCTGTGTATCCAGGTGGCCAGAAGGCCAATGGCATCCTGGCCTGCATCAGGAACAGTGTGGCCAGCAGGAGCAGGGAGGTCATTGGGCTGTACTCAGCACTGGTTAGGCCACACCTTGAGTCCTGTGTCCAGTTCTGGGCCCCTCAGGTTAGGAAAGATGTTGAGCTGCTGGAAGGTGTCCAGCGAAGGGCAGCAAAGCTGGGGAGGGGTTTGGAGCACAGCCCTGTGAGGAGAGGCTGAGGGAGCTGGGGTTGCTTAGCCTGGAGAAGAGGAGGCTCAGGGGAGACCTTCTTGCCATCTACAACTCCCTGAAGGGAGGTTATAGCCAACAAATTTGTGAACTAGCTTTTAATGTTGCTTTTTGTGAAGATATTTCAGAAAGGAGATGATGTTTCTCTGTCTGTAATGTGG
>JAAWVA010001260.1:0-11800 GCA_015227895.2 Colaptes auratus | reverse complement strand
ATCGCAGTGTCATAGAAACATGCATTCTGCAATAACACATAACTGCATGTATCTGAGCCTAGCAGAGAGCTAGGCCAGAATTCAATGGCTCATTTTCACTCCCTCCAGAAGGGAGATCAATGGATCAAGCATTTGGTGCTAGACTTTTCCCTTTAGGTTTTACCCCAACAATGTTTTTCTCAGAATCGCAGTGTCATAGAAACGTGCATTCTGCATGACACACAACTGTCGGAGAGCGGCGAGGGAAGACAGCAGCAATCAATGTCATTGATAAGCACGCTTCAACTTTTTTGCCCCCTACACAGCTTATATAGCATCTCAGCTAATATGCACGATGTCACTATTCTATTGGTCTCTGACTGAAGGCTACATTATAATATCCAGCCCACCTGCAATTATGTCTGTGTACAATATAGTTTCATAGTTTGTTAGGGTTGGACGGGACCACAAGTATCATCTAGTTCCAACCCCCCTGCCATGGGCAGGGACACTCTACCCTAGGTCAGGCTGGACAGAGCCTCATCCAGCCTGGTCTTAAACACTTCAAGGGACGGGGCCTCAACCACCTCCCTGGACAACCCATTCCAGGCCTTCACCACCCTCACGGTGAAGATCTTCCTCCTCATGTCCAGCCTGAATCTCCCCACCTCCAGCTTCATCCCATTCCCCCTAGTCCTATCACTCCCTGATAGTCTGAAAAGTCCCTCCCCAGCCTTCTTGTAGGCCCCCTTCAGATACTGGAAGGCCACAATGAGGTCACCTCGGAGCCTTCTCTTCTCCAGACTGAACAGCCCCAACTCCTTCAGTCTGTCCTCATAGGAGAGGTGCTCCAGCCCTCTGATCATCCTTGTGGCCCTTCTCTGGACACGCTCCAGCACCTCCAGATCCCTCTTGTAATAGGGGCTCCAGAACTGGACGCAGTACTCCAAGTGGGGTCTCACCAGAGCTGAGTAGAGGGGGAGAATCACCTCCCTTGACCTGCTGGCCACACTTCTCCTGATGCAGCCCAGGATCTGATTGGCTTTCCGGGCTGCAAGTGCACATTGAGAGCTCATGTTGAGCTTCTCGTCCACCAGCACCCCCAAGTCTCTCTCCTCTGGGCTGCTCCCCAGCCAGTCACTGCCCAGCCTGTATTTGTGCCTGGGATTGCCTCGACCCAGATGCAGGGACCCTGCACTTGGTCTTGTTGAAGCTCATGAGGTTGGCCTGTGCCCACCTCTCCAGCCTGTCAAGGTCCCTCTGGATGGCATCCCTTCCCTCCAGCGTGTCTGCTGCACCACACAGCTTGGTGTCATCAGCAAACTTGCTGAGGGTGCACTCAATGCTCAAAGGCTCTGTGTACATTCCAAGAAAACTCCCTTCTTACTAGCTCTTCCTTTCCCATCCAATTATCTTACCTAGCTGTTCCTTTCCCATCCAGTTATCTTACAAACACACAGCTGCGAGAACAGCTACGAGGCCATAGTGACCTTGCTGCTTCAGCAAGGCAGCTAACTATGAGCAGTAAACAACAAGATGGAGTAAGGCCTACATATTCTGCTCAAGCAGCTGTTCCACAGAGACATGTCCCTTAGATTTAAGCCATTCTCCAACAATTCCCCCCTTTTTCTTTTGTACAAGAAAAGCTCGAGATGTTACCTCATTTACACTTCTCATAAGACATCCATATGCAATACGCAAAACAAGCAATATCACCAGAACAATACCAATCCAGCATAAACCTTCCTTAAGCAGACCTAATAACCAAGGAGACATATTTCCAAACCAAGAATGAAACCATTGATCTAAAGGATTTACATTTTTAACAATTGATTGTGTATGATTTTCCAACCGAGCAATCCTTTTATAAATTGATTGACTGTGATCAGACAAATTAAAACAACACATGCCTTCAAAATCCTCACAGCCATGACCATTAGCTAAAAGCAAAAAATCAACAGCAGCTCTATTCTGTAAATATGCATGCCTTAAACTATTTTGATCTAAAAGCAATTGATCTAAAACTTCAGTAGTAACATTAGCCTGTTTAGCTGACCAACAAGCCAACTTCTCAATTTGCTTTAAAGCCTGCTTAGCAGCAAGACCAGGAATAAAAAGAGAAGCAAAGAGATTTGCTGTAGCTGACCACAAAGCTACATCATCTTTGCAACTTCCATCTAAATGGAGCAAAGATCTTTTTGGTCGACGTTTTAGTGCGGCAGAGATGTTTAACCAATCTCGATGTCGAGGCGCAAATAGGGTAAATTTACCCAGATAACACGGACCTCCATAGGCATTTTTTGGTATTCCCTGCCAGGCTCTATCACCACAAATCAAAAAGATTCCAGGAGGTAAAGCCTTGGCTGTGTTGTTGTTCCACAAATAAGATAAAGTTCCAGTGAAATACCGATATAGAGCTTGATCATGCCTATAGTGTACTAAAATTTGATCAAACCTAGGCACCCCATAAGCACCAAACATCACCCCCCCCCCAAATATCGTGCCATCTGCAACCATCCCCTTTTTATGTGTATCATTCCATCCACAATAATCACCATAAACCTCATAGTTCTCTTGCAATCTAGGGCTGACTACCGTCCACCCCAAAAAGCTGTTTTGCGGTGCAAGAGGAACCTCATTGTACATACGAGCTGTTGACTTTTGATACACTGAACCAAAAACAAAACACGTGCGAGTCCAGTTATGGGATGCATTGCCAACTTGTGCAGAGCCTAACAGTTGCAGTTCTTGTGGATCCCAGGGTAGGGTAACGTTCAGTCCTGCAATAAGTCCTGCAGCACACTCCGAAGTACTAGCAGCTTTGAAGCAATCAGCATACACACTATAATTTCTAAAAGCATAAGCATTAAGATCAGGAACACCAACCAAGCATGTTTTAAAGGCTCTACCGCAGACTGCAAGCTCAGGCAAAAGTCTAAATTGCCTGTTTGGTTGGCCCACGTAACCCACATGTTAGTTCTCGGGTTTATCGATGTGATCGTCAGGCCCATCAGAGGCATCATTAGAAACAGAAGAATCTTCATGTTCCTGTGTCGCAGAAGAATCTTCATGTTCCTGTGTCGCTGGTACTGGTCGAGTCCACTTGCTTGGAACCCACAAAGGACCTGTTGGAGTAGACACACACATGTAACCTCTGCCTAAATACCTGACTGGAGCCGGGCCCATCCAGAGTCCAGTTGCAGGCTGTCGGTACATAACTGACATTTGCGGATAAGGTTGTTGGTGTACTAAAGAACCATGAACATAGGCAGGAGGGCTTTTCTGCTCTCCAAAGATGCATAAATGATTCAAAACAAAAAGAACACGCGCTAGCTTCTCCTGAGGATCTTGTACCTTATCAAATTTCTCTAGATAGCATTTCAATGTTTGATTTGCTCTCTCTACAATAGCTTGCCCAGTAGGTAAGTGTGGAATGCCAGTACGATGCTGTACGCCCCATTGTTGTAAAAATCTCTTAACTCGGTGTCCAGCATATGCCGGACCATTATCTGTTTTTACCTGTTCGGGGACTCCCATTACAGCAAAACATAGTGTCAAATGTCGGATCACATGAACTGTCCTTTCACCAGCTTGTGCTGAGGCCCAAATGAAATGACTAAAGGTATCAATGGTGACATGGACATATTTGAGCCTCCCAAAATGTGCCACATGAGTAACATCCATCTGCCATACCTCGTTCGGGCCGAGACCCCGGGGTTCACCCCAAGACCGAGACCCGGACCTGCATGGCGACTGCACTGCGGGCAGGCTCTCACAAGTCCCCGTGCCTCATCCATCGTGATACCAAAGGAACGATGCAAACCTCTAGCATTCTGGTGAAAAGTAGCATGTGCATCACGAGCTTTCCTAAAGGCATCCATTGGTACTAATAAAGATACCAATCTATCAGCTCTATCATTACCCTCTCCCAAGCCAATTGCACCTTGATGACTTCTAACATGTAACACTGCATAGGGAGCATCTCGCTGCCGAATGGCTAATTGTAGCTGCAAGAATAATTCACCTAACCTGCGGTTGTTAGCATCTCTTAATAAGTCTTCCTCTATTCTCTGCGCTACTCCTACTGCATACAAAGAATCAGATACTACATTAAGAGGAAGCTGCAGCCAGCGTTTAAAAGCATAAACCATCGCAGCAAGTTCCAGTGTTTGCAGTGAGTCTCCTGGAGCAGCTCCCAGAAGAACATGTTGCCATTGTCCATCTGCTTGCCATGTAACTGCTGCTCTCCTAGATTTTCTTCCTGCATCTGTAAAGACAGTAAGTGCATCAGGCAATGGGTCCTCACTTCGCTTTGGTATAGACATCCATTCTTGCTTAGCTACCCATTTCAAAGGAAGAGGTACTGATGTCAAAGCTATTTGCACACTTAGTCCCAGAAGGCTTTTTTGTAGTTCTACCGAATGTTGTAAAAACCAGTTCAGATCCTCTTGTCGAATTGGCACATAGATTGTATTTGGCTCCTGTCCCATCGCTTGCAGCACTCGTCCGCGACCCTTCCGAATTATAAGGGCTAATGATTCTACTTTCGTCTGAATCGAATTACGAGGTTGCAGGGGTCCAAATATCCATTCTAGAACCCACACACGATCCCCTTTTTCTGGTGTAGATTGTGTAAGTGCACCAAACAAAAATGGACCATCACCCAGGATAGTCAAATCAATTGGTAAATCAAAAAGTCGCCGTGACACTGATTGTTTTAAGATGGACTCGGCAATGTCACTGATTGCTTTCTGTTGTTGTTGCGTTAGCACGACTGGTGCAGCAGGATTAGTGCCCTTTAAAAGAGGTCGTAAAATTTCCAGTTGCGAATTCCTAGTGCCAATCACAGGACGAAGCCATTGAATATCACCCATAAATTTCTGAACATCATGCAGGGTACGAAGATCCTTTTGAATAGTAACTTTCTGCGGCCGTATAACAGAATCTGATATTGTCCATCCTAAATATTTCCAAGGCGCAGTCCTCTGTATCTTTTCTGCTGCCACTACAAGAGAACTCCTGCTGAGTTGTTCTGTTAACAATATCTCCTGTTGTTGCGTGAATGGTTGCTCCTGTGCAAAAAGGATATCATCCATGTAATGATATATTAATGTTTCTGGCCAAGCTTGCCGCACTGGCTGCAAAGCTGCATCAACAAATAGTTGACACAAGGTAGGACTGTTCTTCATTCCTTGAGGCAGCACGACCCACTCATAGCGTGCAGCAGGTGCTTCCCTGTTTAAAGATGTAAAAGCAAACCGTTTGGTATCATCAGGATGAATATTGATGGTAAAAAAGCAATCCTTTAAGTCTATAATGAGCAAGTTCCATCCTGCTGGCAACATCGCAGGATTTGGCATGCCAGGTTGCAGGGCTCCCATAGTTTCCATCTGATCATTAACTTTTCTGAGGTCGTGAAGTAATCGATATTTGCCAGATTTCTTCTTGATAACAAATATGGGAGTATTCCACGGACTAACGGATGGTTTAATGTGGCCTAATTGTAGTTGTTCCAAAGTTAATTGGTGAGCTGCTTCCAGGCTTTCTCTCTTCAGCGGCCACTGCTCGATCCACACTGGTTCATCTGTCAGCCAAGTTAACCGGATCGGGAAAGCCCAAGTAGTGACCGCTGCTAAAAACAGCCATTAGTCACAAGCCGTGCCCCAATTTGGGTAAGAATGTCCCGGCCAATCAGTGCTTCCACTTTAGAAGGTAACTGCATTATGGTCAAAAAGGATACACAGACACGACCATCAATAATGACTCGGATCTTATCACGACTCTTGCTGACCGACGCTGTACCACCAACGCCTTCCACACCTGTTGACATGGAGGTAGTTGGCCAATTGTCAGGCCAGACTGAACGGCAAATGATGGTAATGTCAGCTCCTGTGTCTAGTAATGCATTTAGCTGGAGCTGCTCATGCCCATTGTCCAAAGTGATCGTAGCCTTCGGACGCTGATCCATAGGCATACACAGTAGTGCCATTCCTCCCGTCGATCCAAAACCTGCATCTCCTCTCGCGTTTTGGGACACTGCTGCAGCTGCTTCTGTAAGTTGTAAGGATGGTACCAGCTGTGCAATACGACTACCTTCAGCAATAACCAAGGGTGGAAAAAATGTCATAGCGACTACACAAATCTCTCCAGTGAAATCTGCATCGATAACTCCAGGCAGAACAAACAGTCCCTTTAGACCTGCTGAGGAGCGTCCCAGCAACAGAGCTCCACACGGTTGTCCTCGGTATATTACAGGTCCTGTCACACCCGTAGCAATTTTCACTGGTTTAGAGTCTATGAGCACGGTTTCTATTGCTGCTGCCAGGTCCAGCCCGAGGCTCCCTGGGGTGGCTGGTTTAAGAATTGAGGCTGGCTGGAGTTGACGTGTGACTGCCACACAGGGGCCGTTACAGTTCTCTAACACACACTGACGAAGCAAAGCTCCTTTCACATACTCCTGCACATTTGCCCGATTGATGGCCTCAGTCACCCTATCTACAAAGCTTGCAAATGACTCATTCCTCTCCTGCTTAACAGACAGATACGAGGGTACAGGAGGTGCTACTCTGACTCTATTAAGAGCTTCTCTCGCAAGCCGCATTCCTAGCTGTAACCTTTCTGGACCTAACTGAGCTTGTGCCTCCATTGTTGAAAAATTCCCTGACCCCATCAGCTGTTCTACAGTAACATTGTTGTTTGGATTATGTGTAACATATCTATCACATTGCCGAAGCCAATGCGCTTGCCACAGCATAAGGCTGGACTGTGTTGCTACCATGCGCATAATAGCTTTAATATCTTCAGGCAACAAAATTCCTGTGGACCATATATAATTTATCATCTGTTTAGTAGGCTCACCCTGCAGCCCGCACTCCTTTGCCGTAGCTCTCAGTTGGGACAATAACTTCCAATCTATCGGGTTATACACAGCTTCAAGCTCACCCCTGCCATTCTGCGTATAAGTGACTGGAAAAGCCTGTAACTCCTCAAGAGAATCACAAAGCTCATAATCCTTCTTATGCAGAGCTTCCTTTCGAATAGACAGCCAATCGATCTTTATAATAGGAGGAGTACTCTGCTTAGATTTACTAATTTCTACCTTCTTTTGAAATTTTTCGAGCATAAGATTCTCATTGTTTAATTTCAAATCCTTAACAGCAGAATTACAAGCCACAAATGCTTCCTCCTTGTGATATTGTACAGCCTCCCTCTCCAGCTCCTCCTCGTCTGTCTCAGGAAACCGCTCTTTCTCAACTTTTATGTTAGATGATAACTGGAGAGAGGGCTGGGGAGGAGAGGCACTGCATGACTGATCATGCAGAACGATGTTCAAAGGGGGAGCAGATGGTGCCGTAATTGCTTTACTACCGTCTGAGGGGAGCTCCTTGTTAGCTCGAGCAGGATTAGAAATCAGGATAGTATTCCCGATCGGAGGGCTAGGTGTATAATCACAACCAAACTGATGCAATCCTGGTTTCCCTTGCACCCCATCCAGACCTTGCACCCCATCCAAAGCAGCTGTTGCTACCGCCGCAACCCTTTTCTCAGTCTGATACTGACTTAAACAATTCATAATACCTCTCCACGGCTTCATAAACTTACGAGCAACTTTATCATCATCAATCACCTTATACCACAACATATTACCTACTTCTTTCCACACATCAACACTAAACACATCTTCCGACGACTTAAAAAACCCATTCTCTCTACCAAACTGTAATAAACGTTCAGGATGCTTCTTTAAATCCACATCCTCTACACTGCGTTTCTCAAGGAAGCTTAAAAATAAGTTAAGAGCTACTTCGCTTTCCATCCCTTAGTGCAGCCTTCAAAACCCGTGGAAGTCGAGTAGCAGCTCTTACCCGGACGGCGAGCTTAATTCCAATTCAGGAAACCCAGCTCAGGCACGGTACGAGCTCCCTACGCCAGCGTTGAGTCGCACTTTTGCGCCTCGATTCGCTGCTAATCGATGCTTTTCCGGGCTCGCCACCACCCCGACCGCAAGAAGGTCTCCACAGGCCTCCTATCCCGCGTCGGGGGTTCTCTCCCTTACCCCACTGGATCGTCCGTCCCTGTTCTCGGGCGCCAGATGTCGGAGAGCGGCGAGGGAAGACAGCAGCAATCAATGTCATTGATAAGCACGCTTCAACTTTATTGCCCGGATACACAGCTTATATAGCATCTCAGCTAAATATGCACAAGCGTCACTATTCTATTGGTCTCTGACTGAAGGCAACATTATAATATCCAGCCCACCTGCAATTATGTCTGTGTACAATATCAAAGGCTCTGTGTACACTCCAAGAAAACTCCCTTCTTACTAGCTCTTCCTTTCCCATCCAATTATCTTACCTAGCTGTTCCTTTCCCATCCAGTTATCTTATAAACACACAGCTGCGAGAACAGCTAATAGGCCATAGTGACCTTGCTGCTTCAGCAAGGCAGCTAACTATGAGCAGTAAACAACAAGATGGAGTAAGGCCTACATATTCTGCTCAAGCAGCTGTTCCACAGAGACATGTCCCTTAGATTTAAGCCATTCTCCAACACATAACTGCATGTATCTCAGCCTAGCAGAGAGCTAGGCCAGAATTCAATGGCTCATTTTGACTCCCTCCAGAAGGGAGATCAAATGGATCAAGCAATTTGGTGCTAGGCTTTTCCCTTTAGGATTTACTCCAACAATGTTTTGCTTACAATCGCAGTGTCACAGAAACGTGCATTCTGCATAACACATAACTGCATGTATCTCAGGACAGGAAAGAGGTAGGCCAGAATTCAAAGGCTCCTTTTCACTCCCTCCAGAAGGGAGATCAAATGGATCAAGCAATTTGATGCTCGGCTTTTCCCTTTAGGTTGTACCCCAATAATGTTTTGCTTAGAATCGCAGTGTCATGGAAATGTGCATTCTGCATAACACATAACTGCATGAATCTCAGCCTAGTAAAGAGGTAGGCCAGAATTCAAAGGCTCATTTTGCCTCCCTCCAGAAGGGAGATCAAATGGATCAAGCAATTTGGTGCTAGGCTTTTCCCTTTACGTTTTACCCCAACAATGTTTTGCTTAGAATCGGTGTTGTGAAGAGGATATTAAATTTAATGAATATGAAATATGAATTATGAAAAAATTAATTTTATTAATTATCTAATTGTTAATAACCGGTGAATCAACAACTTGTATATATGTTCTAGTGCACGTTCGTGAAATACATTCCATAAATGGCTTAGTGTTATGATCAGAACTTAATTAAACTATCTACAAACTATTTGCATGTTTATATAATGAAGAGTGCAGTTCCGCCGCTTGGCCACTAGTTGGCGACTCGGCAGAACGCGGGCGGTTTCTGGCTATATACAACAATATTGCAATCTTTCTGTGCGTCAGCGATGACCTCTACACGCGGATGCTTTGAACTGAGTGCTAGTGGGTGGAAAGCACGTGGAAGATACTCTGTAGCTGTTGCTTGTAGCAAGGTGGGGGTCCGGCTGACTACTGCCGCTGGACTGATTCCTAGTAGACTTGAAACGGTGGCATTGGGTATTATCTCCTCTCTCCGCAGCAGTGGAGAAGGAATGCTGGAACCTGGGCTTGGCTCGGAAGCAGGTTCCCTTCAGGCCTCGGTCGGTTCCCTCCAGACAATGGGGATAGGTCCTGGTCGGGTTCGGCCCGTAGGGTCGGCCCTGGGAGTCGGCTCGCACGGCAGGGCGGGGTGATGGTTGCCGGCAGGCGGGCTCAGAGGTTCCCAGTCGGACAACAATAGCTATGGGGTCAGCCTCGTGGCGACGGATCTCGGGGCTGAGGTAAACAGCCTCAGAGAGAGAATGCGGCTGCGCTGAGCTGCGGCTTCTCCGTTGCTGGACTTAAAGCAACAGCGTGACGATCGGGGCAGTCCCGGGTTTGGTGCAGTATAGGCACGAAACAATGCTTTAGTCTTCCCTGCGGTTACAGGGCTTGGAGCGGCACACGTGGCGGCTCTCCTCCCGCTATGGTGGGGCTAGGTATATGTGGACTTAGTCTCTAGTAAGGCCAACAGCTGGGCAGATCTTACCCTCGGGGGCTGGTCCAGTCCTCCGGTAGCACGGTGGGCTTTCCCGGTCGGTACGACTGGCTGTGGCGACGCTGGCTTCTCAGGCTCAGCGAAGGTCCTCCCTCTGGGATGATCCTCATGATCAAAGTGCTTCTCACGATGCAGAGGCTTCAGTATGCGTGCATGTGTGACAGAAGCTAATAACAATGAGCTCAATGGCAGAGGCTGTGGCTCGAGAGCTCCTCTCTCGAGCGAGTACAGAGACAAAGTGAAAGAGGGGGCAAGTAGTTTACCAACAGGGGTAATACTTATAGATTCCTCGAGGCTGAGTTTGACCAATGGGCACTCTCAGAGACAGCTGGCTTCAGCCAATAGAAAGCGTGAAGCTGGAATTGTGCCCATATTTGGTGATCACACAAGCACTCCATGCGCTGGGTGCATGCTGGCCTGGCTAATGCCTTGGCTTTTGTCTTCCTCCTGAAGGAGGGGAAACTGGTCCACATGCAGGGACCCTAGTATCTGGGCAGAATGTGCCTTCACCACAATCGGTGTCATAGAAACGTGCATTCTGCATAAGACATAGCTGCATGTATCTCAGGACTGGAAAGAGCTAGGCCAGAATTCAAAGCTCCTTCTGACTGCCTCCAGAAGGGAGATCAAATGGATCAAGCAATTTGGTGCAAGGCTTTTCCCTTTAGTTTTTGCCCCAACAATGTTTTGCTTAGAAACGAAGTGTCATAGTAACGTACATTCATCATAACGCATAACTGCATGTATCTCAGGTCAGGAAAGAGGTAGGCCAGAATTCAAAGGCTCATTTTCACTCCCTCCAGAATGGAGATCAAATGGATCAAGCAATTTGGTGCTGGTCTTCTCCCTTTAGGTTTTACCCCAACAATGTTTTGCTTAGAATCGCAGCGTCCTAGAAGCGTGCATTCTGCATAACACATAACTGTATGTATCTCAGGACTGGAAAGAGGCAGGCCAGAATTCAAAGGCTCCTTTTCACTCCCTCCAGAAGGGAGATCAAATGGAACAAGCAATTTGGTGCTAGGCTTTTCCCTTCTTGATTTACCCCAACAATGTTTGGCTTAGAATCGAAGTGTCATAGAAACATGCATTCTGCATAACACATAACTGCATGTGTCTCCGACCAGGAAAGAGGTAGGCCTGAATACAAAGGCTCCTTTTGACTCCCTCCAGAAGGGAGATCAAATGGATCAGGCAATTTGGATGCTAGGCTTTTCACTTTAGGATTTACCCCACCAATGCTTTGCTTACAATCGCAGTGTCACAGAAACGTGCATTCTTCATAACACATAACCACATTGATCTCAGGACAGGAAAGAGGTGGGCCTGAGTCCAAAGATCCTTTTGACTGCCTCCAAAGGGAGATCAAATGGATCAAGCAATTTGGTGCTAGGCTTTTCCCTTTAGGTTTTACCCCAACAATGTTTTGCTTAGAATCGCAGTGTCCTAGAAACGTGCATTCTGCATAACACATAACTGCATGTATCTCAGGACAGGAAAGAGCTAGGCCATAATTCCAAGGCTCCTTTTCACTCCCTCCAGAAGGGAGATCAAATGGATCAAGCAATTTGGTGCTAGGGTTTTCCATTTACGTTTTACCCCAACAATGTTTTGCTTAGAATCCCAGTGTCATCGAAACGTGCATTCTGCATAACACATAACTGCATGTATCTCAGGACTGGAAAGAGGTAGGCTGATTTCAAAGGCTCCTTTCTCTCCCTCCAGAAGGGAGATCAAATGGAACAAGCAATTTGGTGCAAG
>JAAWVA010000126.1:0-50000 GCA_015227895.2 Colaptes auratus | reverse complement strand
GTTAGATATATGTGCTGTTTATAGCATTGTCCATAGAGGTGCCCAGTGAGGCAATGCAAATGGAAGTTTCCTTAGCCTTGTGGCAACTGTGAAGTTAGGGGTGAAAATTATTGGGTTAGACTTGTCTTTGAAGTTGCATTTGAGAACTTCAAACTTGTTTTCTAGCTGAGGTTTTGCTTTGAGCATTTTGATTTCTTTGGTTTCTTTCCTCTTTTTTCCTTTTTTAACAATGAGTAAGGAATAAATGAAAGAGCTAAACTAATTTGAAAGAAACACGTAGAAGTTCTGCCAGAAGACCTTGGAAAGAAGCATTTTGGTGTTTTCAAAATGTGAAGCTGGGCAGAATAGGCCATTCTTGAAATTTCCCAGCACTCATGTGCAATCAGCATGTTAATTTTTCTGGAAAATTCTTATAAAAAATTTGGCTGGCCACTTCCTACACAATTCTGTAGGAATAGGAAGAAAGAGTCTATAGTCTTGTTGGAACACAAATCAGGGATATGAGTAGGAAACTCCCCAGCCTGGTGTGGTCATCAGACTGCTACCCACTACTGATTTTCCAGAGAGGTGGGAAGGAAGCTTCATCCTGTAGTCTGAGGGGAATGAAGAGAGACTTCAAGGTCTTGGGACACTTGGTGAAAAGTCTGGGGCACAAGTTTTGTTTTCTCTTTTGATGGAGTGTCTCAAGTTTTCCACAATTCCTCTGTTTTCCCTTACAAAAAAAATGACATTCAGGCTAGAACCACTCAGGCAGAAGATTCCTGGCCAATCTGATATCAAATACCAGTGGGGTATTTGATGGGTAGCAAAATGGGGTTTTCACAACATCTTTTCAGATTTTTCCATTCCCACACATACCAATTAATCACACTAAAAAATTAAAACCTGAACTCTGTAGGTTGCTGGTTGTGATTAGGTTGCTAATATTTCCTCTCTCCTTTTTCCTTTTCTTACATTTTTCCCTAAAAGCCAAAAAAAAAAAAAACACCTTGGGTTTCTTTAATCTGTTTGAAATGCACATTGGCCAAGGAGCTGCATTAGACTCATCTGTGGAGGCAGCTGCTCGCCCACCCTTCTGTCTGGAGAAGAGATAAATACAGAGGCACAACAGAATTTTTTGGCTTTTCCCAGTGTGCTTGCCTTCTTAATCAAATCCACCACTGCTGCCAACTGTCAGCACTCTTATGGTTTATAAATGTTGTAGTTCAACAGGCACTAATGCTGTATGTTATCTTAAAATAATAATAACTTTCATCTTCAGCAAAATGGACAGTTTTGTGTGTGTGTGAGAAGGAGAACACCTGCTAATGTTCAGCATCATTTAGTTATGTAACAGTCTGGCAGTTTAAGATGGGGGTTGAGGACTGGTGTTTTGTGTGAAGGTGCTAGAGGATAAAGCTACTGAGTTTTTCTTGATGCTATCCTAAGAGTCAGACAAATTGAGCAAGAGTTGTTTAATGTTATGCAACTAAATCCAAACTTCCTGAGGTTTCAAAAATCTAAAGTTTCTCAAGGATCTGTTCATGGAAGAGTCCAAGGGCATGAGATTGAACACATCCAAGTGCTGGGTTCTGCACACTGGCCATAACAACCCCATGCAGCGCTACAGGCTGGGGTCAGAGTGGCTGGAGAGCAGCCAGGCAGAAAGGGACCTGGGGGTACTGGTTGATGGTAGGCTGAACATGAGCCAGCAGTGTGCCCAGGTGGCCAAGAAGGCCAATGACATCCTGGCCTGCATCAGGAACAGTGTGGCCAGCAGGAGCAGGGAGGTCATTCTGCCTCTGTACTCAACACTGGTTTTTGTGTCCAGTTTACTGTGTCCAGTTCTGGGCCCCTCAGTTTAGGAAAGATGTTGAGTTGCTCGAACATGTCCAGACAAGGGCAACAAAGCTGGTGAGGGGTTTGGAGCACAAGCTCTATGAGAGTGCTGAGGTTCCTTAGCCTGGAGGAGGGTCAGGGGAGACCTTATTGCTGTCTACAACTGCCTGAAGGGAGGTTGTAGCCAGGTGGGGGTTGGTCTCTTCTCCCAGGCAACCAGCACCAGAACAAGAAGACACAGTCTCAAGCTGCACCAGGGGAGGTTTAGGCTGGATGTTAGGAAGAAATTCTTCTCAGAAAGAGAGATTGGCCATTGGAATGGGCTGCCCAGGGAGGTGGTGGAGTCACCATCACTGGAAGTGTTTAGGAAGAGACTGGATGAGGCCTTTGGTGCCATGATTTAGTTGATTAGATAATGTTGGGTAATAGGTGGGACTTGATGATCTTGAAGGTCTTTTCCAACCTCGTTCGGTTCTATTCTGTTCTATTGTATTCTATTGTATTCTATTGTATTCTATTGTATTCTATTCTATTCTATTCTATTCTATTCTATTCTATTCCTACCCTTGAAGACACAATCCAGCCACTTCCCAGGGAATTAGAATAGAATAGAATAGAATAGAATAGAATAGAATAGAATAGAATAGAATAGAATAGAATAGAATAGACCAGACCAGATTGGAAGAGATCTTCAAGATCATCATGTCCAACCTGTCATCCAGCACCACCTAATCAACTAAACCATGCAAACAAACACCCTATCAAGTCTCCTCCTAAACACCTCCAATGATGGTGACTCCACCACCTCCACGGGCAGCCCATTCCAATGGGCAATCACTCTCTCTGTGTAGAACACCACGAAAACAAAAACAAACAATCAAAAAAACCCCAACAAAACAACAAAACAAACAACCAGTGGAGAGCAAAGCTGGCACTCAAATATTGGGGATGAAGGCCAAAATGTCTAAACCTAGAAATGGAGACAAATAGTTCTGTTTTGAAGGAGAAATGCCAGATTCAATCAGTGGGAAAACTCTTGCAACTAGAACACTAACCAAACAGTAACTCAAATGCTTCTTGCAATTACCAGCAATCAAAATGGCACTAAGTCAAAAGTAGATCTGCTGCATCCTGGAAACCTGACTGGCTCCAGCAACCCTTTCATCTGGTCTTCATTATTCTGTCAGATTTGTATTTTTAAAATGACAGGATTTAAAAAAAAAAAAAAAGGGGAATAATTGTTTTAAAAACCAAAATCAGTGTCTGTGCTATAGAATGAGTCATCAGCTGTCAGTTAGCACTGAGCCAGGAGTCTGAGGATACAGTGCAGGTTAAGTGAATGCATTCTGAAGTCTCCACCCCTGTGTGTCACACTCAGTCTGACACGCTACAGTATGATGAGAGCTCAACACTTCATCTGGAAACTGAAGGTTGTAGGATCCCAGCTGCTTCTTTGTTCTTTGCCCCAAGATGTACCAAACAGAAGGCTCACCCTGTAGAGGGGTAGTTTTTCTCATTGTTTATCATTCACTCTCAGTCCTTGCTGGTTATTTATCTACAGCAATGGGAAATTCTGCCTAGAGTTGTGCGTGGCTGTCCCTTTCTTAATCCTGATCCTGGGGAGAATTTAATGATAATGTGAAGAACTATCTAAAAGGGCAAGTGCAATGTGCAATACTAGCAATAGCAGCAGGTAACTGAGCACAGGAACTGGAAACACAGCCATCAGAGTTCTCACTATCTGGATTTGTATTTGCAAAGTGAACCAGAGATAGCCCACTCACCAGCAACCTCTGCAGCCCACTCACCAGCAACCTCTGCAGCCCACTCACCAGCAACCTCTGCATACCTTTGTCCAGAGGTGTCCTGCAGGAATGTCATGGCCATAACTTCAAAATTCACTATGTAATAATTACTCTTGTTTCTTCTCAGCATGCTTTCCATATCCCAGGCCCAGAATTCCCATTAGTTAAGAGGTTGTTAGAAACAAAACTGACATACATTCAGTGTGACTGCACAGAGACAGCTGAGGAAAGCATTGAACAGCAGTTTAAGTACCCATCTAAGACAAAAAGGTGAGGGGAAAGCTCGTGGAGTATCCCATGCTTTTGAAATGTCACAAGAAACATTATCTCTGACTTTACCACTTCAAGAAAAAAAAAGAAAGATAATTAGAAGAAATCATCCAGCAATGAAAAACCTGAAAAATGAAAAAATCATTAAAACTGCAGCAAGCTATCCACTAGGGTGTTTTGTTAAGGCTGAGCTTTGAAAGGTGAGCCTAAAACACTAATATGATGTTGACAACATTTGTAATGAGGGATCAGCACTGTGACTACACACAAAACCTTAATAAAAAGACAAAAGGCTTTTCTAGGCACTGAGAGCAATTGAGGAAAGCTCTTTTCTAGCAATCCCTGCTTGAACTATGGTACTTGATTACCTCTCAGGAAAAGTAAACCTCAAGACTGGCTGCAAATACTTCACTTAGATAGATTTTGCAACTACCTTCATATAGGATTACCATAGGATGTTAAGTTTTGCTCACACCTTGCTCAGTAGATGAAGGCAAAGCCAAACCCTGCAATTAAGGTTTGCACTTTCTCATTAGTGCTTTAAGATTTCCCTTGGTCTTATCTTCAGTCTTTCAACTGAAAGTTAATTTGAGTTGGCAGTTTTTTTATCATGAGAAATAGCTCTAAGTTTTCATTTGTGACTAGGACTGACTTACACCTGAAGACTAGTTAAAATATGGTTAATTCTGCCTGCACTCAGAAATTTCCTCCCAAGCTGGTGACTTGAGTTTTCACAGCTCTACTTTAATGACACTGCTAAGTTGCTAGTTTAATTAACTGCACAATCATGTGGACTGTCAGCTCTGAGCCTCTTACTGCCTTCTGCTGACAGCACAGGGTGAAAGCAAGACCCCTGTATAGTTTCTTTGGAAAGACATGAAAGCAAGTGTGTTGTGCTGATGTCCACAAAAGGAGTGTGAGTAGACTCTAAACGAAAGGCAAGACGGATCTCAGTTACTGTCAGGTCCCATACTTACAACACAAGGGTATTAAAATGTTTTTACACTCTCCAAATACAATTTAACACACAGATCAATAACTTTCTGTTGGGGTAAGGCATGTTAGAAGGTGGCCAGAGCTCTCCTGCAATAGTAGGAACCACACTAAATTGTTAGAGTAGAGTAGAGTAGAGTAGAGTAGAGTAGAGTAGAGTAGAGTAGAGTAGAGTAGAATAGAATAGAATAGAATAGAATAGACCAGGTTGGAAGAGACCTTCAAGATCATCATGTTCAACCTATCATCCAACACCACCTAATCAACTAAACCATGCAACCAAGCACCCTATCAAGTCTCCTCCTAAACACCTCCAATGATGGTGACTCCACCACCTCCACGGGCAGCCCATTCCAATGGGCAATCACTCTCTCTGTACAGAACTTCCTCCTAACCTCCAGCCTAAACCTCCCCTGGCGCAGCCTGAGACTGTGTCCTCTTGTTCTGGTGCTGGTTGCCTGGGAGAAGAGACCAACCCCCACCTGGCTACAACCTCCCTTCAGGTAGTTGTAGAGAGCAATAAGGTCGCCCTAGTAGGCAGGAGAGCAACAGCTTGGCACATAAATAAGGGAGCCTGGGGATGTGCTTTTCTGTATTCAGACCAAAGAGGTGTGGAAAAATATCTTGTTTGTCCTTATGATGAATACTGCCATTAATGTAAATTCAAACAGAGTTCAAGAAATGGGATGTGTCTATGTGTGAGTAACAGCCAGGGAAAGCTGCACAGCAGCTGACAATATCAAGAGTTTATTACTGATTCCACAGCCATTCTGAAACAGTCATGCCAAGAAGCTGTGCAACAGGATAATCCTGTTATAGGGAATGGGAAAAGCAAGCATTTCTCTACTGCTGGCCTAGGATTTTCCCAAATATTTGTGTATTAACCACTTGGCTGCAGCTGTTTACCTTTGAGATAGAAATGTTATTATAAAATACAGCCAACCAACCACAAAACCAGCAAAAAGATAAACAAATCCAGGAATTTGTGTTCGCCACAAGTACCGAAAGACAGAAACGGAGGTGGAATACACCCAAACCATAACTCCATTTAGCAGCGATTGCACAAATACGGTTTCTCATCAGAATTAAATGGGGCTTTGGAAACCTGCCTTCTTGAATTGGGGGGACTGAATCCACTTACAGTTTGATATTGTATGCTATCAATTAATTTGACTGAACTTCCTGGGCAAGTTATTAAGCTCCCAAGCCACTTCCTCATTATCTTAGAGCAGGGCTAACAGCAATAGCCCTAGTGCTTACAAAGGAGATCAAGGATTAAACAGAACCACAAATAATTCGCAAATCCTGATTGAAAATTGCATGCCAACATTTTCCTCTTATCTGAAAACCTCCAACCTCCCTCCAGTGTCATTAAAAGGAGTCTTACTCTAACCCATTATTTTATTAAAACAAAGCAGACAGTAAGCATTTAAGGCAATTATTTGCCTGCAATCATAGTTTGACTGCCAGCCTCATTGTTTTCCAAAAGGAATCTGGTTTTGAAGGTGACCTGCATTACCGCAGAGTTAATCAAAATGCACTGTGTGTAATCAGTTATTATTTTATCTCTAAGCATATTGAGTCACTCAAAAGATGTAAACGTTCTCTAGGGGAGCATCACATCACTAAGAGAAGACTCTTCTTCAGGAAAAAAGGGGGTCATCTCTTTCCCCAAAGTAGTAAGTCGCAGGTGATATCGATCTGTTTAAACCCTGCACAAGATATTTAGATTGTTAGAATGCCTTGGATATCACCCACGTTTTATGTTTTGCCACAAGAATAATTTCTTTGCCTGTCACTGTAGATGCAGGTGCCTCTGACTTCCTGCTGGCCACAGTTCAGGTGGAAATAATGCTGAGCTGCTGAAGAGTCATTTAATTTTCAAGAAGAAACTGCCCAACCTTTTGCATGCTTCTCGTTTTGCTTTCAGTCATGATCTCCTGGTGTATTCTCAGAAAACCTGACGTGGAAACAAAAGCAGCTCATTTTTTTTATGCTTAGTCTTAGAAGTGCAAGATATATACAGGATTCTAAGGGTACAGAGGAGAGGACAAAAGTCCTGATTTCCTGTATTCCCTAAGAGGAATTTAGTGATGAAATGTAAGTAACTATGGAAACAACCTCTTTTGTTTCCTGTACAATAGTCTAAATTTCCAAAAGCTACCACTCATAGAGAAGGAAACCACTTCCTTACAGTGGTGATATTGCAGTACTTTTCTCCACTGATACAAACATGATGAGTTCAGCTTCTCCACCCCAAACCAGACAAAAGACTAATTTTCTCCCTCTGGAACAATATGTTTGATCAGTGGGAAAAGGCAGGGAGAGAAGGTGTCTGACTAGCACGCAACTTTCACCCTGAGCTGGGTAAAGGGAGTAAGAACCGTTTAGAGGAAGTTCTACAATACATAATATTCTGCATTTTCTTTTGATTACCAGTAAATAGTAATTAAGTATATAGCACAAGTGGTCCTGTCAAATTAAAGTTTGAAGTCCTATAAGGTAGGAAAGTGGGTACAGTATGAATCATAAATTAGGAGATCTAGATGAAACTCCTTGGTTAAACTCAGATATTCCATGTAAACTTGGGCAAATCATTTCAGCTTTCCTCCTTTCCAATTTTCACAGAGAAAATTGGAATCACACATTACAAGAGTTGTGTTAGGAAATATACAGCTTGGCTCATGCTTTTATGCCATCTAATGAAAGATCTATGGCTTATTTCTCAATAATTATCTTCTCACTTATGATCTACCAGGATGGTGCCAATCTTCTGGGTCACTTTTGCTCTCTGTTGGGACTAGAGAGGTCCCAAGAAACAGTCACTGTCTGACACCTTCTCCCTGCACAGCACCCTAAATGTGGCAACTGCCTGCAGGACCTTGATACAGCTCTTACAACAAAATCCATTCAAATTGCATCCACTACTGACATCATTTAATAGATGAGCAACAGGAGGAAGTTATGTCTCTTCAGACTATATTCCTTGGCCAGGAGTAGGTTTTAGTATTAGAGGTTTCATTATTTCTTTGCAGTGCATGTTAATGCATTTAATAAGCTTCTAATGTAAATGAAATCTGCTGAATCTACAGGAAACAGCCAGCCAGCCATGATCAGCATGGTAACAGAGAATATTAAGACATTTCAGTTCAAGCTAGCACATATACCTTCCATTCTTTTACTCAGGTTTTCATATCTATTGGGGGAAACTCTCTTCAAAAAGAAAAACCTTGAAAAGAAATACAATTAAACACAACGAAGCCCTGAGTAACAGATCTGTCTCGGTGTCTAATGTAGTGCGGAAATCCCTTCTGAAAGGAGAGTAGAAAAACAAAACATAGCTGCACTCTTCCCAGTTAACTACTACTTTTTACTCTAAAGGCAAAACAAATGTGATCAGTTCCACACAGAAACAAGTCTGAAGGGGGCCTACAAGAAGCTGGGGAGGACTTTTCAGAGTATCAGGAGTGATAGAACTAGGGGGATGGGATGAAGCTGGAGGTGGGAAGATTCAGGCTGGACATGAGGAGGAAGTTTTCACCGTGAGGGTGGTGAAGGCCTGGAATGGGTTGTCCAGGAGGTGGTTGAGGCCCTGTCCTGGAGGTGTTTAAGACCAGCTGGACGAGGCTCTGTCCAGCCTGATCTAGGGTAGAGTGTCCCTGCCCATGGCAGGGGGGTTGGAACTAGATGATCCTTGTGGTCCCTTCCAACCCTAACTGAAACTATGAAACTAAGTGTCACAACTTGTGGTCAGATGTTTAGAAGCTTTAAAGTGCCTCATCTCCATTTGGTCTTGAACAAATCCAGAGATTTATATCAACATTAGCTAAGTGCCAGACCCATAGTAGATGGAAATCTGATCTGGGCCTGAGAAAACTCTGCAGTGATTTCCAGTGTGATCTTGGTAAAAGTCACTCTATTTTCTTCTGCCTCAGTTTCTTTTCTGCTAGAACAGGGCAATGACAATCAGCTCCTAAAAGCATGTTAAAGTCTTCTGGTGGAAACTGCAAAACAAGCAGCAAATGCAGGGGAAAATAATCCAACTACCCTCCATAAACGTTCTGAAGAATGGGGCAGTAGATTGTCTCCATCTGATTTGTTCCTTTCCCAGCAGATTTTATTCTTATCTAAAACTTCCTCTTGAAAATCCCATTTAGTTTTATAACATGCTTGGGAATCCTTTGGAACACTATACACTTTATAAATGCAAGATAATACTCAATGTTTCCAGGCTTCTGCATCTAACTAACGCTCATCCAAAAATGTAAACAGATTGACAATTTTGTCATAAATGCTCTATTTCTTTCCCCAGTGTTCCATAACGTTTGAGTAGGAAAGCAAAAGAACTGATCTAACCACATTTGATTATGGGGAGGTTACCCAGAGCTCATTAAATCATGTGCATGAACCGGATGCCCAACGCTTATGTATTGCAGAGTTAATTCAGAAGCAGAGGGAATATCCTTATGCACATGGAGCTTTGGGGATCAGGGTATTTGGCTGGGAATCTCTGAACACTGCCCAGTCTAGAACAGAGTCAATAACTGAAAGCCAATATTCTCAAGTAATATTTGAAATCTTAGGAGAGCCAGAAAGTCTTCTAATACTTCCTTGATCACTTGACAGCTTCATTTCTATTGCTTCCAGATGTCACATAAAGCATGATTTAACTTTTTGTAATGACATTTCAAGAGTAGGGTAAATTTTTCTCATTTCTTTGGTGTGTTAACATTTAGTAAATGAATTTGACTCCCTTCCTCCACGGTTGCACACTACATAGATGATACTAGATGAAAAAGACCACTTTAAATTAGGGACTTAGTTTGAGCACTCTGGAAGGGGTTTTCCAAAAATTACCCCTTTTTCTTTATGGAGCCTGACAGATATGCTTGAAGAAAGTCTAGACTGAGATTTTTCTCTGTGAGTCCAAGTCTCCCAGCACTGTAATATATTAAGGACTGTTAGCTGAATGTTTCTGGAAGTGAAAGTTTAGAAGTCTGCACACTTGTAGATAAAATGAAAAAGCCCTGATCCCTAAAACCTTCTGAAGGTCATCAGGAACTTCATCTTGATCACTTACAAAAGCAGAGAGAAACTGTCCCTCCTGACAGCTTGCCTGGCTTGGAAGATCTAATTTCAGTATTTGAAAACTTAAGTTGTGCTGCTTGTGTCAGACACCCCCCCCAAAGGAAGAAGAGATTTGAATCAGAGGCTTGTATCCAGAGATGTACTAATGATTCCTTTTCAAGTTAAATATGAAGGGGCTGGAATGTTCCATATTCTTTGTGCAATACTTTTGGGGAGGATGAGGCAGAGGGTGGTGATGGATACTAATAAGAGAACCACAAGGCCACATTTGACATCTGTGACCGGGATGTGAAGGGATGGATGCACAATCCATAAAGAATAAAAAGCTGTGCTGTGAAAGGGCACCTATGTCATGTTTTATTTAAATCTAGATATTACTGGATGGTGGTGCATATTATAACTGAAAGCAACTGTGTTTATTTCCTTGACACAAACCCAGATTAGACCCTGAATCAATTTGATGGGGATTTTTTAAAATACCAATTTTCAGCCCAACCTTTTTAAGATACATAATGGCATAGAAATGCATACTGCCATGAGATATTTGGAGCAAGAACTCCTGCTGGATTTTGTCTACTGAGCAGTAGATTTACAAGGCATTACTGGGCCACACTACATGAACTTTTAATATTTTAAAGGTATTATTTGGCAACATCCAACATCCTGTCTTTTGCAGACAATGTTTGGAACAAGCCCCTTGTTAGAAGGCATCATCAAATATCCCTAACACACAAAGATATTACTTGATATTTCAGTGGAGTCAGACCTGCTCTAATATCAGGAAATCAAGTGGTTTTTCAAGTTGTGTCACAAAACTAGTTCTCAGTTTGAAGTCTCCACCTTATTTTTCTTACCTGGAATGTCCAATCTCACTGGCTTGCACTGTATCACTTTCCTGTCTTAGTGATACTCCCTAGAACAAAAATCCCCTCAGATTTTGTCTTAATCCATCTATTTTTGGGGCACATGTAAGAAAGGTTGTGGGTTTCTCAAGCGACTAAGCATCTCAGGAAATGTGCTGAAGGTCAGAAGCCAGCCCCTCCATGTCTTCATGTCTCATCTGAATTCTGCTCCATTGCTTCTGCTGAAGCCACTGGCACAAAACTGTATCCCTGGAAATGATTCAGCCACATTTCAAGAGCATTTTTCAATCTCTCTTTTCCTCATATTTTTTACCTATAAGTTGACTTTGACCATTACTATTTTCTTTCAAGCTGTCCTTTCATCACTGTCGTCACTGCAGTCTGACAGCTATTTTGCTTCAGTGCCCTGAAGAAGCTTGCCCTGTATTGACCCCTGTACTTAAATTCAGATCCTGCTTCTACTTTCACTCATGAATATTTAACTGCTGTAGTTTACACCTGCTGGATCTCATTTTCTGTCATTAAGATCAGTCAAGTTTACTGTGGGGGAAAGAAAATAAAGTGCTTTGTGATGTCAAATAATTCTCTGCAATGATTTTCCTCACAGATCTAGTCCCATCATATTCCTTTTAACCTCTGTTTCCACCATCAAGTCTCGCTCTGATGATCCTTTTAGTCAGCTGCCACCTTTTCCACAACACAGGCCCTTGGATAAACCTTTTCTGAGTAGTCCTTACCAAATTAAAAAGAAAACTCCCTTAGAGAGTCATGTTTTCTGCCTGGATATTTATTAAATTCAGAGATGGTTCTATGAACTTCATTCAGAGTTTATGATCATTTCATTCCTTGAACCAGCATGAAAATTATACTGGAGGGACCAGCAGCACTTTCTAGAATCCACATGTTATAGAAATAACTTTGGAGGCTGAGCACCAATTTCTTCCCTTTGAAACCTTTTCCAGTCTGCAGCCCACTTAGTTCAAGATGTTGAAAGGACTCAGCAGGACCACTCAGCTGAGAAGAAACAGATAGATATTCTTTAAGGCTGAATCAGAAAGTGTACTTAATTTTCAGAACTGCTGACAGCCTGGTGTCATGAAGCCTGCTTTGGCACTTGTGATGCAATCCTGTCAGGCTCTGCTTCCCTCCATATGGCTTCCTTAACCATGGCAATCTAAGGAGATCTACTCCAACTCTGCTCAAAGTAGGGAAAATGACACTGAAAGAGGAATAATTACTTCAAAACAAAACAAAAAGACAAACAAACAAACAAAAACCCCAAACCAAATAACAAAACCCCCAACCCACATAGCTGGTAGAGTCTGAGTTACTATACTGTAGTGGACCATGGTTTGAGGCCTTTCCATAAGTAGTCACAACTCTGGATAATGAATCTGCTAACAAATTAGGTTGTTCCACTACTATCATAGAATCATAGAATAATAGAATCAATGAGGTTGGAAAAGACCTCAGAGATCATCAGGTCCAACCTGTCACCCAACACCTCATGACTACTAAACCATGGCTTCAAGTGCCACACCTAATCCCTTTTTGAACACTCCAAGGATGGTGACTCCACCACCTCCCTGGGTAGCACATTCCAATGGCCATATGGTCATTACTGCAGCACAACGGCCTTCAGGAGGAGCTATTTAGTTCAGATAAACGTTTTCCCCTTGCTATTCAATCACTTCTAGTCCAATTGCAACATATCGTTGTGAGGACACACTGATAAACTTTCCACCATGAAAATAAGGTGTTTATCCTTTACTTCTTAGTTCTTAAAGCTCCTAGTTCACAGAGAGAGCTTTCCTCTTAGTCCATGACAGCTCAGTTATTCTCAAAAGTTTTGATGAAGAATCTTATTTGAAAGTTTTTTGGAAATCCATCTAATGCAGCACAAACCAGATCACCCTTCTTGTATTTATTGATTCCATCAAAGAAGTCTAATGGATTTGTGAAATATGACTTCCTTTGACAAAACCAATGTTGTCTCCTCCAGTATATTTATCTAGGTGTCCATCAATTCCATTTATTACTGTTTTCTACCATGATTTTTTTTTCCCAGGACAAGAGTCAGATTTGCTGGTCTGTAGTTTCTGAATTTTCTCCTAGACCCCTTTCAGAAGAAAAAGTCCTTTTGTGGCTGGGTATTTCTTACCCTCCATTCTTTTCAAGTGCTGCAGAGTACATGTCAATTCTCTGGAAACCCTTAGCAGAATTTTGGCTTCCATTCCTTAATACTGGAGAGGAAATAACAGAGAAATCTGTGCATTGTAACAACTGCATGTATGTATGCTGCACTGGTTAGGCCACACCTCGAGTACTGTGTCCAGTTCTGGGCCCCTCAGTTTAGGAAGGATGTTGACTTGCTGGAGCGTGTCCAGAGAAGGGCAACAAAGCTGGTGAGGGGTTTGGAAGACAAGCCCTTTGAGGAGAGGCTGAGGGAGCTGGGGTTGCTTAACCTGGAGAAGAGGGGACTCAGGGGAGACCTTATTGCTCTCTACAACTACCTGAAGGGAGGTTGTAGACAGGTGGAGGTTGGTCTCTTCTCCCAGGCAGCCAGCAGCAGAACAAGAGGACACAGTCTCAGGCTGCGCCAGGGGAGGTTTAGGCTGGAGGTTAGGAAGAAGTTCTATACAGAGAGAGTGACTGCCCATTGGAATGGGCTGCCCAGAGAGGTGGTGGAGTCACCATCACTGGAGGTGTTCAGGAGGAGACTTGATGGGGTGCTTGGTGCCACGGTTTAGTTGTTTAGGTGGGTTGGATTGGTTGATGGGTTGGAGATCTTGAAGGTCTCTTCCAACCTGGTTTATTCTGTTCTATTCTAACTCTTTATGATGAGTCTTGCACAGACAGAACTTTTTCAAACATTGCTCTTGAGAAAACAGGAATTTTGACTTAAAACTCACTCATTCTCTCAAGGTTTTGCAGAAGAAGTTAGGTTCTTGCTGGTTACTCTGAGCTAATGCCAGCAAAGGGATTGGAACCTGCCACTGCTTTCTCACTCTGAGAAGATGTGAAAAATGGAGCAAGTCTGATCCTTTACTGATGATCAAGCAAAGTATCTTGTGGCTGAACTCTACTTATTTAAGAATGATCTTATTTACTTATTAAATTCATATCAATTTTGCACTGAAAGGTTAAGGAAATGGGAATCTGAAAGTTTTGTTTATGTTGGAATTGTGAACTGTGCCACTTAGTATGCATAGCTTTCTCTCAGGAGGTTTTTCCCTCAGTTGTCAACAAGTGGAGCCTTATTCTGTTATTTACTGATATTTGGAGAGAAGAACAAAGAAAATGAGCTGTAAAGCAGAATCTTCCATGCTATAGCTTTTTCAGATTAAGGATGCTCTTTGTTCCAAAATTGAATTACAGTCTATTAATAAAGTAATAAATAGTTTAAAGCTACTTAAATTGTAGAATGTTATAAACTGTTTTAAATTAACACTTTCCATAAACCAAATCTGATTATGTGATCTATACTTAGATTCAGGATTAAAACCAGATTATGCAGGTTCCAAATAATGTATTTTGCTGTTGAATTCTGATTCTTATTTGCTTATTTACAACTGAACCAGCAGAATCAGAATACATTACTGTTAGCTACATCAAACTGCAAAGTATATTCATATTGTACATTTTAGCTGTTGAACAAACTCGAGGCAAAAGTCATTACCTTCTGATAGTTTTGTCCTTGTCTGGTGAAGGGACAAGAGTGTTCATTTATAAACGGCAGGAAACCTGCCTGGTGTTTCTGAATGCTCCAATACTTGCAGTATTAAGTGTAGAGTGTTTTGACAAAAGAAAGAATCACATTGCCAAGCAGATTATGTAGGCTGCAGTATTAGACATCAGTATAGAAAGAGAGGTCTTAGGAAAACAAGGAAAGATCCAGATTCAATTAAACAGGTGTAGTGTGATTTCACAACAGAGACATTAGACAGAACAGTAGGGTTACCTTAATAGACCATATGGTCACCATCTAATGTCCCCATAAACCTTGGAATGCAAAGCTGACCAATAAAACACAAAGGCATGAAATAATTCCCTCTACTTTCCTGTTCCTCTAAGAACTGAGTCCAAATCACTTCTTACTTCTATGGCTACACTATTGACTTCAGTGAAATTACTTGCATCAATAACCAGAAAGTTAGCCAGGAACTCATGTTCTTTTCTCAGTCTGCCTCCTACACATACATCATTGTCTTGCCCAACCCAACTGTTCTGTGTTGCACAATAATTTTAAAGAGTATCAAGGTCACAATCATTTTAACATATCAAGGACAATCTGAACAGTGGGAGAAAAAAGCAGCTTTTTAACTTCACTTGTCACATTACTGCACATAAAGGAATTAGCTACAATCACCAAATGCTGAGTACTAGTAAAATAACTATGAAATATGTTTGGGAAAATGGAAACAGTTCTCCTAGTCCTAGTTCTACTTTCATCTTTTCCACAATCACAAAGCAAAAATTTCTGGATTCCAGCACTGTGCTGAGATCTGCTAACTAATAACTTCTTACAAAATAAGGATTTTCAGCATTTTTACAGTATCTTGCATTGCAAAGCCTACTCCAAAACCAGAGTTCGTTAAAGATTAAAACACACATGAGACATTATTGCATTAGCACTTAGGTGATAATCATTGAATTGTTAGGGTTGGAAGGCATCATCTAGTTCTAACCTCCCTGCCATGGGCAGGGACACCTCACGCTAGATCAGGCTGTCCAGAGCCACATCTAGCCTGGCCTTAAAAACCTCCATGGATGGGGCCTCTACCACCTTCCTGGGCAACCTGTTCCAGTGCCTCACCATCCTCATGGGGAAGAATTTTTTCCTAACATCTAATCCAAATCTACCCATTTCTATTTTTTTTTCCCATTCCCCCTAGTCCTATCATTACCTGACACCCCCAAAAGTCCCTCCCCAGCTTTCTTGTAGGCCCCCTTAAGATACTGGAAGGTCACAATTAGGTCTCCTCAGAGCCTTCTCTTCTCCAGACTGGAGAGCCCCAACTCTCTCAGTCTATTCTCATAGGAGAGGCACTCCAGCCTCTTCCCGGCCCTACTACATTATCACCATCAGAGACAATCCTGGTCAGATATTTGTTTCTTTATCTGTGTAAGTATTATGTTCAAATTATCAACTGAAGGTCACAGAGGAAGTCATCAGCAAGGAGCTGATGTGGACCAAAGCCAGGACTTCTTGCCTGTTTGAGAGATCGAGGGCCGATGAATATTGATATATCTTAGGACAGAGTGAAGAACTGCAGGCCATGCTACATGAGCTGTACTGTGCTGCAGTGTTAAAGTGCTCTAAAATGTTTTCATACTCCAGAGGTTGGAATAGGCTGTGAATTTATGGCTTTTGTTGCTATGGTAATTTGTATTGTCACAGTTTTAATAACCTCATCAAAAACATGCATTGAAGAGCAATGTGGCACCTCTACATAATTTAACACCAATCCATTCATAGCTTGTGGTACCATTTGAAACACTGCACAAGGAAATTAAAAACAAATAGAAATAAATCACCACAATACTGAAACCAATAAATATTTAGGCTGAAAAGGTGAGCAGTCACTGGAAAGAAAAAAATATTTTCAGAGAAATGATGGAAGCCTCTAACACAATTCTTCTCCTACCAACAGCAACAGCAAGGTTAGCCAACATCAGCAGTAATTAGATGGGAACTATGGTTTTGTTTGCTTATCTGTCCACGTGTGTACACATGCAAAGTCAGCTTAACCAATGGCTTTTCAAAAAGCAGTTTCATTAGCCTCAGAGTACTAAGTATACAGGTTGCTATTATTTAGTTAAGGCAGGTTAAAAATTACAGGCTAAACCTGTAGAATATTAAATGCACTGCACATGAAAAATTCCTTTTGGGTTCAACTTCATTAATGTCAGTGGCATTTCATCAGGGTGCAATTTGGTCCTGTATCTAAATTTCCTGTGTCCTAATACACAATTAAATGACTCATATCATTTATTTGGTAGCTTTACATGCTGCTTGTGCATCATTTGCAGGAAGAGATAATTATGCTTCAGCTCTTTAGTTTATTTTTCTGCTTGAACTTTATTGCATTTTAATAGTTTTTCTAACTCACTCCATTGCCTAAATAAGGCAGGGGAAAGGGACTTTAATAAATAATTATTTTTCTGTCACCTTATGATATGTGAAAATGGCAACATTTTTGACTTCCTGAGGTTTCTAAGCTGTATTAAGAAAGCTCAAGAAATACACTAACCCCTGTAAACTGAAGCCAAAGCC
The DNA here is from genome assembly GCA_015227895.2 of Colaptes auratus. Taxonomy (NCBI): domain Eukaryota; kingdom Metazoa; phylum Chordata; class Aves; order Piciformes; family Picidae; genus Colaptes; species Colaptes auratus. Next base: position 32,886 of record JAAWVA010000126.1, on the reverse strand, counting down.
ACCCAGTTCAGTGTGAACTTGAATTCATTTCAATGTCTGACATGCACAAAGGGTTACAAAGCACATTTCTCCTCCGAGTGGCTCGTTTTCTTTTTCTCTGAACTGTGTTATTTTCCTCTGGACCAATTATTTCTATTTCCTCCCAAGATGTATTCCAGTCTTCAGCCACAATCATGTAATAGCTGCTATTTTAGTACATCAACATGGTTTTAGTCTAACTGAAAACAAGACAAAACCCCGTTTATTTATTGCCTTAGCTTCCACTTGTAGCCAGTAGGTACAAAAGTGGTGCTGAACCTTTTGGCTTCCTGTTGCTGCTGAACAAGAGAAGGACAACACACAAAGTAAGTGCTTCAAGGCACAAATACACATTGGCATTTTCATGGAATGGACAACACATTCAGTGGATTTTCAGGAACTGATGTAAACAAAGAGTTCCAAAAACACCAGCAAAAAATCCTGCAGGAAATCAGTTTTATTTTCTTAACACTGTGATATTGGGTTTTGTGGTGAGGCCAAGACTAGGAATTACAGCATAAGTAAAAGCTTCTGCCTCAGTAAAAGTGTCTTCTTAAGAAAACTAACTCCCTCTCTGCTGCTAGAGTTGCTCTGAACCAGACTCTTTCCTCAGGAGAAGGAAGAATCCACAATCTGAAATAGCCCATGAAGAAAACACCTGATTTTGGATCGGTCTCACCCTGGTCTATGCCATGGCACCAGATTAAGTCTGTTTATTGCCTTCCAGTCATCAAGGAGTGGAAATTCTCCCTCAGTGCAAGGAGCTAGAAAGAGGCATGTTGTCTCTGAATATTTTAATAGCCTTGAATACTGTAGGCAGTAATCAGAGTTCCCCAGGTGTACAATTCTAAATGAATCTCATATTGAGCTTTTATTTTTAGAGTAATATAATGATCAAAATTTGGAATAGCACAGTTAAGGTTGTCACTTCATTTCAAGGGACTTCAGAAATAACCAGAGTTAAAATATCTAAGGTTAATTAAGAAAAACAAAAAGGTTCTTACTGTATAGAGAAGCCTTGTGTAGTAGCTGTGAATTGCCATGGGACAGCAAGTGATCTAATATCTTTGATGGCCTTCTGATGAGAGTGAAATGGGAAGGCAGAAATACTCAGAATAAACATAGCAGAAGCAAAGGTTTATAGTAGGTGGAATTTAGCAGTAAAGTTCCATTTATGTCAATGATATCATCAACTATGGGCGACTGTGTGGGATTTGAATATCATAGGAGTATGCAAAAGAATTACAGGTCTTTCCAACAACTATTCTGTGCTGGCACAGCAGGATCTTCTGGATGTTGTTCCATCAGCTCTTGGACACCATGGACTGTTGAGATATCCTTGATGTTGCAAGTCCCAAACTATTCTTTTTCCAGCTATATGCTCCAACCTACAAGTGTTAAACTAACACTTTTGTTGCAGCCAACGAATTAGATCCTCTGGGTTTAAATTTTCAGGCATTTATCATCACTGGATCCTCCATATTAAATACTAATAAAGTATGCACGTTAATTTCTGTGCTCTCCTTTCAGCTACTGTAGCCACCAGCAAAGACAAAGGCTCTTTCTGCACCTCTCTACAGCAGATAATCTCTTCCTATTACCAGAGAATGGCTGTTGTTTAGGAGAATGTATGGCCTGTAAGAATTTTAGTAGCTGTAATGTGGGATGTTATTGTATCAAAGCAAGTTTTAGCATCAAGAGAATAATCACAACTCACTTTCTCTTTAAATCATTGGGTTGTTTCTTTGTTCCACCACATAATTAGAGTTTGTATCAGAGCCTGAACAAGAAGTCTTTTCAGGTACTTGTCTAGAATAATGAGAACCTGACTCTCTGCAAGCTGTTTGAGAAGGCAGGCAGCTGTCTACTTAAGTACCCAACCTGGGACCAGGCTGCCTCTCCTCTGAGTCAATGATCTAGGAACACATATGAAAGAGAAAGATGGTCAGAAAACTCCCCCCTTTTACCGACAAAAAGCATTTATTTCCCTGCTTGAAGAAACGTTGCATACCCAAATAGAAAAGCATCCTGGACAGCCAGTGACTACAGTAGTCAATGAAATCATTTAGACAAAATTACAGTGTCAGTGGTACTGCAGTGAAATGTATTCCTGATGCCTATACACTTTTTTAGCCCCATTTATACAGGTTCTGAGCAGAAGACATTCAGCAAAATTCTGACTGTGGAAAGATTTGATCGAAAATTTCCATAGCTCCTCTTTTCCCCCCCAGAGTCTCCTGAGAGCTGTTCAGGATTCACATAAAAGACTTAATGTTCTTTTCTGCTTTCTCTTGAGTACAATCAAACAACATTTCTACACATGGTAGAGAAGCGGACACTTTGTAGGTCTGTTGCCACTCCCCTGTTTAACAAATATTTTAAGATCAGGCTGAATGGTAAACACTCCGTAATCCAAACGGGGAAAGAACCACTGCTGGTGTGCAGAAACACAGCTGTCAGTCTCAGATGGTTTTTGTGGAGCTGATGTTTCACCTTTGAAAGAAATGTTCATGTTTCAGTCTGGAAGAGGGACACAGCCCTGTGTTTATACAGTATTTTACACTCCTTCACCCACAGCTATCAGATATGTCCCTATTCTTCTGCCATTGATACTATACTGGGTCATAGTCTCCTTGTGTTTGGTAACAGGGGTTGGGAAGTGATGGACTAATAATGACTGGTTTCCTGTTCCCAACCATTTCTCATGGTAATGACCTACGCGTTCTACAAGGTACAGCAGGATCAATGAGTTATGTCAGACTGGTGCAGGTAGGGAAGGCATTGACGGGAGAGACAAAGGGAGGAAAGCTGACTCTGATTCATGATTCTGTTCTGGATATGGTCCCTATATGGTTTGAGAGAAGTACTGCCCTTCACCATGGCACACTGGGAAAACACCATAAACCTAGCCTTCAGGCTTCTCACAGTAAGTGAGGTGAGCCCTGCCTGTGTAATCCAGAGATTTTGTTGTTCATTTGTACAAGCCACGTTCCAGGGCATAAACAAGAACAAAGTTCTCTGAAGAAAATGAAATCCTATGAATCCCTCTGCCCAATTATGAGGAAAAAAAAAATTATTTGAAAAATTTGCTTACAGACATGAAAGGCAAATTTGACTTTCAGAACATCACATTTGGGGGGGAACAATTAATTTCCTTTTCAAAGTGAAATGTCACCAAAGTTCTCAACAGAGGCTATTGCAGCAAGTACAGCAATTTATTCAATATTCTAGAAACTGCCAAGGCAGAATTGATGATAACATGACCAAGACTGCAATTCTGCATAGCTGTGGGCCAGGACTACTTTTCTGTATCACAAGTGAACAAACTACATTCAGATGCTCCTTTACTCTTTTTCTTCTCCTGGTTGCTCACAGGACTTATTACAGAAGAACCACATGTGCTGCATTTGATGTGAAAAGGAAATATCTAGTACAAAGTGTCCCCTGTGTAAAGATGGGAACTGATATTATTCCTTCTATCAATTGACATCTAGCCAATTAGCAGCAAAAGATTGCAGGAGCCGATCAATTAGTTCCCATAACCTGCTTAAAGTTAAAAGGAATGTGAAAAAAGAATGCAAAGGGGAGTGCTGATTTTCTCTGCAGCAATAAAGTGCTCATACCATTAGCTACAGTAACTGAAGATTTTCTCTAAAGCTAGTCAAAAATAAGGTGAAGCAGCTTTGACAGAAAAAAAAACCCAACAACCAAGCTTTCTGCAAAAACTCTTATGCAAAACAAACACTTCCATATGAACTGCTCAACTTCCTCTAAGTTAATTTGGAAACAAAATATTTCAGCAAGCCACAGAAGTTTTGTTGCTTGTTGAAATGTTACCTAGTGTTTAGAAGCATCTTTCCAAGGTCTCCACTTTTTAATTCTTGAGGAAAACTTCAAAATTACCTTAAAAAAAAACAACAAAAAACTTTCTCCACTGGAATACTTATACCAAAAAAGAAAAAAAACCCACCAAAAATCGAGAAAGCAGTTGAAAAGTGTCACAGGCTCATTAAATCACTTTTGCAAAAGTGAATTATATAAGTATAGTAATTAGATCACTGAGGGCTTCCAATAAACACACCACATTGTGTGGCATCGAGGTTCATCTTTGCACCTGACACCTGACTTGCTGCAGTGTCTGCAGAACCCAAATTATCAGAGTGAGCACCATAATGTACTCCTAATTGTTGTGCTAAACCTTAATACAAGAGGAGGTCAGAAAGACAAGGAGCTTAATTGATTTTATTCCAGGAAACAAAGACAGCATGCGAAGAATCTGCTGCTACGATAGCAGTGGGAACAGCCATTAAAAGCTTATTAGTGGGAGAGGTCTAGGCAATAAGAAATGAACACAGAACATTAAAGGAAATAAAGTTTGCCCAACAAGAGCAGTATGGTTTTATTTTTCTCACAGAAGTTTCTTCTATACTACAACACGATTAAGACAATTACCAATTACCAAATGGGAAATCATTCAGCAGGCAAAGACAGGGGCTGCAATGAAGCAGTAACATCTAAGACTAAGACCTGGGACACAGCTGAACCCTGGGTGAGTTTGGTTCTGCTGTCTGCACTCTGTCAGTTACACATGGGTATGCAAAGAAGGACATGCCCTTTGGGGAATTGCAGCATAAAACCATTAAGAGATCACACCACACCTGCTCCCCAATAATCATGGAGCAATGATGGCATCCTCTGCTCACAAGAGGATAAGTTGCAGTTCAAGGCTCTAGAGGAACAGGGAACCCTGAGCCAGCAGCAGCTCTGCAGTATGAATAGAACAGAATGGAATGGAATGGAATGGAATGGAATGGAATGGAATGGAATGGAATGGAATGGAATGGAATGGAATGGAATGGAATGGACCAGACCAGGCTGGAAGAGACCTTCAAGATCATCACATCCAACCTATCATCCAACACCACCTAATCAACTAAACCATGCAACCAAGCACCCTATCAAGTCTCCTCCTGAACACCTCCAGTGATGGTGACTCCACCACCTCATCAGGCAGCCCATTCCAATGGGCAATCACTCTCTCTGTGTAGAACTTCTGAAGTCTCTAACACTCACTAAGGAGAGCAAATTCAGAAACCCATTGGATGTTTAATGGTATAGTTATCAACACATCAAAGGAAAGAAATAATTTACTTTCCACCAAATGGGCAAAACAAAGACACAACAGTATCACAGATGGGATTACCATTTTGTGATGTGGCTCCAGTGACACACAGGCTCAGGGGAGCGCTCTCGTCTATCTTCCCCAAACCCAGAGCAACTAAAACTGCCCTGAAACACAACCTGTTTTCTGAAGTCCCATCCATCATTCTAGAAGTATATTTTTAATTGGCAATTTAGCAATAATGAGTATTTTATGTCTTAAACTAATATCAGTGCTATGATCCAGAAGACCTTCAGGAAAAACAATATTCACATTCAGGAAAAAACCCATCATGAATCACACCCAGATCACCACAGAGCAGCCCTCCCTCCCAAGTCACATGCAGAGGCTAACCCAGGGTAAGTCAGCCTTGCCTGGCTGTTTAGAATGGGATTATTAACACTGACTACAAACTCAGATGATCAAACTGTTGCACCTATGGAGTTATTTCAATTTATGAAGCTGTATTATTGCATATATCATTAGTACTTAATTGCAAGACCTCACATCCCTCTCTTCCCCACACCAGTTACCTAGCAAAATAGTTAAAGAAAGGTTTTAACCCTAATCATGTGGGCTTTTAAAGAGTGCAGAGTGCCTTCTTCCTAAGTTCTTGCTTAGATTCCCCCATAAGTTGCTGAGCAATTTGATGTCTTCCTCCCTAGATTCTGCAAAGCACAAGCTGCTGAGAAATTTCTGCATCAGAAAAAAACCCCAAACCAATCCAGCCACCATCCACAGCCATGTAAGGCACTTCTAAATCAGGCTTACAATGTTAAGCATCTTTATTTCTCATTCTATGAGCAGAGGGACCCTGTGACTCCCCAGGATCTCAGCCAGCCCATCTTTGGTTATAACACAGCTGAAGCTGCAACTCTCCACCTCCCCCACAGCTCAGCCACAGCTTCCCTGCCCACAAAGTGCATAGGGAAGGCTGTCTCTGGGGACAGAAGTGGGAATCCAGACCTACTCCGGATGACGGTGTCTGAAAGGAGTCTGGAAAATTCAGCTTACAAAAGAAACCCCCTGTACTATGGGAACATGGTTTAGAAAAAGCCAAAAGTTTTCAAAATCCCATCTTCTATTCAGCATCTTAGAGTTACTCTCCAAAACCATTTCTGCTACTGTACATGCCTGGTGCAATCCCTAGAAGACAAATGATGAATGTTTACTGCCTTTGCACAAAAGCGTGAGTCTAAACAGACACAGCAGCTCACTGTAAGCATCTGAGGAAAGCTTAAGACAAAGTAGCTTCATCTACATGTTTACTGTGAAAAGGGAAATATATTTTTTTTTTCACTGACTCTTAATATTTAGCCATTTTTAATTTTGGATAGGATTCATTCTTCTCACGACTGTTACTGTGGGCTTTAATGAGAGGGTTTGTTGCCTTTGCTGAGCATTGGGCTACTGTCACTTAGAGAAACTTGAGTTTGCACCCTTTCAGCAGTCAGAGAAGCAAGGAAGGGTGCATTTCTGAAAGAGGCAATATCTTTCTGATGGCTGAGTCTTAAGAGCAGACAAGTGGTATTTTAGTCAGATAATTTGAAGCTAGTACCTTAAATTAATAATATATCAGCAAAGTCAGTGCCTGTGGTGAGGTTACTGGAGGTCTTTGTTTAAAAAACGCTTATTGTTTAATACACCCTTCAGGGTAAAGCAATGTGCCAGGAATTCATAAGCCATATTGCTGCTGCTCTCCCTTTTCAAGTGGCCTCCTTTCAAGACCGTCTGCAGCACCAGAGGCAGAGCGGGAAGAATAATAGATGGTAGAATCCCTGCGGAATATGGGTTTCAGAGAACAAGCAGATGAGAAGGGGCTTGCATGCTCCCAGCTCTGGGAGGCCTGATATCAAGAGAAAAGGGCTTTTTCATTAAAATAAAAAGGCAGTGAATTATTAGGACCCCAGCAGATAGTAAAGTTATTCACTGAAGGAAGACTAGACAGCAGAAAAAAAACCCATTGACTGAATGATTGGCAGAGTGGAAGGGAAAGCATAAAAGAGCAAGAAAAACCAAAGTGTGAGCAAAGCACCTGACCTGTGACTGCACTGCCATGTCTTTGCTGTTCCTGTCCTTGTTGAGTTCTTAAGGGGCAAGGAAGAGATGGCACAGGGAAGATCACAGCATGAAGATATACTCAAATGAACAACTCATTGAAAATCAAATAAGTTTCAGAGCAGAGCTGCAAAGATAAACATAAATGGAGAAGGGAGAAGCTATGGTATGGTTAATGTACGAGGATTCAAAACACAGAGGTTCAGGTCTGTGTTTTGCTGTGGATTTTTCCTGTGAATGTAAGAAACTGAAGGTTCTTGAGATGCAGTAAGAGGGGAAACTTTGCATGGTTGTTTTTTTTTTTTTTAGTGGTGCTAAGGAATAAATCCCCACTCATCTGGAAGGACATTTTAAAATCTACAATGAGCCTTAAATGGGCACTTCCTAATGGCAGTTCAGAAAATGCCCAAGAATGGTAATAAATGCCATTATTACTGAAAAGTAAACTGAGGCACAAAGCTGTTAAGAAACTTATCCAAAGACATACACAGCCATATCCAAAGTCATGAAGAGAGTCAAAAATAAACTAAGACTGCTAAAAACAGAGTTTGAAAAAACCAGACATCAATGACAAGTGCAGCAATTGTTCAAAACAAATGGGGAAAAAAAATCCCACAACCCCATTCCAAACTTAGAGTACTTAGACTGAAGAGGAAACTTGGAAAAAAATAGAGAGAAGATCTGGTTTCCAGCAAAGCAGGATGGTGTAACTCTCTCTGTAGAAATTACATGTCATCTCACAACAGCCATGAAAATAAGAGCTGTCTCTTGTGTGTATGTCTGCTTTGTGAACCTGTCATTCAGCCACTTCTTGATATATCTGTTCAAAAAAACTTGTACTCCCCACACATTTCCCCTCCAACAGCAAGAAAACACCTTGGGTTTGGTGAGCTATAATTTCTCTTCAAAATACACTTTTATATCTAGCGAGAGATGGTATTGCACCAGCCCAGCAATCAGGAGTGAAGGACAGGGAAATGAGTGGGGTAGAGGAGCTCAGTTGCCCAAAATCCAAGAGCATGAGGCTTTTATTCTCCACTGTACAGAACTGCAAATGTGGGAGAGAAGGTGGACAAAAAGAATTGAGGCCAAAGAAAAGACCTAGCAGAACAATACCCAAATTTGCAACTCAGGGAGCAAAAATGACCTAGAAGAATCACTTTGTTGAGGAATTCATAGAGATCACACCAGGTCATACTGGGCTGTATTTGCTTTGTGGCAAACCACCAATATCATTTCTGACCTCAACTAATCAGCAAAGTCATTATTGTCCCACCAGTCTTATGTGGGAAGAAGGAATTGTGCACATGACAGAGGCAGGAAACAGATGTCTGCACTGTCCATGCTGAATCACATCAGATTTTTCAGGGAATCCACTAAAGAATTAAATCCAAGTGTAATATGCTGTACTTTGGGGGGGGGGGGGGGGAGGGGGGGGGGGGGAGGGGGGACCAGAGGGAAGGGGGAAACTTGAGTATCTTCAGTGAATTCAGGTTTTCTCTAGTTTATCTTTCGTTCCCCATCTCACACCTTGACATATTTTCCTACTTAGAATATTTTATCTGTTCTGTATAGTGAGAAAAGCCCAATCTGGCAAGATTTTAACTCTTCCATTTCCAGTCTCAAATCTGGTATCACATAGGTATCTGTCTGATATAAAACAGGACCAGGAAGGGCAAATGGTCTCCATTGTGACTTGTGATTTAATCAGATCTTGTTCAACTGCTTTTGCTGCTATGTGAAGGAGACCAAATGATGATACTCCAATGCAAATTACCTTAGTTCAAGTGCAGGTCCATGGAGATTATACAGAACTCTTCATGGGCTGAGCTGCTGCTTGAAGAAGATGGAAGTATCAAGTCCAAATCAGTGCAAGCAGAGAGACATAATAATGTTCTCACCTGAAATAGGAGAGATACATTTTACCACTATGAGGTCTGCTGTGAGAGTCTAAAGACTTCACACATTTTACTTTTTTATCTGTCCAGAAAATCTGTGTCTCTTTCTGCATATATACAGACTCACCCAGACACTTGAGCAGATATAAAGATAACCAGCAGATAGATATGGTGGACCAGGTGTTTTCTGAAAGTGCAAAAAAACCCCTCAAAAATAATACTCCAGGGGAAAAAAAAACAACAACCACCCACCTTTGTGAATGGTATTGCAATAAAATTACTACCATCTCTGTGGCTGTGATGGTTTAGGTTTTTCCCCTCAAAAAGTCTCACAATCACACAAAAATGTATTTTTAATAACTGGCATTGAAGAAGATTTGGCCCAGCCTGTATGCAAACCATGAGATCCCATTCCCTCTGTTCGTTGAAGAAACCTACAGCTGAAAATGTATGCGGGGTTTTTATTCCAAAGTATTTACCCAACCAGAACGACACCTCACTTTTGAAACAGGATTACCTTGAAAACAGAAGCTGACAGTGGAAACAGAAGAAATGCTCTGAAACTGTGATCAGATGAAAAACGTGTGCTGTTTCAAAAGCATTCCCCATAAGCCGCATAATTCTTTCCATGCAAAATATTGATAGCGCGTCAAAAAATCCTTTACCAGCAGAAGCAAATGCCTGCTGATACAAACAAAATCGAACCAACCCAAAATACAGCACATTTTTTAACTAAAAAAATAATGAGATAATCAAGTGCCTCTGAGTGAAAAGAACATGGAACCTTAATAAGAAACTCCTAAACTCCAGTCTCAAGCTGCGCCACGGGAGGTTTAGGCTGGATGTGAGGAAGAAGTTCTTCATAGAAAGAGAGACTGGACATTGGAATGTGCTGTCCAGAGAGGTGATGGAGTCACCATCACTGGAGGTGTTTAGGAAGAGACTGGATGGGGTGCTTGGTGCCATGGTTTAGTCAATTAGATAGTGTTGGATGATAGGTTGGACTTGATGATCTCAAAGGTCTCTTCCAACCTGGTTAATTCTATTCTATTCTAAACTCTCATCTTGGTATTGACACTGACCTTTTACATGGATATAAGCCCATTATCAGACCTAGCAGTGATTCTGATACCTTTATTGAGCATAAGTAATAGTATATTGGAATGGAATGGAATGGAATGGAATGGAATGGAATGGAATGGAATGGAATGGAATGGAATGGAATGGAATAGAATAGAATCGAATCAATAAGGTTGGGAAAATCAGAATAGAATAGAATAGAATAGAATAGAATAGAATAGAATAGAATAGAATTAGAATAGAATAGAAGTAGAATACAATTAGCCAGGTTGGAAAAGAACTATTTTAACTCATGAAACAAAGTGAACGATCTGATAATCAATAGTATCAGGATTTGACTGAACCATTCAGACTCAAAACTTTCTGTGTAAAGACTCACACTGACTTCAAGACACTGTGTGTGAAGTCTTATGCTAATCTGACTTTTTGAAGATGCTCTGTAAATGCTAAACATGCTATGATTTAGTGTGTTTGCATTGTAAAAAATATCCTATTGGCAGAAAAAACAAAATAAAATTAGAGACAAATAGCTGCAGTTCCAAACAAATGAAACCCAGCTGTGGACTGCAGTGTACAAGCACAAAGAAAATCTAGGTAAGAAAATGTAGGTAAGCTGATCTACAGAACATGCAGCTAGCTGGATGCACGATTTAACACTGGAAAGTTAATTGAATAGGTAAGCCACTTTCCGTGGGAAACAGATTAAGCCATAAATTCAAGCATCATCAGCCTATAATTATGCACTTAAAATGGCTTCTTCTCTTGTTCCTGCATTTCACTGCGCTGGATCATTAGTTTTTATTAAAATATGACAATGCTGTTGAGCATGCTACTAACTAGCTTGTACCAGAGACAGAAATGGAGACAAAAGACCGTAAACTTATCCTGTTGAATGTGACCTGATCGTAAATACAATTATAGTCCTGATGGCCTGACTTAACTTTATACACTGTGTTGTTGAAGAGGGAGTAAGAAATCACATCCAAGCCACCTCAGAAAAATGTGAAACTATTATCTGCAGCAAGAAAGCAACCGAAAAGGCAAAGGTAGGAAATCCGATGATTTGAGAGAGAGGAGGAGTGAGCAAGAGGACATTTTTGCCACCATCCTGCATGTTTTTAATGATAAGGATAGGCTCATTTTAATTAGAAAGCCTGATTCAGAAAATGTTTGTGTTATCAACAAATAGCTCTTTCATTTTGCCACTGCTCAGAATTTTAACAGGTGGTTAACTAACTCATTATTTCATGCAGCCTTTTTACCTACCTTTGTTTCTGAAGGCAGAAAAAAAGTTTCTTTATTGCTACATGTTTTTTGGTAATACAGCAGCTGCTGTTTATGCTAATTCTTGCTTACTTGCAAATAGACCTATGTTTGTTTTGTGCCATGCCAGCTGTCAACAAAGACATTTGAAGAATAATTTCCATACTCAAAAGAAAGCCTCTGCTCCCTCTTCCTATTGCTTATTTCTTTCTTCTGCATTTCAGAGGCAACGTGTGTTTAATAGGAAAAATGTCTAATGGTAAGTTAGGAGATGAACTGAACCTGAAATGCCTTATGATCCCATGGGTATCCATCTCTTATCCTGACTATAGGCACGGGCCACTCTGAACTCTACTGTCTACACAGGCATTCCAAACTTCTTCTCCAAAGCATGGTGCTCCCCAAAACACTGCTAAGGACACCCTGATAGTTGCACTCTCAAGTGGGAATGTTTAACTGTGCAAGAGAACTGACTCGCAAGCTTGGTTCTCACCTGGATTTGAGAGTCACTGTGTACAGCTTATTTTCCAAAGCTTGCAAGTGCAGCCTCAACGCAGAGAGCGCCTCACTGAGCTTGGATGAGCATCAGAGAACTACAGAGGAGCAGACTTGAGACCTAGCCCTGACTTTATCACCAACAAACTGTTCCAAACTTCTTCTGTCAATCACCTATATTTTCTTAATAAACTCATCTTGTTGGAACCAAGACTGAAAGTCTGAATGATGACTTCTGCAGCATCTAAATCCTAGACCTTTCACCAACTGAATTTCCCTAGGCACTATTTGTTCATAGCATCTGGAACTGCTTGTATTTTCTTCTGAGATCTGAAGCTGATAGCACCTGATTCCTCTAGACAGTGCATTACTACCTATTAGCATTTAGTACATTTACTATTAAGATCAGCAGAACCCCTGAAGACAAAGCACTTCAAAATCAATCATTCAGAGGCTCTTTGTCCTGATCAACAGAGCTCCTTTATTCTGCATGGCTTCTATAGAGAAAAAATCTATTTACTGCTCCTAAGAAAACATACAGACATGAAATGGCTATTGAGCAAAATGAAGAGGTATTGATTTATTGCTCATGCCTCACAAGCCACGGCATGGAGAGCAGATATCCCTGCCAGGTCCTACTCAGTGTGCACCTGCACCAGGTGCCCATGCCCAGGCACTGGCAGTGGGATCTGCAGGGACCCTGAGAGGAGAGATGAGAGGCTGCCCTATGCTGGATAGTTGGTTCCAGACACCCCTGAGTAAGGCTGGTAGGACATTTGGGAAAATACACTTAAGAAAGGGCAAAATGGTGCACAGAGTGAGGAAAAAAGTGTGAGAAACAGTCCTGTGAGTACCCAGGTTAGAGCAGGGAGGAGGAGCTGCAGGCACCAGGGAATGAGGTTCCTGGCAGCCATGAGGGACAGACCTCAGCAAGCAGGGGAAGAGTGTAAGCAGAAAGAAGTGGCAGAGACAAGCTGTTATGGATTAACCACAGCCCCCTATTCCACATGATTTGTGATTTCCTGGTCCTTATGTTGAATCCCATCAGTTTTCATCTTTTTGTCTGACTGGTGGTAGAGGAGGAGTGAGAAGTGGGTAGGTGAGTGTCTGGCAGCTGGCCAAGGTCAACCCAATACAATAACCAAAATGCAGATGTGTGGGTTTTTGTTTTACAGATGTGGTACGGACTTGCAATCATACAAGAAAATGGTTTCCTTGACCACAGCTTTCACCTTTCAGCAGCAGTTCTTCCTAGTGGGTGGGTAAATGAGAACAACCAGCCACTTCTCTCCAGGGAAGTGGTGGAGTCCCCAGCACTGGACATTTGTAAGGTTCAGCTGGACAGGGTGTGGGGCCCTCCTGTCTAGACTGTGCTTTTGCCAAGAAAGGTTGGACCAAATGATCCTTGAGGTCCCTTCCAACATGGCATTCTATAAGATTCTATGGTTGTAAATATGATCCTCAACTGACGGAGAGATTCCACCTGGTGGATTCCATGCCAGTTCTGAACTGTAACTGTCATGCTATTTTATACACCATCCATGGCCACATCTGTGTGCTTCCTCCAGTGCATCCTCACAACACTGGCAGAATGAGATTAAAATATTTTTTCCTAGGTTGGACTGGAACTCAGCTGAGAGCATTTTAAGTCTGAGTTAGTTACAATAGTCATCAAACCATCTTAAATTGTTTTGTTTTGTTTTGTACTGTAGGAGACCAGAAAACTTCTGGGGTCAACAATGACTTCATTGTTTTGGAAGAGATTCATAGGAACTATCTGTAGCCAAATGACACAGAAGCATTTTGTCACCACCACATCTCATTCAGAAATAGGTGCCTGAAATCAGCATTCACTTATTGCCAAGTCTTTGCAGGCCATGGATACTTACATTTCTGAATCTAAGCAGGCAGAAGAGCATGCCAGTACAAGTTGGTGATTTCTTTTTTTTTTCCCCTGCTACAATTACTTCCCAGCCAGCAGACATGAAGAGCATCACTGAATCTATTCTCACTCAGTGCACTCCATATGTTCCCAAGGACTCAATCTAAGATGATGCCAACAGAAATACAGTGTCACACTACTGTGCTATATTTTATCCTATGTTGTCTGTCTAAAAGCCATCTATGCAGGTTCAGTTAGAAAAAATGTTCCCCTAAAAGGCAAGTAATCCAGTTACAAGTAGTCAATTAACAGGGGGTTTGATTCATCCTTCACTTTTCTCTGTATTTAGAGAGTGAACATAGATTTTGCTGTGCTCCTGTTTAAGAGCAGCCATGCTTCTAGTAACATTTCACACGTACATACAGGCCTCTGCTTCAAGGAAGTGCTCTATAAATGTTATGCAACATTGCTACAGAAATCAAAAGCATAATATTTGGGTATACATGGTGCCAATTAGTTGAAAGATCTGGTTCAAACTAGTTCTGCTCTGAAGGCTTGTTATTAGCTATGATGTTTACACAAGGTATGTTTTCCTCAGTGAAACAGAGGCTGATAAAAGTGAAAGGATCTATACACCATACACCTCCACTTTACCCCAGAGTATGCTGGGAAAAAGGTCAGGGATATATCTTTCTAACCACAACTTTATATGTTGGTTGTCTCTTGAGCTGGTTAATCAGAAAGGAAAGAGGAACAAGCAGATATGAAAAGGGGTTGCACCACAGTACCAATAATCCTGGCACAGGGAAATGTATGTGTAATCTCTCAGAATCACAGAATTATTGAGGCTGGAAAAGACCTCTTAGTCCAGCCTACGACCTAACACCATGAGCTCAGCTAAACCCTGCCACCAAGTGCCACATCCAATCTTTTCTTAAAGACCTCCAGTGGTGGTGACTCCACCACCTGCCTGGGCAGTCCATCCCAGTGCCTAATCAGATTTTCTGTGAGGAAGTGCTTCCTAATATCTCCCCTGACACCGCTTCATGCCAGGCCCTCTTGTCCTGTCACAATTCTCCGGGGAGAAGAGCCTGACCCCCACCTGATGAAAACTTCCTTTTAGGTACTTGTAGAGAGTGATAAGGTTCCCTCTAAGTCTCTTATTCTCCAGGCTGAACACTCCCAGCTCCCTCAGCCTTTCCTCACATGACTTTCCCTCCAGCCCCCTCACCAGTCTGGTCGCTCACCTCTGGACCTGCTCCAGCACCTCAATCTCCTTCCTGAAGTGAGAGGCCCAGCACTGCGCACAGCGCTTGAGGTGAGGCCTCACCAGTGCCAAGTACAGGGGCAGAATTACATCCCAAGTCTTCTCTTCTGTCTTCCAGAAGGTACAAGAAGGTACAAGATATGGCCTCAAACTGGACAGAGTATATTAAATCTCTATTTCAGAGCTCTGGTGTACCTTAGTCTGAATGGTTTTTGCTAGGCAAGAAACTCCATAAGCTTGGTGCTTCTTCAGATCCTGCAGCTATGAGCTGGTCTCACTGCTTCCAGACCAGCAGTTGGCAAACACTCTTTGAAGCCACCAGAAGTATGTCAAGAATTGCAAGCTATGAGCACGTACATATCCAGGCTTCAGAGCTGAACTCTATTTTTGGGGAAATGTTCTGAATTTCCATGTGGTAAGAGAGAGAGAGAGAAATTGGGTGGAGGAGGGAGAAGGAGTGCTGTTAAGCAGAGAGGCTCTGTAAAAAGTCTTCACCATGTCTCTGAGAGTGGCTGATATATTTTCAAGGGGTAAATGGGAGTACCAGCCTTCTGTATAAATGTCTTCAAGCATTTTCCTTTAATAAATTGCCATTTCTTCGTGCAAAGAGCTGCTGCAGCAATGATTTGTGGGGGTAATTCTAACAGTGAAAAACACACAGCTGGAATTATGAAAAGTACAACCTTGCTCTGCTACAGGGTCACAGTATCTGTGTCAGCTGAGAGGAAAAGCTAGAGAAACAGGGCAAGAAACAGCTTCTTTCTGTGAGGCTGTCTGCTAGGAAGCAGCTCTCAAATGAAGAGCAGCTGGGATCCAAAGAGAGGCAAGCAACATACATACACAGGCTGGTTTGAATGAACTCTGGACAGTGGTCATCACCTGCTGTCTGGCAGGACAAGTGTGTCACCATATGGGCTGTGAGTAGGGCCTGTCCAGGATCCCCTCTCTTGGGATCCAGTCTGCATTAGGGAAGATAAACATGTATCTTTAATCTTTCCAAGTGCAAGTCCTCACATCCTAAGTTGCAATTAAAGCTGACAAAGCCACCACTGAAATTGGAATTCATGGTTTCAATCTCCCACTACCCAGCCCTCACAGACCTGCAGCTGAAGAAGCTCAGCTTTTGTTCATAGCTATTTAAATGAACATGGATGTGTAGACACAATACCTGGCCATGTGTGCAATCGCACTGATGGGGAGGACAAATTAGACCCAGGTTGCTTGCCTACTTCTGCATGTCCATTTGGCTTTGATGAAAATGAAATGCATCAGGCTGAGGCATACCTGATGAATTTTCAACATTTTGTTGTAAAACAGTAAGTATTTTCTCAGAACATGTTTCATGAAAGATGCATCAGTTTCTGCCCATCTCTCTTTTCCTGTGAAACTCTGCAAACTAATTCTGTGAGAATGAAGGCTCTGGCTTAGATAATAAGAATGATGTAGTCCTGAAGTATTCTTTCATTTGACAGGTCCAGGTTTTTTGGAAAGAGTTCCCATATGCTATTAACTACATGCACTATCTGCAAATGAAGTCATGAATAAATTATCATGAATAAAAACAAACATCCAAAGTCAGCCACAGCAGTAAAGTAATAATAATGAAACCATGAAAGAAAGCCTGTGTATTTTTCAAGAGATATTCCTAACACACTAGTTGGCAAGATGGAACTCAATGCATCAGAAGAGAAAATGTTATACTTGTGTGGTAAGTTCTCTGTTAAAAATTGGCCTGGTGGTAAGCAAGCTTCAAGTTCTTTACACAGATTCTGCATACACCAGTTTTATAGGGATCAGCAGGCAGGCAGTTAACTGTGGAGGCCTTCCCATGGATTCAGTATGCTGAGAAAAATCTTGATAGGGCTCACAGATACCAATCAACAATACTGGAAATACAGAAGTCAAACTGCTCATTCCTGAGTCATGTAACTGGCATTTCTATCTCCCTACAGTTATCAAACTCAATAAAACTTTTAAAGGCTGATAAATCCTCCTATACATGCTTCATCTAGTCACTATTTTTGGACAGGAATAAACACATCAGACAAATATAATCTATGTATCTCAGTGATTTGACCACACTCTCCTGTAGAATTCAGCCTTAGCCACTGCTGAACAGATTGTTGATCTGACACACAGTGCTCTGTCTCACCAGGACATCCCTTAAAGAATTTGAACTTGGTGATTCCAACAATGGTGAAGCACAGCAAAACCAGCTCAGCCAGAAAGAGATCTTCATTACAGAATGCTTCACATCAAAGCACAGGAGCTGATGAGAAACTGGCATGCAAACACACAGGTATTTAGAAAACATAACCTCTGATTGTCAGCAGTGGAGCCGTCTGAACTGGGTTTAGATACCTAAATGCTTTCACAGACCTGGGCCCTATTCCCTCCTTCCAGCACACGGGCTGCCTAGCAATGTGTTCCAATTCCACTCCTGGCTGAGACACTGGCTGGCTGTACAATGTGCCAAGTGATGTGTTCATGTATCTGAAGACAGAATCGAGTCCTGAGAATCTGTCTGTTGCTTCCAATTAGTGTTTATACAATAAGACAAGAAAGAGAAAACACTGTGGAGCTGTGAACTCCTTTTTGTTACTGTTGTCTAGAGATGGGATCAGAAAAGGAGCTTCAGGCAGAACATCTGTACTACGAACAGGCAGATGTTTGCACTTGCAGCTCTGTGCTTCCCCTTTTCAGAAATTAACATTTATTCATGGACTTTCTTTCCCCCTCATTATAAAATAGAGGTAATTCTTCCTTAAAGCAGTTCAACTCTCTGCTTCACTGTAAATGGGGAGGTGGGTGAGATTTATTTGTTCAACATTGCCATAAATATTTAGCAGAGCAGGGCTCAGTTGAGAAGAGGACATCTAAACAGATTGCTGGTGAGCTAACCCTTGGAGATTTTCCAGATTTCTCTCTCTTCCTCACAATTTTTTTTCCCCCTTTACAGAGAAACTGAATACACATTTGAACAGAAGTGCATGATTGGAACATCACCACCACCCCCCTCCCTTAAATAATTCAAAGCAGAATTAACAGGATTCAAGATACCACTTTCTGATGATCAGAATGGCTGTTACTTTTTATTTTCTTTCTTTACAGTAGCAGCCAGCTGGTATAGTGCAAGATGCTAATCAGTTAGTGTCTTCCACATTTTTGAAACATCCCCACCAAACTGCTTTGAAGTTCAATTTCAATTAAGATGCAAACTATTCCAAAAGTACTGATAGTCTAAAAAGCGCCTCTGGCAGTCTGCAATTATCATGCAATAGAGCTGTCAGATTTGATTAGAAATGTCCTTTCAGTCCCTCAGTCCATGCAGCACCATTTAGCCTCACATGATCATTTACACATTCCTCCCCACTACGCAACACTTACCCAGTGCTTCAGTATGTAATAGATGGGCTTTATTTATGTGCTGGTTTTCAATCACCTGGATCTTCCAAACCATTGGAATGATAAAGCTGTGCAGAAAAGCATCTTCCAATCCCCCAGTCTCCTTATGGTACAGATATTCCTGTTGCAGCATTTCATCTGCAAGAGATTCACAGTGTAAGACTTAAAACAATCTATGAGTATTATGGCTTAATAAAAGAGCAATATTGTATCACAGTGCCAGGGTTTGAAGAATATCACTATAGCTGCAGAGACCCCTTCCAACCCAAATAAATAACATTTGGAGGATAAAGATAATTCTTCTGAGAAGCATTTCTGTGCTGCTGAATCCATCACATATCCTTTATGCAAGTGCAGTGCATTCAGCTGACTTCAGCGGGGTTACCCTGCACCGATACCTACCCCAGGCTATTTAATTAATATTTGCAGTTCTTACTGCCTTCAATACATGTCATGAACAGTGAAAACAAAGAAAGAGAAGTCCAGAAAACCCAGGCAGCTTATACACCCAGTCTGACTTCAAATGTTCAAAACAAAAGCTAAAAGAACCTCTCTGGTCCCAAAGCTCCAACCTGACACCCTCACACTCTGGCTCCAGGATTGGTGTTGGGGAAGATGCACAATCCAGTATGAAAATGATATTAGGAATATCTGGGGAAAAAAAAAATCTCCCCCAAGCAGAAAGGCTACACCAAACACAAGGAATACTAATTTCTGTTCATTTGTGGGGTTTATTCTGTGAGCTTCCTTGTGCTGTCTCTCTGCTTCAGGCCCAGAGCCAGCATACTGCCTCCCCACTCACCCTGTGTGTTCATTCCTTTCCCCTATTCATGGAATCCTCTCTCTGAAAGGGACACTGCATGTAATGTCTAAAAAGAACGAGGCTTTGAACATCTTGGGACATGCATTTCCTTCAGTTCCATTGTCTCAGTTATTTAAAGAGGTGAAGAGAATCTGGCAAAGCTTGGGATTCGGCAATGTTGGCTAATGCTACCGTTGATTCTGTCTCTTCTAGATGCTTTTCAGAAGAAAATGCAGACAAAATCACAATTCTGAGGCCTCATCCACCAGACAGCCCAAGTACTGTGAATCCCACAGACCACCTAAGCTCTCCCTACCCATAAAATAAGATCTCATTATAATCTAAAGCTCTTATTCCTAGCCAGATCTGAAGGTCACAGCAGTAGCCCTGTTGATTCTAGTACCCCAAAAGAGGTTAATGTTCCATCCCTTTTGCTGCGTGCCTCAAACGCACCGATAGGCTTTTGGGTCTGTTAAGGGTCATGCTGAAAAATAAGCCTATTAATACAGCAGGGTTTAAAAATATTTGAAGAGCTAATTCAGCAGACTTTATATCTCTTGTGTAGACTTCACTGGAGCCAACATTCTTCACTCTGTATTCAGTCACTCTGAATATCAGTCAGGGCACTTTACTCAGCCATAAAAGAACTGCAAGCAGAGATGAATCTCATCCTTTCTTCTTTCAGACAGCTAGGAAGCCACCAGCCTCCCATTTTAAACCTAACTACTGAAGACAGCTTAATGAGGCTCAGGGAAGATCACCTTGAATGTTAGCCAACAGCCCATTGTCACAAGAAAAGTTTCTTGCGTCAAAAACTGTATAACCCTTGAATAAATCTCTTTGATTCTGCTTACACTGAGGCTGTGCTCATTCTTGCTCCTTCAGCTGTCACAGTGGGAGGTGTGACTGTGTGTGGATGCTTACAGTGAGAAAGACAAGGGTATCATATTAAAATCTTGGTTGTAATCATTAATTTAGGAAAAGCTCTAGTGAGTAGTGAGGAAGGAAGGGTTTAGAGCCAGACTCTTTCATTCATTTATAAGTCTGTAACAGAGAGAGACAAGATCAGATAAAAAGCCCTCACATGTGCCCAGACATTCAGCTCTCCATTTACTGAGAGCTTGTGAAACTTTCCCATGTTTGCTTGTGGGCATCCTGTGCATGCACAAGTATGCTTCTTTTCATGGTACCTCCAGTCTGAGAAAGAGCCAATTAGAAGAAGAAATTGAGAGCAAATAAAAGATCTCATAAATGCAAGAAAGTGTATTTCCACATAAGCAGGGAATATATTAACATTCCTCTTTCCACACTAAGAGAGGAATATAGCAGAATCTGAATTCTTGAAAAATCTATTGCTAATGATGACCTTAAAATGGCCCAGAAATAATTTCAAAGGTTTTAGTATGGTTGTTTAAATATGCCTTCAGCATTTTCTGCCTGCCATTAATCAGCCATTTATTACTAATAACTTCTTATCTCTCAAACATTCACCTATAAACCAATCATTATAATTAGGCAATAGAGGTGTTTTGACCACTGCTTAATATGTGGGGCACAGAAGTCTCATCTCCATCCTGAATCCTCACAGCTGTTTCTTACACTTGCCTGCTATCCTTTCTAGTGTAGAAGCTATTCCAGGCAGAGGGAAATCTTTCTCCCTGCATGCTTGCACAGCACCTACCACATGGGGATTGAAATATAATTGGAATAAGCTTTCTGGTGTTGTTCTATTAACTGGTCTTGATATGAAAATCGTGGCATTAGAGGGAGATGCAAGCAAAAAGCAATCTGCATGAGAAAAAAAGAAAGGTTTTTTTCTTTTTTCTTAACAAATGATGCACGTTTTCTCATTTCTCTCATGGATTAAGAATGTGCTTAGTCAAGAGAAAACATCTGTCCAAATGGTGAGGAAGGAAAGCAAGCTATATGCCTGATGAACTGCTGCTTAGAAATAACTAAAGGAAAATCTAGAGGGCTGGCTTGGGATTTAGTTCTCTGGAGGGGAAAAAAAGGGAGAAAAAATAAAATCAGTGCAATCTGTTGATGTATGAGAGAGGGACAGAGGAACAGACAGGAGGGCATAGCTGTAGGAACATCTGCAGAAGTAATCTTTCTGGATAACGAGCAACGTACACTGGTGTAGGACAAACATTTGTGCAGCAGGCAATAGAAATGTCCACGCTGGTGTAAGCAGCTCCCTCTTGTCCCAGCACTGGCATAAGGATGAAGTGGGAAGGACACACTACAGACTGAAAACAGATGAGGGACAGATAGTCCATTAAATAGCACAGCATCCATTTCCTTCTATGCGCCGAGTCTAACGGTAGTGTTAATAGAAGAAGCTGTAGGCAAGCGAATTACCTGTCAGATGCTGGAGGCTGCTAATGAAGAAAGATTCAAAAACCATGGGAAATGTAGCCAATAACACATCTCTGAACACAAAACGAATGAGACGCTTGGCAGAGGTGTGTTGCTCTTCTTTTAGCATAGGAACAGTGGGCTTGGAAGAGCAGATGGAATATATAGACCCTTGATTTGGTAAATAACCTCACCCCATTCATAGAATGATAAAAACATTTGGTTGGAAAAGACTGTTTATATTACTGAGTCCAACCATTAATCTGCCAATTCCACCACTAAAACATGTCCTCCAGCACCACAACCACAAGTCTTTGAAATCCTTCCAGAAATGATGACTTGGTCGCTTTCCTGGGCAGCCTGTTCCAGGGCTTGACAATCCTTTTGGTGAAGAATTTTTGCCTAAACCCTCCCAGGCACAACTTGAGGCCATTTCTTCTTGTCCTACCACTTGCCACTTGTGAGAAGATGCTGAACCCCACCTCACTGCAACCTCCTTTCAGGCAGCTGTAGAGAGCAAGAAGCTCTACCCCAAGCCTCCTCTTCTCCATTTAGTTACTCTTCTCCTAGGGTAACAGAACACACCATTCTCAGAGAAGTGGTAACTGATTACTTGCTACAGGTCTGTACTGGAAAGTAGGAGAAGAATACAGGGATTACAGCTTTATCACTGAACACAGTTATGGAGACATTGTTTTAGCTGTGCAGGTCAGTTGGAATCCCACAGCACTCTGAAAGCTGGATGTCTGTGTGAGTTTTCTAGGTTACCTCCACAAAAAAAATGACATCTCTTGATGTGTATAGGATAAATCAGCCCCTAGAAGTGCCCTTCTCTGTACTGAATATAGAAGGAGTCTAGCTTGTTTAGACCAGAAATCTATTTTTCATGTCTGTGGTTATGTGAGCTAAACCTCAACATTTTTCTACCTTTTTTTTCCCCCCCCTCAATATCTGTCAGCAAACTGGGAATAACATTTTCAGCCACACCGTTGCACTACAAAGCCAATAATCCATTACTATTTCAGACACAGACACATGCAACTGTGCTAACAACAGCTCTGTAAGAGCATAAACAGACAAAAAAAAATTAAACAAGGCAGATTTTCTTTTCTTTTCTTTTTTTTTTAATTTGTTTGTGGTCTAGATTTCAATGCTGGTTTTCTATATCCTACCAACAGAAATTAAAGGTCTGCTGTGAACTGCAGTTCCAAAGGGAGTTCTATCAATATCAAAGACAACGCTATAAAGTGGCATTTTTAGATGGATGTTTTTGGAAAAAAAAAAAAACAAAGAGAGAGGATTTTGGTCTACATTCTAATAGTCTCAGTTCTGTGAAGTTTGACAGGAGTAGGGCTGAAAACTCTTATCAGTCACGGTCCATTTCGGTAGTGGGCAGATGAAAAAGTTTGCAGCTTCACAGACGCTGCAGATAAAAGCTGAGTGCGCTTCTAAATGGAAGAGTTTTATGTCTGAAAACACAGACTTGACAGAATTGAAGTGCTCCACAAACAGATCTCAATCTCTTGAAAAGTGTAGATAAAAATTAGTTTAATAAGGTTGAAATGTTTGTCTGTCTTCAAGCATGAAATGACTGTTGTAGGAAGCTATGGCTCTCAGATTGTGTGCTGAATGCTGCCTGTCAAAAAGATACAGATGAAATATTTCAGAAAGACCAAAATTAAATATTTCAGCAAAGTTAATTACAAGATCTCTGCGACTTCAAAGAAATTTTGGCACTTTGTTCTTTCAGTTTGTAACAAACTCAGAGTACTGGATGACACTTCCTCGTGGAGCTCAAATCCCAGTTCAGAGGCTGCCTTAGCCCAGGTATTGATACAACCACATCCCCTGCTGTTATCTATTAGTTGTACAGGGGTCACGTCGTGAAGGGGTAGGAGAGCAAAGATGTTAAAACACATTTCAGGGCATCATTTCCTGTGTCCTTGAGCTAACTTGACATTCAATTGCATTGTGAGTATGAGCGAGACACAGTAGAAGAAAGTCATTTAAAGATGGGGATGATAGGAAGGTGTCTAACCTTTTGTGTTACTCAGATTTCTAGGGATTTGTTATTTCACTATTGCAAATGATTATAGTATTATAAAGGCAATTCTTAATGCTACTTTTCCACATTAAAACCACCACTTCTTAGGAGGTCTTGGCCACCAGGTGTTATTTTGATTTAAAATGTACACTGGAGAAATTGAAATGAGTAGAGTACATTATCTCTGCATGTATTTGTCACTGACAAAACGTATTAATTGCACATGGAAATCAATGCAAAGCAGTGTAGCTTTCAATCAAGTTACAGTATTAAATGCAGGGTCTATCAAATCTGGTAATCCCTTATTGAATCAAAAGCATTGCAAGGTCACCAAAAATAACCAGTCTGTAAAATAGATCAGAGAACAGTAACACTCGTGCACAACTGTGTTGGTGGATGAATGCATCATACTATACAGTACTTGCATTCTACTTTATAGCACTTGTCTTAAAAATACCTGTAACTACACCATTATTATTCATAAGATATGTTTTCCATTAGAAAGGGGGAAGGAGGGGATGCTCCTGTGAGATTCAAGGACTTAAAGCTCAGCTCTTGGCTTAGTCTCAAAATTTGTGCAAATTACCTCATTTTTCTCTGCTTTGGCTCTGTATTTGGAACTAACCCCAAATGAAAATATTTAGCTCCCCCATGGAGTTATTCCATTTAGAGAGTTCTTTGTATTGAATTTCAGGAACTGAATGGCACAGGTCCCAAAAAGGACTCTTTCAGCTATGCAACTCTCACCACAGAATGTCAATGATTAACACTGAGACTCTGAACATAAAACTTTGGGTGGTAAGTGACTGCCTGTTAAAGAAAATATCAGGTTGCTGAAACTGAGCATCACTCAGACATTTCAATGCCACATGCAGCATTTAGACAAGCACTGATGGTGTCATCTGGTTCCTTACACCAGTTTTTGACTTAATATCCCCTGCTCTTTGCTGTTTGGCTATTTACTGCAACTTCCTTCCTCTTGTCTTGTTTCTTCAGGTAGCTAACACCTTCCTAACTTGAACCCCGCTGTAAGACTGAAATGACACAACTACACACATCACAGAGCAAAAAAGACATTTGCAGACATCATATTGCATGCTCATCAGTACCTGCTGTTCCTTTTCCTCACCCTTTATTCACAAGGTCTTTAGGTCTGGGATTGATTTTTGTTCTCTATCAGAAGAAGGGTGAGGGGGAAATGACCTGCTGTTTGCTAGTTCATATTCATTTCCACAGTAATGTAATATTAGGACCCACAGGTAGCTGATTCTCATGTCCACAAGGCAATGCACAAATCTATTACTTTTAAAACAACGCACAGCCATTCCTTTGGTAGTTCTGGCTGTTCCATCCTCAAGAGTTCCTTTGATTTATTAGCCCAGCATGTTATTAAAATAATGAATTATGTGTTGGTACATTGCATTTAACATAGTATACAAAGAGACAAGTACATCTGCTAGCTATTAATCAAATACTCACTAACAAAGGTTGATTAACAGCATTTTACATATTTACAGCAAGAATGAAAAATAAAATAGAGCTCCACCAAAGTTAAATGATAATAAATTATTCAAATGCATTTATCCGTGCACTGATTAGTGCGTGGGATAGACAGAACCGCAGGTAGAGTTTTGTTCATCACACAACACCATTTACTTATTGAAACAGACATTTAATACATTCTTTTCAGCTTCTGGGGGAAAAATACCAAACACAAAACAAAACAACCACAAAGCTCTGTAGAGCTGTGCACAATTGGAATCCAATTTAAAGCAAGTTCTCTCAATACAATTTTCATGCCCCCAATCTACTGGCTTAAGCTTTCAAATCAGCTGTGTCAATGTGTAGTGTAGAGCCTGATATTTGCACAACTTGGTGTCACATTTTATTGTGACTTTAGCTAACTGGAGTACTGCCTCCAGTTCTGAAGCCCCTATTACAGGAAGGATCTGGACGTGCTGGAGCGTGTCCAGAGAAGGGCCATGAGGATGATCAGAGGGCTGGAGCACCTCTCTTATGAGGACAGATTGAGGGATTTGGGGCTGTTCAGTCTGGAGAAGAGAAGGCTCTGAGGAGGCCTAATTGTGACCTTCCAGGATCATAAGGGGGCCTACAAGAAAGCTGGGGAGGGATGTTTTAGGGTGTCAGGTAATGATTGGACTAGGGGGAATGGGGAAAAAAAAATGGAAATGGGTAGATTCAGATTGGATGTTAGGAAGAAGTTCTTCCCCATGAAGGTGGTGAGACACTGGAACAGCTTGCCCAGGGAAGTAAGCCCCATCTCTGGAGGTTTTTAGGACCAGGCTGGACGTGGCTCTGAGCAACCTGATCTAGTGTGAGGGGTCCCTGCCCATGGCAGGGGGATTTGAACTGGATAATCCTTGTGGTCCGTTCCAACCCTAACAATTCTATGATTCTAACTACCCTAAAGCTGTCCAGGCTTCAGAAGGCACCAGAAGTGGAGACTTGTCAAGAAAGCACCAAAAACTCTGAGGCTATTTAAATGGATGTTAAGAACTTCTTTCTGTAGGACTTGGAATTCCAAAATCTTATTACTCTATTTCATATCTGGAGAGAAGCCTAGGAGTCTTCACTTTATGCTGAAGCTGAACTGATTTGCACAAAGCTCAGTGTAATTTTCTTTCACAGGTCCAGCTCCTAGCTATGACAAGGGATTAATAGTCTGGAGTTTATGCTCCCCATTAAATCCTACTGAATCAGTATGAAATTTGAGGGCTTTTGGGCAGCTGGGTTGGTCTCCTTTGTTAATTGTTGGCAGTTTCCTTAACTAGACTTCAGAGAAAATAACTTTTTTTTCCTTCTTCTTTCCTAAATTGCCTTTTTATTGATTTTCAACAAAACAGCATCACAGAAAGCAAACGTGGACTATAATCAGAGCTTAAACATGCAGTACACATACTGTTGCACGGGGAGGAAAAAGATAGTATGGTAATAAACCCAACTAAAAGAATAGAATCCAGAAAGTAAATAAATACATGCAGGAATTACAATGGTTCAAAATTTGGGTTCAGGGAGAAGAAATTCGGGTTTGCAATAGAGAAAATCACGGTGCAAAGGAAAAAAATATTACAGGAGAAATATTTGCAGCTGGTGTAAATCAATATTGACTCTGTTAATTTACTCCAGTTGAGAATCTGGTCTGTGCATACTTATGTTAGCATTTAGAAAAACACACTGCATGTTTGCTGTGGAAAATAAGTCCATATGAAAAAAAGCTTTTTTTTTTCCTGATCACTTATCTAAGAGCTCATTTATAAACCATTCTACAGAGGGTAAATCACTTATCAATCCTTTCCATAAGACAAAGGCAGAGATAGAGCCTCAGGTTTAATCTACTGTGAGTGGCACTATGTGGCCAAAAAAGCCATTTATAAATAAGAGCACAATTAAAATGACCTTCAAAGTTTTGCAGTATAGACCAAAGAAGCACAAACTTAAGAAATCTAAACAATGGACTGCATCTAAGTGTATAAACTGCATGTCTCTTATAGATACTTCTCTTTCAGCCTTAACTGACTTCCAAGGACACAGCTGGGTAGAAGGCATTTGATATGTATGACAGGTAGTCACACTGTGTTTTGTCCCAGCGGTTAAGTCTTCTCTGCCTGTATTTACCTGAGAGTATTGTGATGAGTTGGATGTGGAGCAAAAGTCTATAGGAAACCAGGCTTCACCAGCTTGACTCCTCACAGAACGTGGTTAATGCCTTTGCTGACAAATCAGGGGACTTTATAAGATGCAGGGTACACAGATTGGGGGGTGGGGCACACCACTTCATGGGAAATCAAAGTGATCTGGATAGCTACAGAAATGAACCAAGATCAATAGGTTGAAAGTCGACAGACAAGTTCGAAGCACTGCATTTAGTAAGGAGAAATCAAATGCAGAAGTACAAAACAAGGAATTACTGGCTTGAAAAAAATCACACAGAATCACCAAGGTTGGAAGAGACATCAAAGATCATCGAGTCCAACCTGTCACCACACACCTCACGACTAAACCATGGCACCAAGTGCCACGTCCAATCCCCTTTTGAAAACCTCCAGGGACGGTAACCCCACCAACTCCCTGGGCAGCCCATTCCAATGGCAAACAACTCTCTCTGTGAAGAACTTTCTCCTCACCTCCAGCCTAAACTTCCCCTGGTGCAGCTTGAGACTGTGTCCTCTTGTTCTGGTGCTGGCTGCCTGGGAGAGGACCCCAACCCCTTCCTGGCTACAACCACCCCTCAGGTACTTGTAGAGAGCAATGAGGTCACCCCTGAGCCTCCTCTTCTCCAGGCTAAACAACCCCAGCTCCCTCAGCCTTTCCTCATAGAGCTTGCGCTCAAGGCCTCTCCCCAGCCTCGCTGCCCTTCTCTGGACATGTTCAAGAGTCTCAATGTCCTTCCTAAACTGAGGGGCCCAGATCTGGACACAGGACTCAAGGTGTGGCCTAACCAGTGCTGAGTACAGGGGCACAATGACTTCCCTGCTCCTGCTGGCCACATTATTCTTGATGCATGCCAGGATGCCATTGGCCTTCTTGGCCACCTGGGCACACTGCTGGCTCATGTTCAGGTGGCTGTCAATCAAAAAATACTGCAGAAGAGGAGCTGTTTTACCATGAACTGCACATGAATCAACACGTCACTGCTGCCAAAAAGGCAAATCTCATTCTGGACTTTGATGCAAAAAGAAATGTTAAAACAAGCAAAAGAAGACCCTTTTGGAAAAGGACACATTTTGTCCCACCTTAACATGGGCAGGCAAATAGCAGATGTCATAAGGTACAGTACAGCCTTAATTACCATGATCTTATGTTTTCAGAAAAACCTAAAGCATGAAGCCATACAAAGCAAACATATCAACAACATGCTGACTTGAACTCCTGTTTGCATAGATGGGTACCTTCCCTGCTGTCTAGCTAATAACATCACCCAGTCAGCGAGTCAAGAGTCATGTGAAAAAGACATACTATATTCTGTGCTAAGCCCCCCAAGTTCATGAACCTCTCAAGAGGATCTAGATTCATTTCAAGGTACTTGTAATTTTCTTTCATTTTGATGAGTAGTAGGTTCTTCTGACTTTTGCTTTGAGTATACCTGAAGTTACATTTCCAAAGAAAAAGTTCTGTAGAAACTCAAACTGATTGTGCAACTAAAGCCACTGTATGCTCTGCAGTTATTTTGAGAAGTGAAAATTATGAGGCCTCTCCTTTCTCCCTATCCATAAGAAACTTGCTAAACATTGGAAACTTCTCAACTGTCCAAGCAAAAGAGATGCTGTAACCACACAGGGGGATATTAATTGCAGCTCCTGCTCCACCAAGGGTCAAAAGTGAGAAGCTTTGCTTACCTCAGCAAGCAGGAGGTTACAAATATACAGTAATTAGGAGGAAAGGTTAATTGACTTACATCTCTCATTAACAACCACATTCCTCTTTTTAATAAGTGCTGTTTACTTCCTTGCTGCCAACATCTGCAAACTTGCCCAGAAGAGAGGTAATTGTGATAAAGACCAATTTTAAAAGTGATTTAGTATTTTTAACTGTAAAAAGGAAACATTATGCTCTTTAACATCTTTATTGACGATCTGGATGAGGGCATTGAGTCCATCATCAGTAAATTTGCGCATGACACCAAGCTTGGGGCAGGAGTTGATCTGCTGGAGGGTAGAGAGGCTTTGCAGGGGGACCTTGATAGGCTGGACAGATGGGCAGAATCCAACGGCATGAGATTGAACACATCCAAGTGCCGGGTTCTGCACATTGGCCACAGAAACCCCATGCAGTGCTACAGGCTGGGGTCAGAGTGGCTGGAGAGCGGCCAGGCAGAGGGGGACCTGGGGGCACTGGTCAATGGTAGACTGAACATGAGCCTGCAGTGTGCCCAGGCAGCCAGGAGGGCCAATGGCATCCTGGCCTGCATCAGGGAACAGTGTGGCCAGCAGGAGCAGGGAGGTGATTCTCCCCCTGTACGCTGCACTGGTTAGGCCGCACCTTGAGTCCTGTGTCCAGTTCTGGGCCCCTCAGTTTAGGAAGGATGTTGAGGTGCTGGAACGTGTCCACAGAAAGGCAATGAAGTTGGTGAGGGGTTTGGAACACAAGCCCTATGAGGAGAGGCTGAGGGAGCTGGGGTTGCTTAGCCTGGAGAAGAGGAGACTCAGGGGTGACCTTATTGCTCTCTACAACTACCTGAAGGGAGGTTGTAGACAGGCAGAGGTTGGTCTCTTCTCCCAGGCAGCCAGCACCAGAACTAGAGGACACAGTCTCAGGCTGTGCCAGGGGAGGTTTAGGCTGGATGTTAGGAAGAAGTTCTATACAGAGAGAGTGATTGCCCATTGGAATGGGCTGCCTGTGGAGGTGGTGGAGTCACCATCATTGGAAGTGTTCAGGAAGAGACTTGATGGGGTGCTCGGTGCCATGGTTTAGTTGATTAGGCGGTGTTGGATTGGTTGATAGGTTGGAGATCTTGAAGGTCTCTTCCAACCTGGTCTGGTCTATTCTATTCTATTCTATACTATTCTATCTTCCATAAGTTTCACTTCCAATTCTAACTCATCAGGGGTTATGCAATAGTCTGACCAAGGCTGGTTATAAATGTAAAACAAAAAATTATGGGGTGCTCTATCAATAAAATCAACAGCAGAATAAAGTTTATTAATGGACTCAGAGCTCCTTTCTGTTCATCAGATAGGTGGAGCAATAAGACCACATAGAGTGGACCTGGCTCACTTACAACCAGAATCCAACAGAGACATCACCCTTTCTGTGGTGCCTCTGTAAAAGGGTTGAAGTGATATGAATGGACTCTAATATCTCTGTTCAGGTGTGGAGAGCCTTTCCCCATCGTTGTAATGAAAAAGTCTGAGTGTTTCCAGGCATGTGTATGTGGCAGGAGCAGTGTGATAGAGCACAGCAATCCAAAATCCACAGGCAGCACTGTCACCATCTCGGGGTGGGCAGGGGAGCAGGCACAAGAGACAAAAGGGGCTCCCCTCTCCCTGGATCTTTTCTTTTTGATAGTTCCTTACTGGCAGGCCATCCCACCCTGGCATGGCTCTCTGCTGGACTAACACCAGGGCTTCTGCACTGCGAACTGGATTGGGAAAAGCAGCAGCTGACAAACAGCCTGCCAGGAGAAATGGAAATTTGCTGCAGGGTGTTTTGAAATGAGACACAGGGATCAGCAATTAAAGAAATTGGTGCTGCCACTGAAAACATACCTCCAACTATGATCTCTCCAAACTTTAGTGAATTATGGAGCTCAGCCCAGGCCCTGACCTCCATCTCTATATCCATCTCCTTAGCATCTACACCCTCTCCTCTGTTCAAGTCATCAGTCTGCATAGACTTGACAACGTGTGCTGGTGTGTTGTGGAGTCATACAGGCAAGCAAGAAGAGAAAATGGGCTGTGGTAAAAATACTATACTGGAAAAAGTGAAAAAAATAAATGAATAAGCAGAGATGTCATAATTGCTGCTCACAGTTCCTTATTTATCAGCAGAATCCCATAACTCCCGTAGCTTGCTGAGTCTTTGAAAAGAGCACTCTTGATGTAAAGTAGCTTGCTCACCCAGTGGCTAGATCAAATCACAGTAATCAGTTTTTCCTTATCATACATTGTGCTCTGTCATCTATGAACTCATTTTCCTACACCTGAAATGTTACCAGGAATGTTTGGTGCAGGAAAGGTGCTGAAATCCTCTGAAACTAGGAAGCAGAGCTCCTGCTAGCAGCAGAATTAACTGATATTCATTCAGGAAATCTTGATGTCAGATGCCAAGGTTGAGTTAAAACCCCAAACACTTCAAAGCCCACTCAAATCTAGCAATGTGTTGGAGATCTGTTTAGTCTGAAACAGCAATAGAAATCTTAAATGGACTAGGTGATCCCTGGAGCTCCCTTCCAATCCCTCCCATACTACCATTCTATGACAGTTCCCAAACAGTCACTGCCGTGCCCTCTTTCAGGTGTTTCAAGAAGACAGACATCCTCCTCCTTCTCTACCCCTGCCTTTCTTTCCCCCAGTGCCAGGCTAAGACCAGGGACTCCCTTGCTGTGGTACAATTCAGACTTCCTACTCCCAGCTGCCAGACAGAGCTGTGGCTGCTGGAGAAAGGACCTGTAATTTCTTGAGACAGTGGCTCTCCAGTCTTGAATTCAGATGAGAAATGGATATAAAAAGGGGCACAACAGTGCAAAGAATGGATGTTTTGGTGTGACTGCTGTGTGTTGGACTCCAGCTGCAGCTCTGTGCATTTGCAGGCTACAGAATAGTCACTCAAACCAACGCTTTAACTAGAACAAGTGGAGCAAATAATTTATGCAGTCTATCTATGCTGCTTCTGAATTGATAAGGATGATTACTAAATGTCATTTACTTAGAACATCTTCTACTTGTAGTCTTTCTTGATTTAATTTAACATCCCCTGGTTATGAGTTATCCAAGCTCTGCATGCTTCCAAACACACTTTTTGTACTTTAACAGTATATTTAATCTAAGCAAATATCCATGCTCAGACTATGCTGCTCACTCCCATCTATTGTTGAAGATGTGTGGGAGTTCAGAATGGACTCTAAACACATAGGTATTATCCCAGAATATATTGCCTGACTATTTTGTTATTAGAATTAAGCACCAAACTGTGCTGATGATGACAAATTACTTTTTATATTTAAACTAAAATTGGATTACAATATCTACTAAAAGTTTGGGGGGGGGGAGTGGGGTATAACAGGGATTGCTTTTTTTCTGTGCTCTTAACAGATAATTCTGTCAGCTTTATCTTAAACTTAGAGAAAAATAAAAGCAAATCTGTTCTCTGGAAATATATAGTTGCTAGTAATTGAGAGAATACTTTTGATCAAACACCTGCTATCTAAGTTGAAGGACACAACTTGCTCTGAAAGATTTTCTCTAGGTTGGACATACCAATATTCCATTATATAACATGTCATGTGCTGGAATGACTAGAAAAATACAGGACCCAATGACTAACCATTACATTAATCATCTAAGCAACCATTTTGTTGGTTACAAATCTTCCTCTGCTACTCATTAGTACCCAGTCACAGCTGGGAATACAAGCTTTTCAAGTCAGGTTTCGAACTCTTACTGATTGATAACTTCTCTCTCTGTGGCTTCAAATTA
>JAAWVA010001259.1:0-11802 GCA_015227895.2 Colaptes auratus | reverse complement strand
GAGTCCAGCCACAACCCAACAGCTCCTGCACACAGCTGCCGGCCCTGAGCACCTCACCCCAATGGCTTTTGAACACCTCCAGGCATGGAGACTCCACCAGCTCCCTGGGCAGGCTGGGCCAGTGCTGAGCCCTCCAGGCTGAACCCCCCCAGCTCCCTCAGCCTGCCCCACAGCAGAGCTGCTCCAAGCCCCTGAGCCTCTTGGGGGCCTCCTCTGGAGCCTCTCCCTCTAGCTCAGCTCCCTCCTGTGCTGGGGCTCCAGAGCTGGCCGCCCTGCAGGGGAGGTCTCCCAGAGCAGAGCAGAGGGGCAGGATCCCTCTCTCCAGCTCTGGCCACCCTGCTCTGGCTGCAGCCCAGGCTGCCATTGGCCTCCTGTTGCTGCAGCCTCCCCCTGCCGCTCCTGTTCAGGCTCTCCCCCTGCCCAGCACCCCCAAGGCCTTCTCCTCAGGGCTTTCTCTGCCCTCCTCTGCTGCTGCCTGGAGCCTGCTGGCTGATGATGCAAATCTTGACCAGCACAGGGCCCAGCACAGACCCCTGGGGGCCAGCACTTGGACTTCAGAAGAGCTGAAGGTGCCACTTGTGCTCTGCAAGGAGATTGGACATCATTTACCAGCACTGGATTATGCCAAATGAGTTCTCTTCTCAATGACTTTGTGGCAGAACACAGAGCACAGAGCCCTCAAGCTGCCTCTGAGCTGAGCTCTGCTTTGCTCATGATGATGTTCTTCTGTTCCCTCCCAGCTCACTGCTCAGCTGCACCTCTGGCCCCTGGCAAAGGCAGAGAGGGTTCAGGAGGAACTGAGCTTCTGATTGCAGACAAGTCCCTCAGAGGCTTTCTCAGACAGCCAAGTGCCAGGGGCTGCACATTGGCCACAGCAAGCCCAGGCAGTGCCACAGGCTGGGGGCAGAGGGGCTGAGAGCAGGCAGGCAGAGAGGGAGCTGGGGGTGCTGGGGGAGAGCAGATGAAGAGGAGGCAGCAGTGTGCCCAGGGGGCCAAGAAGGCCAAGGGCAGCCTGGCCTGGGGCAGGCAGAGTGTGGCCAGCAGGAGCAGGGAAGTCCTTGTGCCCTGTGCTCAGCACTGCTGAGGCCACCCCTGGAGTGCTGTGTCCAGCTCTGGGCTGCTGAGGTTAGGAAAGAGGTTGAGCTGCTGGAAGGTGTCCAGAGAAGGGCAACAGAGCTGGGGAGGGGTCTGGGGCAGAAGGCTGGGGAGGGGTCTGGGGCACAGGGCTGAGGAGGGGTCTGGGGCACAGCCCTGTGAGGAGAGGCTGAGGGAGCTGGGGTTGCTCAGCCTGGAGCAGAGGAGGCTCAGGGGAGACCTTCTTGCTCTCTCCAGCTCCCTGCAGGGAGGTTGGAGCCGGGGGGGGTTGGTCTCTTCTGCCAGGCCCCCAGCAGCAGAACAAGAGGCCACAGTCTGAAGCTGTGCCAGGGGAGGTTGAGGCTGGAGGGGAGGAGAAAGTTCTTCCCAGCCAGAGGAATTGGCCACTGGGCTGAGCTGCCCAGGGAGGTGGTGGAGTCCCCAGCCCTGGAGGTGTTCCAGAGGGGCTTGGATGTGGCCCTGGAGCCATGGGTTAGCTGTCAGGAGGGGTTGGGGATTAGGTCCCAGGTTGGACCTGATGAGCTCTGAGGTCTTTCCCAACCTGGCTGATTCTGTGATTCTGTGATCTGGGGACTCCTGGGGAGGTCTCTTGGGATACTGCCAGGACATGACACAGAAATTGGAACTCTCCTACTTAAGCTGGGAGGGAGGTGGGGACTTAAACACAGCACTGGGTGCAGGCAGCTCTGTCCCAGTCCATCAATGGCCATGGAGGTCTTGGGATGATGGCTGAACAAGCAAAGCACCTCTGTGAGTGTCTGCAGTCGGTGAGGGCACTGCAGCCAGTGAGGGCACTGTAGCCAGTGAGGACACTGCAGCCAGTGAGGGCACTGCAGCCAGTGAGGGCACTGCAGCCAGTGAGGACACTGCAGCCAGTGAGGGCACTGTAGCCAGTGAGGACACTGCAGTCAGTGAGGGCACTGCAGCCAGTGAGGACACTGCAGACAGTGAGGGCACTGCAGCCAGTGAGGGCACTGCAGCCAGTGAGGACACTGCAGACAGTGAGGACACTGCAGTCAGTGAGCGCACTGCAGTCAGTGAGGGCACTGCAGTCAGTGAGGACACTGCAAGCCAGTGAGCGCACTGCAGTCAGTGAGGACACTGCAAGCCAGTGAGCGCACTGCAGTCAGTGAGGGCTCTGCAGTCAGTGAGGACACTGCAGTCAGTGAGGGTACTGCAGTCAGTGAGGGCACTGCAAGCCAGTGAGCGCACTGCAGTCAGTGAGGGCACTGCAGTCAGTGAGGGCACTGCAGCCAGTGAGGACACTGCAAGCAGTGAGGACACTGCAAGCCAGTGAGGGCACTGCACAGTGAGGGCACTGCAGTCAGTGAGGGCACTGCAGCCAGTGAGGACACTGCAAGCCAGTGAGGGCACTGCAGCCAGTGAGGGCACTGCAGTCAGTGAGGGCACTGCAGCCAGTGAGGACACTGCAAGCCAGTGAGGACACTGCAAGCCAGTGAGGGCACTGCAGCCAGTGAGGGCACTGCAAGCCAGTGAGGGCACTGCAGCCAGTGAGGACACTGCAGTCAGTGAAGGCACTGCAGCCAGTGAGGACACTGCAGCCAGTGAGGGCACTGCAAGCCGGCTGTGCAGGAGCAGCAGCCCTGTGTGGAGCTGCCTGCCCTCAGCTCCTCCTCGCCGTCCCCCCCCCCCGAGGGGAAGCCTTCCTCTCCTGCAGGGTCTGCTGTGTGCTCCAGGGCTTGGGGCTTTTCCTGAGTGGAGAGCAGCTCTGTGGGGAGATTTCCCTCCTCACTGGCAGTGGGAGCCACCAGGGCTGCTGAGGAGCAGCTCAGCAGCAGCAGCAGCAGTGCTCCCATGACAACCAGACACTGCAGCCAGAACTCACCCCCACGAAGCTGCTTTGGTGGATGAAACTTAAATCATTCAAAGAGGAGGGAAGGAAGGAGAAGGCAGTTTGAGGTTTCCCCACTGCCTGAGTGTGTTTGGGGTTCTTTTCCTACCACAGGATCATAGAACAGCTCAGGCTGGAAGAGACCTCAGAGATCAGCTAATGCAACCCCCTGCTGTGGGCAGAGACACCTCTCACGCAGTGCATGATCCTTAAAGCCTCATCCAGGTGTCTGCAGGGGTCACAGCTCCTCCTCTGCCAGCCAGCTGGGAGCCCCTTGTGCCCTTCCACCAGAGCTGCCAAGATGTGCCATGGTTTGCTTGCTCCTGGTGCCATAGCTCTGCTCCTGACCTGGGGTTCTCTGCTCCTTATCCTCCCTGCTCAGTGAGAGCCAAGCCATGGCTGACCCCTCCCAGAGGGGTGGAAGGAGCCTGAGAGGTCATAGCAGAGGAAATCATGGAAGGGTTTGGGTTGGAAAGAACCTTCAAGATCATCCAGTGCCAGCCCCCTGCCGTGGGCAGGGACCCCTCCCACCAGCCCCAGCCTGCTCAGGGCCTCATCCAGCCTCCAGGTCCTCCTTGTGCATCCACAGCCTCCCTGGGCAGTGCCAGCCCTCCGGATCTGCTGAATACTTTGTGAGCTTATCTCAAACAAGCAAACAGAAGAAAGAGCTGGAGAGGGCCTTCCTAATTCCCACAGGCCCTCCAAGCCTTCCTTGCTTCTCATTTCAAAGGCCCTTTTTGAGTGGGAAACAAAAGGTTAATTTTCTCCAGCTCGCCCAGGCTGACTTAATGTAGCAGAAGGCAGCGAGCTGTATTGATTTAGTGACATGCAACTGTCCAGAAAGAGCTATTTATACATTATTCAGGACAAACACTGTCATAATGGACAAACAGCAGCAGCATCTGGGATGTTAATGTCTACAAATAAGATTATTCTTTGAAAGGATTAGGACGCAGCATTTTGTGTAATTGGATTCCTCAGCCCCGGGGATGAATTGCCTTTTAGCGGCCAGCGCCGGCACGCGGGGAGCCATTAGCTCCTCGTAACTGAATTAAATGCATAATTAGTGACATGACGGCCGCGGGATTTGCTTCACTTGTAACTAAGCCGGGGCGCGGGGGGGCCGGGGCGCTGCCGGCCGCCGGGCGCAGGCGCGAGCCGGCCGCAGCTGCGGGGCCGGGCGCGGGGGGCGGCAGGCGGGGCCGGGCCGCGGCGCGGCCGCCGCCATCCATCACCGGCCGCGGGGTGACAGTGACGGATGGGCCGGGCCCGGGCCTGGCACCGCCGCGCGGCAAGAAGCATCGGCGGCAGGGAGCGGGCTGACAGCCGGAGCGCGGTGTCAAGTGGGGTAGGGACCAGGGCTATCAATAATCTGTGCCACGCCGGCGGCGCGGCCCCGGGCACCGCCGCGGAGAGCCGCGGCGCGGCGCCGCCGCTGGGGACGAGCACGGCGCCGCCGGAGGGAAGCGCTGCTCCGCCCGCAGCCGTGCGGAGAAGGCGAGGAGCGCCTCGAAGGGCAGCGGAGGAGCGAGGCAGAGCCTGCGCCCTGCTGCGGGAGGAGCGCTGCCCTTCGGCACCGCGGAGAGCGCAGGAGCCTGCCGTGGGAGGAGACGGCCGGGGCCAGCCCCGGCCATGGGCAGGGACAGAGCTATGGCATCCTGGCGTGGCTACAGCTGAAGGTGCCTCGGAGACTGCCCAGACCCAGCCCCTGGTGGCTGGGGCACAAGGCTGGGGAGGGGTCTGGGGCACAGCCCTGTGAGGAGAGGCTGAGGGAGCTGGGGTTGCTCAGCCTGGAGCAGAGGAGGCCCAGGGGAGACCTTCTTGCTCTCTCCAGCTCCCTGCAGGGAGGTTGGAGCCAGGGGGGGGTTGGTCTCTTCTGCCAGGCCCCCAGCAGCAGAACAAGAGGACACAGTTGAAGCTGTGCCAGGGGAGGTTGAGGCTGCATGTTAGGAAGAAGTTCTTCCCAGCCAGAGGAATTGGCCACTGGGATGAGCTGCCCAGGGAGGTGGTGGAGTCCCTGTCCCTGGAGGTGTTCAGGAAGAACCTGGATGAGGCCCTTGGTGCCGGGGTTGAGTTGCTCAGATGGTGCTGGGTGATCTCAGAGGCCTCTTCCACCCAAAGCAGTTCTCTAATTCTGTGATTTCTTATTCCTAAAAGAAACCTCCAAGCCTTCTCTCCTCTCCTCTCCTCTCCTCTCCTCTCCTCTCCTCTCCTCTCCTCTCCTCTCCTCTCCTCTCCTCTCCTCTCCTCTCCTCTCCTCTCCTCTCCTCTCCTCTCCGAACCTCTCCTCTCCGAACCTCTCCTCTCCTCTCCTCTCCGAACCTCTCCGAACCTCTCTTCATGGTTGTGGTGAAGCTTCCCAAGGAAAAAACCAGAATTCCTGAGCTGCTCCAGCCCAGCCCCTGCCCTCAGCAGGGACATCCTCCCCTGCAGCAGCTTGCCCACAGCCCTCTCCAGCCTCCCCTGCAAGAGCTCCAGGCATGGGGCCACAGCCACCTCCCTGGGCAACCTCTTGCAGCCTTCCAGCAGCCTCCTGGGCCACAACTTCTTCCTCCCCTCCCAGCTCCATCTGCTCTGCTCTCAGCTCCAACCATTGCCCCGGGGCTGTCCCTGCAGCCCTTTGGTGTCTCAAGGAGGATTCCATACTCCAAATCCAATCCACAGCATCAATGGATTTGAGGGAGAGAATTCCCCTGCTTCCTAGCAGGAAATGCAGGGGAAAGGGCTGGGGACTCGAGCTTCCTTTCCAGTGTTCCTCCTAGCAGCAGTGAGAAACATCTGAGCTACACAGTGGAAAGCCTCTGCAGGGCTGGCACAGGCTGCCAGGGCCATGGTGGAATCCTCACCCCTGGAGGTACTGCCAGAGGGCACAGCTGTGGTGCTGAGGGCTCTGTGTGGTGTGGTGGGGGTCGGCAGGAGGGAGGGAGGGAGGGGTTGGGGACTTCATGGCTTTGTCACACCAGGGCACAACATTCTTTCCCCTTCTGACACAGCAGACACTGTTTGAGGTTTGGAGGTTTCTTTTAGGAACAAGAAATCAACTCAACCCTGGCACCAAGGGCCTCATCCAGGCTCTTCCTGAACACCTCCAGGGCTGGGGACTCCACCACCTCCCTGGGCAGCTCAGCCCAGTGGCCAATTCCTCTGGCTGGGAAGAACTTTCTCCTCCCCTCCAGCCTCAACCTCCCCTGGCACAGCTTCAGACTGTGGCCTCTTGTTCTGCTGCTGGGGGCCTGGCAGAAGAGACCAACCCCCCCCTGGCTCCAACCTCCCTGCAGGGAGCTGGAGAGAGCAAGAAAGGTCTCCCCTGAGCCTCCTCTGCTCCAGGCTGAGCAACCCCAGCTCCCTCAGCCTCTCCTCACAGGCTGTGCCCCAGACCCCTCCCCAGCCCTGTGCCCCAGACCCCTCCCCAGCCCTGTGCCCCAGACCCCTCCCCAGCTCTGTTGCCCTTCTCTGGACACCTTCCAGCAGCTCAACCTCTTTCCTAACCTCAGCAGCCCAGAGCTGGACACAGCACTCCAGGGGTGGCCTCAGCAGTGCTGAGCACAGGGCACAAGGACTTCCCTGCTCCTGCTGGCCACACTCTGCCTGCCCCAGGCCAGGCTGCCCTTGGCCTTCTTGGCCCCCTGGGCACACTGCTGCCTCCTCTTCAGCTGCTCTCCCCCAGCACCCCCAGCTCCCTCTCTGCCTGGCTGCTCTCAGCCCCTCTGCCCCCAGCCTGTGCCACTGCCTGGGGTTGCTGTGGCCAAAGTGCAGCCCCTGGCACTTGGATGTGTTCAATCTCTGCAGAGAGCTGCTGGGATGAGCTGGCAAATCCAGGTTTGAAGAGAGTGGAGAGTTGAGGCATGCTCCAACATTTCCTCAGAGCAAGTGATGTGGAGCTAATCCTCTCTGTTTCATCTGAAGCAGCCAACCCCACTCAGCCACCCCAGCAGCAGAGTAAATTAGCCTGTGCCTGGGAATGCTAATGCTGCATCAGCTCTGCTCTAAGCCTCTCCAAGGCATGGTGCTGAGAATGCTCCATGGCAAGAGGCAAGTGCAGAGAGCAGCAGCCCCATCCTTAGGAGCTTGCAAGATGAATGCTGAACTTGGGGTGCAAATACTGATAGGGGAGTCTGCACCCTGACCCCAGCAGCCTCTCTGCTGCTCACTGCAGCCCCAGGTAAAGGACATCAGAGGGGAGACTGCCTGTGCAGCAGGGCTCTGGCTTAGGCTTTGGGGCTGCTTAAGCCAATTCAGCCAGAGGAGGGTTTGGTTGTTGCAGAAGACCAGGAGAAGAGGGCAGAGGGAGGGCTCAGCACAGCCAAGTGCTGCTGTCACACTTCTCTTCTGAGCTCCTGTGGGTGGCCTCAGCAGCCAGGCAGCAGCTCAGGACATCACAGCTCACAGGCCCAGGAGGGTGGTGAGAGCCAGGCCCAGGCTGCCCAGGGAGGTGGTGGCAGCCTCCTGGCTGGAGGGGTTTGCAGCCAGGCTGGAGGTGGCTGTGAGCAAGCTGCTGTGGGCTGAGGGGTCCCTGCCCATGGCAGGGGCTGGGGCTGGCTGAGCCTGCAGCTCCCTTCCAGCCCTGCAGCTCTGTGACTCTATGATTCAGTGCCAGGGGAGGTGCCACTCCTGGTGCCACTCAGGCCTGGTGCTGTGTGTGTTTTCCTTGCCCTCTCTTCTCCCCATGCTTTGGGCTCCTTCCTCTCCCTCCCTGTGGTTAGAAGTTTGCCATTTTGGGTAGGTCAAGCAAGGGCATCTTAGAATGGCTTCATCTGGAAAGGATCTAAAAATCACCCTGGAGGAAGCTGGACTGAGATGAGACCTGAGGAAGGAGCTCTTGCCCCTGAGGCTGGTGAGGCACTGGCACAGGTTGCCCAGGGAGGTGGAGGAGGCTCCAAGTTTGGAGGCTTTGAAAGCCAGGTTGGGTGAGGCCTTGAGCAGGCTGCTGTGGCAGGAGCTGTCCCTGCCTGGGGCGGGAGGGTGGAGCCAGGGGAGCTGCAAGGTCCCTTCCCACCCAACCCATTGCCTGGTTCTGTGACTGAAGTTTCATCTGCTCTCATCAGGGACTCCCAGAATGGGTTGGGTGGGAAGGGACCTTGGAGATCCTCCAGTTCCAACCCTCCCCTGCCGTGAGCAGGGACACCTCCAGCAGCCCAGGCTGCCTCATCCAGCCTGCTCTCAAGCACCTGCAGTGATGAGGTGTCCACAGCTGCCCTGGGCAGCCCATGCCACTGCCTCTCCACTCACCTTGGGTGCTGGGCACCGCTTCACCAAACCCGCCATGGTTCAGCAAGGAGGGAGGCTGCTTCTGTGCAAGGCTGGGGGTGTCATTGTCAGCAGCTGCTTGTGGGCAGGCAGAAAGGCAGCTTGGCAGTGTGAGCAGCTCCCTGTGCTGCCCACCCACACCAGGCACAGCTCAGCAATTGGCCATCTATTGCCCATAGGTCCTGTGCCATTTGATGGCACACTCAGGGCTGGAGACATCCTCAGAGCAGCACCTTCTGGCACTGCTCTCCTCACCATGTTCACCTCCAGACCTGATGGAGAGGCTCCAGAGGAGGAGACCAAGATGCTCAGGGGCTTGGAGCAGCTCTGCTGTGGGGCCAGGCTGAGGGAGCTGGGGGTGCTGAGGCTGCAGAAGAGAAGGCTGCAGGCAGAGCTCAGAGCAGCTGCCAGGCCCTGCAGGGGCTGCAAGCAGGCTGCAGAGGGACTGCTGCCAAAGGGCTGCAGGGACAGCCCCAGGGGCAATGGCTGGAGCTGAGAGCAGAGCAGATGGAGCTGGGAGGGGAGGAAGAAGTTGTGGCCCAGGAGGCTGCTGGAAGGCTGCAAGAGGTTGCCCAGGGAGGTGGCTGTGGCCCCATGCCTGGAGCTCTTGCAGGGGAGGCTGGAGAGGGCTGTGGGCAAGCTGCTGCAGGGGAGGATGTCCCTGCTGAGGGCAGGGGCTGGGCTGGAGCAGCCTTGGAGCTCCCTTCCAGCCCAGAGCACTCTGTGATCCTGTGATTCTACTCCCTGGGGTGTCCTGGTGCTGCAGGCAGTGTTTGGTGCCTGTGGGCTGTGACTGAGGGGCTCCATCCCCACCACTGCTTCCAGCCGGGTGCCACCGAGCAGCAGGGCAGCGACTCCCCCAGCACAGAGGAGAGCAGCACATGGCTGAGGTCAGGAGCTGTGTGAGTCGAATTTCAATGACCTCTAGGAAAATGCTCAAAGGGATCCAGAAGCCCATTCAGACAAAGCACAGTGTGAGCAGCTGGTCTGCAAAGGTGCTGCGGGGGGGCAGGACCCGGAGGGAGGTGTGCAGGAGCTGTGGCTCTGTGGACTGCAGCCAAGGGCAGGAGACTGAACACAGCCAAGTGCCAGGGGCTGCACATTGGCCACAGCAAGCCCAGGCAGTGCTACAGGCTGGGGGCAGAGGGGCTGAGAGCAGGCAGGCAGAGAGGGAGCTGGGGTGCTGGGGGAGCAGCTGAAGAGGAGGGCAGCAGTGTGCCCAGGGGGCCAAGAAGGCCAAGGGCAGCCTGGCCTGGGGCAGGCAGAGTGTGGCCAGCAGGAGCAGGGAAGTCCTTTGCCCTGTGTCTCAGCACTGCTGAGGCCCACCCCTGGAGTGCTGTGTCCAGCTCTGGGCTGCTGAGGTTAGGAAAGAGGTTGAGCTGCTGGAAGGTGTCCAGAGAAGGGCAACAGAGCTGGGGAGGGGTCTGGGGCACAGGGCTGGGGAGGGCTCTGGGGCACAGCCCTGTGAGGAGAGGCTGAGGGAGCTGGGGTTGCTCAGCCTGGAGCAGAGGAGGCTCAGGGGAGACCTTCTTGCTCTCTCCAGCTCCCTGCAGGGAGGTTGCAGCCAGGGGGGGGTTGGTCTCTCCTGCCAGGCCCCCAGCAGCAGAACAAGAGGCCACAGTCTGAGCTGTGCCAGGGGAGGTTGGAGCTGAGGGGAGGAGAAAGTTCTT
The DNA here is from genome assembly GCA_015227895.2 of Colaptes auratus. Lineage (NCBI taxonomy): Eukaryota > Metazoa > Chordata > Aves > Piciformes > Picidae > Colaptes > Colaptes auratus. Next base: position 1,938 of record JAAWVA010001259.1, on the reverse strand, counting down.
CCCAGCCAGAGGAATTGGCCCCTGGGCTGAGCTGCCCAGGGAGGTGGTGGAGTCCCCCATGCCTGGAGGTGTTCAGGAAGAGCCTGGATGAGGCCCTTGGTGCCAGGGTTGAGTTGCTCAGATGGTGCTGGGGGAGAGGCTGGGCTGGCTGATCTCGAAGGCCTTTTCCAGCCTGGTTCATTCTATTCTCTTCTCCTCTAGCCAAGCCCAGCAGGGTCAGCCCACCGCCGGCCCAGCAGTCCCGGCGGACACAGCCACTTGCCTGCCGTGCACCACCCCTGAGACACTTAACCTGCTGGGCTGCAGACACCTGCCCGGACAGCAGACTAAACAAACAGGGAGCCTGCCCCGCGCAAGGCTTGGCCCCTGGCAGCAGGGCTCCCATCTGTTAAAGAGCCTTTGTGTGAGCGAGTGCTGCGCGGGCTGGGGAGGCGCCGCCGCTGCTCCCCGCGCTGCCCCCGGCCCCCATAAAAGTCCTCTTTAGCATTTTCTTTTCTCCCCCGTTTCCATCGCCTGATTTATTCATTGGTTTCACCTCTCCTCCCCTCCCCCTGTGGTTGCTGCGGAGGGCCTCCTTGTCTGCCGCACCTCGGGGGTCATGTCTTTTCAGTCAGCGGGACAATACCCGCCGCTGGCATCTGCTTCCAGATCCAATCAGCCACATTGTGATCACATCCTGCCGGAGGATTGTTCCCGCTTTTGCTCGGCTTTGTTGCCAATTTCATGCCATGTATCGCTCCGTGTTTTGTGCTTCATGAAGCTGTCACTGGCATAAAAGTGGCCTGACCAGGGTCGTAGTAAAAGGGGTGGGAATGGAACATCCACCGAGCTGTCGAGCGGGGCCACCCAGCAGCCACCGGCAGGGAGGCAGAGCGGCAGAGCAGCCGCCGCGGGCATCCCCCTGCCGCTAATTGCCGTCCCGCTGAGCCGCCGGGCCGCAGCGGAGCTGGGGCAGCCCTGCCCCCGTGGGGAAGATCAAGTTGCACCGAGGGAAGACAGGTTGGACCGCAGGGAAAATCCCTTGGTTGAGGAGGTTGCCAAGCCCTGGGACAGGCTGCCTGGGGGAGTACTGGAAGCATCATGCCTGGAGGGATGGGATGGAATAGAATTAGAATTAGAAATAGAATAGAATAGAATAGAATAGAATAGAATAGAATAGAATAGGGTAGGGTAGAATAGGGTAGGGTAGAGTAGAATAGAGTAGAGTAGAGTAGAGCAGAGTAGGATAGGATAGGATAGGATAGGATAGGATAGGATAGGATAGGATAGGATAGGATAGGATAGAATAAACCAGGTTGGAAGAGACCCTCAAGATCACCCAGCCCAGCCTCTCCCCCAGCACCATCTGAGCAACTCAACCCTGGCACCAAGGGCCTCATCAAGGCTCCTCCTAAACACCTCCAGGGATGGGGACTCCACCACCTCCCTGGGCAGCACATTCCAATGGACAACCTCTCTATGAAGAATTTCTTCCTCACCTCCAGCCTCAACCTCCCCTGGCACAGCTTGTGGCCTCTTGTTCTGCTGCTGGGGGCCTGGCAGAAGAGACCAACCCCACCCTGGCTCCAACCTCCCTACAGGGAGCTGGAGAGAGCAAGAAGGTCTCCCCTGAGCCTCCTCTGCTCCAGGCTGAGCAACCCCAGCTCCCTCAGCCTCTCCTCACAGGGCAGCCATGGTGCTGAGGGCCAGGGCCCAGCAGCAGACTCAGTAGTGTCAGGGTGATGGCTGCTCTTGATGATTTTTGAAGGTCTTTCCCCAGCAAAGCACTTGGTGGTGGTCCTGTGAAATCTGTCACCCTTGTGCAGCTCCTCAGGCCCTCCCCTCAAGCATTTCTCCATGGCATCAGCCCTGTGGTCCCCTGATGCCTCTGGAGCAGCTTGGCTGCTTTGTGTGAGAGAAGCTTGACTCAGCCCTGAGCATGACAGACCAACCTGGGCG
>JAAWVA010001258.1:0-11809 GCA_015227895.2 Colaptes auratus | reverse complement strand
TTTTCCTTGCCTTTTGCTTTCCCTTCCCCCCCTTTCCCTTTCCCTTTCCCCTCCCCCCCCTTTTTTTCCTTTTATTTGGGTTTTTTTTAAAGAAAACCACCAATAAAGTGCAAAGAGCACAGAGGGTTTCATGTCCTTCATCCCCCTCCTCCTTCCAGGCTTCATCCCCTAGCACCCAGGGTCGGATGTTTGTGTCCCTCCCCCCTCCCCCCTCCCATCCCCAACAGCCACAACCCGGGGGGCGGGGGGGAGGTAAGAAATGAGCTCAGAGAAGGCAGGTTCCGAGGTCGGGTTGGTTTGGTTTGGTTTTCCTCTTCTCTTTATAGCTTCTTAGAAAGGCTGAGTGGGGAGTGAGTGCTTTGGACAGACTTTGCAGAGGGACTGGCATGCACTTGAGGGCTGAGGGGGGGATGGAAGGGTACAGGGGGGGTTGGAAGGGGGGGGTGGGTGGGCTGGGGGTAACCCTGGCTGAGCCATGTTGACCCCCCACCCCTACCCCACCCCACCCCCTTGCCCACCTGCTGCTGAGTCTCCAGGTACCACAGCTCAGATGGGTTCCTTTGTTTTTTTGGCTTGTTTTTGTTTGATTGGGGGGGGTTGGGCTTTTGTTTCCCCCTTACCCCCACCCCAATCCTTTAAAACACAAAATAAAAACCCAATAAAAAGCTTGTCCCCAGCGCGCCCCCCCCCCCCACCCCCCCCTTCCCTGGTACCTCAGGAACGATCAATAAATAACCCTCAAGACCTTGTAAGCTTCTCCCACACCCCGAGGGGGCAAGAGGGGGGTGCAGAGCCCCTCGGTCGGGGGGGGGGGGGTCACCCCATGGCACATGCTGCCCCCACTCTCTGTCATCACCCTGCTCACCCAGGCAGAGGGGCAGCCCCCACCCCTACGAGGGGGTACTTAGAGCAGGGGGCCGGGGGAGGGGGTGGGGGAGACAGCGTTGGTCCTGCCTCCCCAACCTTCAGGACGCTGCTGTGGGGTCCCCATCTCACCCATGCTGCCGCCCCCCCCCCCCTCCTCCATGGGGGATGAAAAAAGCTCCTTGAGCATCCTGCTGCCCCCACCCCCCTTTTCCAGTTTAGATCCCAGGCTCCCTGCAGAACTAGGGCGGGGGGGGAGTGGTTGTGGCTTTAAGGAGGCGACTCCCCCGTCCCCAGGTAACTGCCCCCGCCAGGGGCAGCACCGTGGCAGCTGGCCGGGGGCGGGAGGGGTGTGCCCGGCTCCGGCCCCCTCCTGGCGAGGCTGTTCCCCATTATTGCTTGTAAAATCCCGGGGGGAGCTGCTCGGATCTGCTACAGCTCTGCGGGGGGGGTCGGGGCCAGGCCCCAGCTGGGGTTGGAGCTTCGTCAGCAGAGTCCCTCGGTGCTGACGTCACTGCACCCCGACCCCTCCCCGGGCACCCCCAGCCTGCGCCCTCCACCTGGCACCTCGCTCCCGGGAGCAAGGGGGCTCGGCCACCCCACTCTATCGGCCCCCACCACCACAGTTTGGGGGGCGGGGGGGTGTTTACAGCCAGGGGACCCCAAGTGCCCTCCTGGCCTTCTCATGCCGGGGCCACCCTTCCTGCGGTGCCCCTGGGCACCGGCTTGGTCCCCACCGCCGGCAGCAGGAGGGGACGGACCCCGAAGCCCTGTGCCGGGGTCTCTGCCCCCCCCGCGCTGGGTCTAGACAGGGCTGTGGTCGGGGGGGGCGTCGCTGGTGGCCACGGCCACCATGTGCTGCTCGGCGCCGGCTCCCGCCTCCCTCAGGTGCCCGTAGAGCCTCTCCTCCAGGCCCCCCGCGATCTTGTCCAGCAGCTCCGAACCGGAGCCCAGTCCCAAGCACCTCCCGGAGCCGGGGCAGTCGCCGCCGCCGTGTTCATCGTCATCATCGCTCCCGGGCGGCTCGGAGCCCGCTTTGGGCTCGGGGGCCGCTTCTCCAGGCTCCTCCACGATCACCTGGATCTCAGGGTCGGGCAAAGGAGGGGCGCTGGGGACCCCTTCGGCCGCCTCGGCCGCCTCCTCGTCGGCGTTGCTGACGATGCGGGGCAGGGGGCTGTGGAAGCGAGAGTCCAGGGGGGAGTTGGCGCTGTCGCCGCGGCGCAGGGGCGTGCGGTGGCGCTCGGGGTAGCGCACACCGGGGTCGCTGTACTGCTTGGTGTGCTGCCACTGCTTGCGCAGGTGCGTGCGGGAGCGGTGCTTGCCCCGCAGCGGGGACTCGTCGAACTGGGGGTCGTGGCGCACGAAGGCGTTGAACAGGGCGTCCGTCTTCTCGTCGATGCTGTAATCCCGCCGGGGCGTAGCCTCCCGCCCGGGGAACATCTGACCGTAAGGGGACCAAGCCAGGGGGCTGTGGGGACGCGGGGAGACCCCCCCCATCCCGCCCACGGCACCCCAAGAGGTGGTTCCTTCCTCGTCTTCTTCCTCTTCTTCGTCCTCTTCCTCCTCCGGCTCCCTGCCCTCGAAGCTCTCGAAGATGGTCCCTTTGCGCCCCGCGCTCGTGAAGCAAATTCGCTTCTCGGAGGCCGTCTGGTCCTTGGGGGGTCCCTCCTCGCCCCCCCGGCTGGGCGCCTCGATGGAGGCGTAGCCGCTGTCCATCTGCAGCAGCTTCCGTGTGCCGGGCTCCGACTCCTCCGGCTTGGGCCGACCCCAGAGCTTCTCCTCGGGGACTTCAGCCTCATCCAGGGAGGAAGAGGGGCAGGGCCCCACGCCGCCGGTGGAGGAGACGCTGTCCCCACCGTCGCTGCGCACCGAGTCCTGGTCGTTGCTGCGCTCGGAGGAGGCGTAGAGCTCCAGCGAGGCGCGCAGGCTCCAGATGTCGTGGTAGGCGCTGGGCTGCTCCGGGACTCCGGCATCCCCGGGGCTGCCCGCGGCCCCCTCGCCCGGCTCTAGCCTGCAGGCACCACCCAGGCGTCACGGCAGGGACCGGCAGGGGCCGGGAGGGACCCAGCCAGCCAAGTGCCAAGTGGGCACCCAACAGACTTCACAGGTGCCACGCAGTCCCCCTCATGCTGTCCCCACCACGTACCCATGCCCCAACCCTTTACCCATGCCCCAACCCACCCTCCCCCCCGCCAGACCCCTCACCCCCATCCCTGCCACCCCACCAAAGCCACTCCAAGGTGGGAACCCCCTCGCCATGCAGGGGCATCACAGGGTCCCTCGGTGCCTTCCAGGTGCCCGGCTCCCAGTGCCCACCCCGTCCCCTCTATCTACTGAAAAATACCTGCCGAGAGAGGGTGGGGGGCTGGCGGGGGCGGGCAGGAAGGGGCCGCTGGCAGGGTGGAAGGCGACGTCGTCGGTGCGGGCGATGTACTGGATGATGTCGGTCTGGTGCGGGTCCCGGTCCTCCTGGTCCATGCTCTCGCTGGCCGCCCTCTGCCGCTGGAACTGTCGCCTCTTGGGGGACCCTAGAGGGTGGCACAGGGCAGGGCTGAGGGAGGGGCGCAGATCCATCCCGGCAGAGCAAACCCCCCGCTCCGTACCGCTTACATGTTCCCACCCTTGTGGGGCTGTGCCCTAGAGCTGCCCACCCCCAGCTCCTACCTCTGGTGTCCAGGCTGGATGCCCGCTGGGTGCTCTCCAGCTTCCACTTCTTGATCTTGAAGTAGGGGCTGGCCCCGTCCAGGCTGGCGTGGCGGCGCAGGCGGCTGAAGAACTGCAGGACTGGGCCCTGGGGGGGGGCCGGGGGGGACTCCCCGGGGCTGGCGCTGACCACCCCAGCCACCTTCCCACTCCTGGGCGCTGCTGATGCGAACTGGGGGGGCGTGAGGGGGGCTGTGAGTGCCTGCTCAGCTCCAGGCACAGCCTCCCCACTCCCCCCTGAGCCCCCCCAGCCCCAGCTCTGCTCCTTTTGTCTGGTCCTGCCGAGCTGGGCTGCAGCAGGCGCACAAATATCCCCCAGGGCAGGGGACAGGGGGGGGAGGGGGGCAGGGCCTGTTTCCAGCTGGGTGCCCACATCTCTCCCCTGAGTCCTGGCATGGAGCATGGTGGGGGGGCAGACCTGGGGTGGGAGATGGGGGCCGGGAGCTGCACAGGCTGCCAAGGCTGGAGACCCCCTTCCACTGTCCGGTCCCCACCCCCCACCCCCCGCCCCGGCACTCACCGAGGGGCCCTCCCCAGAGTCGGAGGAGGTGGTTGGGCTGGCCTCGGTGAAGCTGGTGTCGACGGTGGAGTTGTAGGTGTCCCCGGGCAGGGCAGAGCTGGGGCACACTGCATGGCTGGGGAGCGCCGGCTGGGGCAGGGCCCCCCCGGGGGACTGCAAGGCAGAGGGTGCTCAGGGAGGGGGCTTTGCATGCGGGTGGGGGGACCAAGAGGGGAACTCCCACCCCACCCCCCCGCCATGTCCCTGCATCAAGCAATGCCCCAGCATTCCCACCCCAGGCCCGGTGGTGCCTGCCTGGGGTGCCACAGGGTGCCTGGACCACCGTGCCCTCAGGGTGCCCCCCAGGTCCCCCACCCCCGCTGGGCGCTGGTGGCTCACCTGGAAGATGGCGAGGCCGGGCTTGGCGGGGGGCAGGCGGGGGGTCATGGCCAGGCTGTTCTCGCTGGACTCGCACTCGTGGATGGTGACGATCTTGAGGGCGGGCGGCGGGAGGTGCAGGTGTGTCAGGCGAGCGTTCTTCAGGTGGTGGAAGTCCCCCTCCGTCAGCGTGTACCTGCCGGGCACGGCTGCCTTAGGAGGGGCGGCCCTCCCCCAGACACCTCCCCCAGGCATCCTGCCCCAAGAGCTGAGCTTCACCTCCTCCCCTTCTCCTGGGTCTTCTTGCCCTGGTCGAAGAGTGCAGCCTCGTTGAAGGAGACCCTGCGGGCGGTGGAGGAGCTGGAGGAGAGGAACCGTTCGCCCTCCGCATCCCGGCAGCTGGAGGAGGAGAGGCAGTCCGGGTCCTCCACTTTGATGGTGATATCTGCAGAGAGGCCTTGGTCAGCACCTGGGCTCTTCCCTGCCGTGGTCCATGCCAGCTTCCCCAGCTGAGGCCTGGAAAACTTGCTGCACTGCTGGGGGTGGGTCTCAATGCCAGCCCAGGGGTCCCTGTTCCTGATGCCCCCCAGGTCCCACACACTGCTGGGGTGGAGGATGGAGGTGTGTGGCCATCCCTGCCCAGCACTGCTTCACTCCCTGCTGGGAAGCTGGGGGGTGCTGCTGGGGTGCTGCTGGGGTGCTGCTGGGGGTGCTGCTGGGGGTGCTGGCACTCACCCTGGGCAGGCTGCGAGTCATCCAGGTAGGTGGTGTTGGTCTTCTCGGGGTCATCGCTGGCTCTGCAGCAGGTAGTTGGAGGGTCAGTGGTACCTCATGCCAACCCCCTCCCCCCACCCCCACCGACCCTCGCCCCCCCTTTTCCCTGGTGCCACAGGCCCCAGGGGACACTCGTGGCCTGTCCCCAGGGCCCATCCCCACCTGGAGTGGCGGCGGTCAGCCTCGCAGCAGCGGCGGCAGACGATCAGGATGCCCGAGAGCAGCACCAGGGTACCGCCGATGAAGATGGAGAGCAGGGCCAGGAGCAGCACGTAGCCATCCTGGGGGGACACCTCGCCAGGCACCGCCTGCAGGGGGTTGGGGGCACTCAGCTGGGGTTGGGGCTGGGGGGAGATGCACCGCCTGGCCCCAAACCCAAGCCCTGCCTCGCTGCTGGGGGGAGCCAGGGCTGACGCCGAGCTGCTCCCCCGCCACCCCCAGGCCTGCTGCCGGCTCCAGGGACCTGCCTTCACCAAGGCAACCACGGCTGGGGGGGCAGAGCCGCCGGCAGCCCCCGCACCCAGCAGGGGTGGGGACAGAGATGGGACCCCAGCCCCGGCCCAGCCTCAGTGTGGGCTCAGTGCTGGTGCCCCTCTGGCCAGCAGCAGCACCCAGGACCATTTAGACCCTCAGCATCCAGAGCATCTTGGAGGGCTGCAAAAGCATCTGGGGGGGGGCACAGAGGGGACAGGGGGAGTGTCACTCATCCCTGGGAATAGCAGAGCAGGGTGGGTGACAGTGGGACTGGGTTGCTGCTGCTCTCCCCACCTTGGCCCAGACCCCAAACCTGCAGCATCTGTTTCCCCCAGCTGCCCCCACACCGGAACGTGCAGCCCCCATCCCCCCTCCCGGGACCCCGAGGAGGGCAGAGGCGGGCCGGGGACGGGCAGGGTGGTCCCGCTCACCGTGACGCTCTCCGTCGCGTTGTCCCAGGGTGTCGGGTCATCGCTCATGGTCCGTCCCGGCCCGAATGTGTCCTGGTAGGGTGGGGGAAGATAAGAGAGGAGGCACCGGGGCCGGGCTGGGGGCGGCGGGAGCGGCTCCTGCCCGGCCCCGGGCCCTGCCCGGGCACCGCGGTGCGGAGCTACCGGGAGGGACCGGGAGGGACCCGGGAGGGAGGGACCGGGATGGAGAGATGGAGAGAGGGAGGGGAGGGACCGGGATGAAGGGATGGAGGGAGGGTGTGGTCAGGAAGGAGGATGGAGGATGAGGGAGGGAGGGGCGGAGGGTGTGGTCAGGAGGGATGGAGGGAAGGTGGCTCCGGAGGGATAGAGGGAGCGCGGTCGGGGAGAAGCAGCCATGGGGAGAAGCAGGGATGGGGAGAAAGAGGCACGACCCCTGCCCCTCCCCAGGGACGTCACTGAGGTGGGACAGGCACTGCAACCGCTCCACTCTCAGTCCCGGGGCTCCGTGGGGGGACAGACCCCCGACCCGGAGCCCCACAGCGGCAGTCCCACGCTCCCCATGCCGGTCCCAGTGGCAAGAACCGGCTCGGGGAGTCCTGGCCCTGCCCCTGGCGCGGGGTCGCAAGGGAGGAGGTGACATCGTTCCACAGGAGCTGTCCCCAAGGAGCCGACACGCAGCCCCCCCAGCACTTCTGGGGGCCGGGCCGTCCACGGGAGCTTGGGGGAGGGGGGTGCGGTGGGGGGGTACAGCAGTCGGGCATCCCGGCGGGGCAGGGTGACAGATGGCTGCCCCACGCCTCATGTCAACGGAGCTGGCGTGGGTGTCGCTGGAGCTCGGTGGGTGACGCTTCTGAGTCAGCTCCGTCACCGGCTGTCCCCGCGCGGGAGGGGACGGGGCCGCCGAGGGGCCCGAGGGGGATGGGGCGGTGATGGAAAAGGCCTGGGGGACACACACCTGGATACCCACCCCCCCGGTTTAACGCCGGCCGAGCCCCCCTCCGCTCGCCCTTCCCGTGCAGCTGCCAGGAGGGCTCCTCCCGGGGGCTTCCGAGATCCCATCGTGGGTCCGTGTGGGGCTGAGCTGAGGGGGCTGGTACTGGTGAGGGAATGAGACGTACTGGCGTGGGGATGGGCGACGCTGGTGCCGGGGGGGGGCTTGGAAACCTCTCAAAATCAGGTCAGCAAAAAATGTGAATGGAGCCACCGGGGGGGGGGGGTGTGGGGGGGGGTGGGGGGAAGCCACTGTCGGGGACAGCGCCGGGGGTGACCCTGTCATCGGTGACGTCTGCGCTGCACGGGGCTGGGGGCAGCACTGCCACGGTCCGGGGTACGCATCCCTCGGGGGGACTCCGGGGTGCTGGGGACCACCCGGGGCAAAGACAACCCCTCCGCACACGCCCTCAGGTATCTCCCAGCTGCCGGGCAGCGCGGGGCGATGTGAACCGTCCCCCGGGGGCAGGAGAAGGGGGTGGGGGACCCTCCTCTGCCCCCCAGCTTTGTTGGGGACGCCGGGCATAGGGAGGACCCCGGACCAGGGGCTGCAGAGCCAGGCGGGGTGGGCACCCCACGGGCGGGATCTCTGCGTGGCACCCTCAGGCCTGAGCCGGGGGGCGGGGGGGGCAGGAAGAATATCCCTGCTGTTCCCCATCATGGTGGAATCCTGTCTCCATGGCGACCCGGCGGGAACAGGCCGGCCATTGTCTGGAGGAGGGGGCCGGTCCCCAGGGCTGTCCCCCTTGGCGGGGCGACACAGGGCTGGGACACGGGGGCGCTGCCGGTGCCCGGGGCTGGGGGAGTTCGGAGCAGAGGGACCCTGGTGCCGCGCTTCTGCACGTGGGAGCCCATGGGAGGGGGCACGAGGAGGGGGGAGAGAGGGGCGGGAGGTTCTGTGCCCCACGCGTGTGTATGTCCTGGGGGATAGAGAGGGTTAAGGAACTCCTCTTCGTGATCCCCCCCCGAACCATCCCGGTGGTGAAGAATGCACGCAGGGATATGGGGCAGGGATGTGGGTGGAGGATGCAGGGAAGGATGTGGGGCAGGGATGCAGGCAGGGATGCAGGCAGGGATGTGGGGCGGGGATGGAGGCTGTGGGGCAGGGATGTGGGAGGAGGATGCGGGCAGGGCAGTGGGGCGGGGATGCGGGCAGGGCTGCAGGCAAGGCTGGTGACAGCAAGGCAGGAGCCTCCGAGACCTCCGGGCGCGGTGGGGCGTGATGGGGGCTCCCCTCGGCTCCGGCTGTCGCGATAGGGGCTGTTGCGAGGCGGCGGGGCCAGACACTCACCTACAACCGGGACCGGGGCTCCATCGCCGCCGCTGCGCTCGGTGCGGCCCCGGGATTTATGAATGAACCGGAGCCGCCCCCGCGCGGCGCGGGCGTCACGTGGGGACAGGGGCTGCCCCGAGCCCTGCCTGCACCACAGCCCTGCCTGCACCAGATCCATGCCTGCATCACCCCTGCCTGCATCACAAATGCCTGCCTGCACCACAGCCCTGCCTGCATCAGCCCTGCCTGCATCAGCCCTGCCTGCACCACAAATCCCTGCCTGCACCACAGCCCTGCCTGCATCAGTCCTGCCTGCACCACAAATCCCTGCCTGCACCCACAAATCCCTGCCTTCATCACAGCCCTGCCTGCGCCACAAATCCCTGCCTGAACCACAGCTCCTGGCCTGAACCACAGCCCTGCCTGTACCAGAGCTCTGCCTGAACCACAACCCTGCACCGTGCCCTGCCCGCACCGAGCCGGGGCCGCCCCAGCCCCTCCTGTCCGCAGGGTCGCAGCCCGGTGGAGAGGTCGCAGGCTGGGGAAGCCTCCTGCGCTGCAGTCCCACGCACACACACTCCCCGCTCCGGACCGAGTCGTCCCTAACCCGAGGAGGACTCGGGGTGTGATGGTAAAGAACTACGGCTCCCATGATGCTCTCAGTCGCACGTGGATGACGTCATTCGCACTCGCCGCCCGCTGCCCCACGGGCTGTGTAGTCTGGCTGCGGCGCGGGGCACGGCGGGAGCTGTGGTCCCGCCCCCGCCTGGCCTGGCCCCGCCCCGCGCCGCCCGCTCGTCCTTGCCCGCTGCCGCCATGTTCCGCGCCCGCCGTCTCCTCCTCCGCCTCGCCACCCGCCCGCTGCTGCCGCCGCCCCATGCCCGCGGCTATGCCGAGCCCGCCGCCGGGCCGGCCGCCATGGCCTTCACCTTCGCCTCGCCCACGCAGGTAGCCGCTGGGCCCAGCCCCGGCCCGCCGAACCGGGACCTCCCCCCGGCTGCGGGCCTCGAGGCGAGGCCTGCGGAGCCGCCACCGGGGCTGGAGCGGGAGCGAGTGCCCTTGGGGCCGGCACGGAGCGGGCCTGGGGGAAGCGGCGGGACTGGGGGATGGACTCCCTGGGGCTGGGAACGGTCCCGGTGCGGAGTAGGGTGGTGCGGCGTGAGGGATGCGCCGTGCTCCCAGCCGCTCTCGCTGCGCTGTCACCGGCCCTGACCTTGGCCGTGATCTCGGCCCCTGGCTCTCCTCTGCCGAGATCCCCTCCCGGGCCGGCTGCTCCTTTCTTCAGTCGCCCGCTGCAGCGCTGCCGGGGCCCGCAGGGTGACGTTCTTGCTCTTCCAACCCCGGCCCTTGGTCCTCCCGGAGCCACTCTTGGGGCCCCGCCAGCCCGGAGCACTTTCTTGGCCACGCTCCCGGCAGTGGGACCCAGCCTCCGCCTGCCCCCGCCCCGGGTTGCCCCGGGCTGCGGAGGCAGCCGGGCTCACCGGTGTCCCAGGGCAGGGCGCTGGGTGCGAGGCAGGATCGGTGCTGTGTGGGACGGAGCGGTGCCGGCTGGCGTCAGGGGCTCCCTACGCTCTTCCCAGCTGCGCCCTTCTCCTCTCGCCCACTCCCGGCTCCGTGTGCCGCCTCCCTGCCGCCACCACCGCGCCGCTCCCGAGCCTCCCGGCGCTTTCCCACTCCCTTTTGCCAGGACCCTTCCTCCAAAGCCCGGCCCTGCTTCCACCCTGTGACCGTCCAGGGTGTCCCGGTTGCGCCTTGCTGGGTGGTAAACCCTTGGGCTGCGCCCTCAGGGTGGGAACAGGTTGCCCACCGTGGCCGAGGAGCTGCCTCTCTCCTTCCCTCCACCCCTGGGGACTGATGCCATCTGCTCTGCCCTCCCTCTGCAGGTGTTTTACAACGGTGCCAACGTGAAGCAGGTGGATGTGCCCACTCTGACAGGCTCCTTTGGCATCCTGGCCTCCCGTGCCCACCCTGCAGGTCCTCAGACCAGGGGTTGTGACAGTCTATGCTGAGGATGGCACAGCCACCAAGTACTTCGGTAAGTCCTGCTGGGGAGGAGGGAGAACACCTGGGGAGGGGTCTCACCGTGATGCATGCTGCCAGCCAAGGTGGATGTGCCCTTTGGGGGGGGGCACTTGCAAGGAATTCTGCTTTCCCAAGGGCTGCTCTGCAGGGCCAAACTGGTTGGACTGGATGGTATCCAGAGGTTCCTTCCAGTCCCCACCACGCTGGGCTCCTGTGACTAGAGGCTCTGGGGTCAGGATTTGTTGCTGCTTCTCAGCAGCCGGTGCTGTAGCTTCCCTTTTGGTAGGAACTGAGCTCCTGCTGGGCTTGGGAAAGGTTCCAGGAGAGCACTGAGGTTTTGTTTTGACTGAGGGATGGTGGAGGTCATGGGGGTGAGCTCTCCAGCACTGTCCTGAGCGTGGAGCCCCAGAGGAGGTCCATCTGAGGAGGTCCACCCTTCTACTCTGCCCTGGTGAGACCTCACCTGGAGTACTGCATCCAGTTCTGGGCTCCCCAGTTCAAGAGAGAGAGGGATCTGCTGGAGAGAGTCCAAGGGAGGGCTGTGAAGATGCTGAAGGGACTGGAGCACTGCCTGATGAGGAGAGGCTGAGAGCCCTGGGGCTGTTCAGTCTGGAGAGGAGTAGACTGAGAGGGGATTTGATCAATGCTTATAAATATCTGAGGCCTGGGGGTCAAGAAGGAGGGGACAGGCTCTGCTCAGCTGGGATAGGCCAAGGGGCAATGGATGTAAACTCCAGCACAGGAGGTTCCACCTCAACATCAGGAGGAACTTCTTCACTGGGAGGGTCACAGAGCCCTGGAGCAGGCTGCCCAGAGAGGTGGTGGAGTCTCCTCTGGAGACTTTCCAGCCCCATCTGGATGTGTTCCTGTGTGACCTGTGCTGGACCTCTGGCTCTGCTCTGGCAGGGGGGTTGGACTCGACCTTCAGAGGTCCCTTCTGACCCCCTAAGATCCTGTGTGATGCTGTGTGATGCTGTGACCTGCAGCCCTGCCTGACCCTGCCCTGCTCTCCTGCCTCCGCAGTGAGCAGCGGCTCCGTCACGGTGAACGCCGACTCCACCGTGCAGGTGCTGGCAGAGGAGGCAGTCACAATGGACATGCTGGACCTGGCTGTGAGTATCCTGCTCCTGCCTGGACCAGGGATCTGCTCCCTTATCTCCAGATCCCTCTGGGGCTGTAGGAAGCATGGCCAGGCCCTGCCCCTGCCTTTGAGGGGGCTGCCCGGGCAGGGCGGTCCACCATCCCCGGAGGTGTTTGGGAGAGGTGTGGCCGTGGCACTTGGGAGCATGGTTTAATGGTCATGGTGGTGTTGGATTGCTGCTTGGACTCAGTGATCCTTAGAGGTCTTTTCCAAGCAAAACAATTCTATGATTCACCCTGAGCTTCCCCATCACCTGCTGC
>JAAWVA010001257.1:0-11832 GCA_015227895.2 Colaptes auratus | reverse complement strand
TTTAACATCATTGTTGGTGACATGGACAGTGGCATTGAGTGCACCCTCAGCGAGTTTGCAGACAATACCAAGTGTGTGTTGCAGCAGACATCCGGAAAGAGGGATGGCATCCAGAGGACATTGAGAGGCTGGAGAGGGGGCCCATGACACCTCATGATGTTCAACAAGACCAAGTGCAAGGTCCTACGTCTGGGTCAGGCACAATATAGGCTGGGCAGCAACTAGCTGAGAGCACCCCTGAAGAAAAGGACTGGGGGTGCTGGTGGATGAGAAGCTCAACATGAGCTACCTGTGTGCACTTGCAGCTCAGAAAGCTAACACATCCTGGGCTTCATCAAGAGAAACATAGCCAGCAGGTCAAGGGACGTTATTCTCCTTCTACTCTGCTCTGTGAGACCCGCCTGGAGTACTGTGTCCAGTTCTGGATCCCCTATTACAGGAGGCGAGTGGATGTGCAGTTGGTGCCATGGTTTTAGTAGTCATGAGGTCTTGAGTGACAGGTTGGACTTGATGATCTTGAGTCTCTTCCAAACTTATTGATTCTATGATGATTCTATAAGAGGAGGAGACCGGATGTGCTGAACATGTGCAGAGAAGGGCCATGAGGATGATTAGAGGGCTGGAGCATCTCTCCTATAAGGACAGACTGAGGAGTTGGGGTATTCAGTCTGGAGAAGAGAAGACTCTGAGGAGAGCTAATTGTGGCTTCCAGTATCTGAAGGGGGCTACAAGAAAGCTGGTGAGGGACTTTTTAGGGTGTCAGATAGTGATAGGACTAGGTGAGTGGAGCAAAACTAGAAGTGAGCAGATTCAGATTGGATGTTAGGAAAAAGTTCTTCACCATGAGGGTGGTGAGACACTGGAAAAGTTTGCACAGGGAGGTGGTGGAAGCCCGATTGCTGCAGGTTTTGAAGGCCAGGCTGAATGTGGCTCTGAGCAACCTGATCTAGTGTGAGGTGACTGTGTCCATGGCAGGGGGTTTGAACTAGCTGATCCTGAGGTCCCTTCCAACCCTAACAATTCTATAATTCTATGATTATATGTGTGGACTTTGCAGTAGATACTGCAAGAATCTAAACTAATGAATATAGAAATAGCAATGGGGGGGAAGGAAAAAAAAAAGCTGTTCATCATAGGGTCAGTTTAATTCTGTGCTCTGGTCACTTTGTAAAAGTAGCTGTGAAAAGCATATTTCAGTGATTACTGGTCATATATATATTATGTATTTATATATGTATTTCTATTTGCACATAGAGATACATGTACTTATACATTCCTTTTTGCTCTGGACTTGACAACATTCTGTAAAATATCAACCTTGAAACATGAGTTATGTGATGGATTTAACATATTTATCATGGTCTTGCAATATCTGTTACTTCTTAAGATTTTCAGCCTTTCATATTGTGGTAAAAGCTCTATATGTCCAGAATTATGCCTCAAATATTGCCAAGACATGTCCCTACATGTTTTGCTCAAAACTCCCTTCCACCTCCTTTCTGCAGTGGGTACTCAGACAGAGTTGAATGAACAAAGGACCAGGTGTCAACAGCCAAGGTTAACAACACATCCTTCTTTTTTTGGGGTAAACAAGATCACACATCCACAATGTGGGATGCTTGTGCTGTGCTTCTGCTTCTTCCAAGCATAGGCATATTCTGACTATATGCTTTGCTATTGGCTAAAGTGTTTACCAAGTGTTTGACTGTTGGGTAAATCCAAGCCTCGAGCAAATTATAAGTATTACCCAAATTGTAATTGCTTTTTTGCTATTGTTCTTATCCTTTTGCAGATCCAATATTACTAAAAAAATCCATATTGCATACCTTAGCGCAATATTAAAATACACTTTCTGAGACATCCTAAGTAAATATAAACGGTCTTGATTAGCATGCTGTAGAACACATAAAATTGTACACTTAAAGCAACCATAGTAAGTCCATTGTAGTTTGCATAACAAAATTATTCTCTTGAAAAAGTAGCATGCATTTCACATGTGTAAGTGTAATTGACTTACTACATTTCCTGATAAAGAAAGAAATAGTTTTAGGAAAAAATATTAGGAAAAGTGAAAAATCATAAGCTTGCATTTCAGAATAAATATAATCAAAACAGGTTACTTTATCTGATCAACTGGGAAAGCACAAAAAATTTCTTTCTTAATTATGGAAGTATTTATCTGGGAAATACATTGATTACTGTAAAGTATATCACTTGCAGGATAATGAAAATACCATAAAGATCAAAATCAATCTTCTTGGACTCAAAATATTATGCACTTGCCAGAGAATTGTTTCATTTGTGGTAAAATATATAGACCAAACCCACAATTTCATGGAATACATGAGAATGAAAAAATGGAGTTAAAATCATCTACTGCCATGAAATGCTTTCTTCATTGTCCACAGGCTACCATTTGGTCATTTGAGAGTCATATTCAACAAAGTCATAGTTCATGAGACCTTAATAAAAGAAATTTAAAAATTAAATAATTAAAATTTTTAAAAAGTTTGAGATCACTTATTTCATAGTTTGGTGACTTTTTTAATATCAATTAATGGCCTTGAAATAGGAGTATTCCATTTATATTTCAGCACCAGCCACAGTGCACATAGGCAGTCTCTAATTCTGCCTAGTTTTAAGTCATGTCAGTTGTTTCAGTGTAGTTACATACATCAGTGACTACAGAAGATACATTCCTGAAGTCTGAAATTATGGAACTTGCTAGAGTAGCTTCTTAACAGTTAATAACACAGACATTGTGAGTCAACATGATTTATTTTCTTGGATTGCTGTGTCAAGGTAGTAACTGTTATAAACAGTGATGGATGTGCAGTGATCTCATAGTTTGTGTACCATTAAGTTTTATAGAATCATAACATCAGAAGGCTCGGTTGGAAGGGACCTTTACAGATTACCTATTCTAATCCCTGTGTCATAAACGGACACCTTTTATCTCTATTTGGGCTGCTCAAAGCTCCATCCAACCTGACCCTGAAAATTTTCAATTATGGGGTTATCCATGACTTCTCTGGACAACTATTCCAGTGACTTAATATCCTATCATAAATTTATTCCTTAGGCCTAATTTAAATTACCCTGCCAGTTTAAAAATTGTACCTCCTACTACACAGGCTCTGCTAAGAAGTCTGCTCCCTTTTTTTCTACTCAGCCCCTTATGTACGAAAGTCCTGTGACAGGAAAGGTAATTGGTGTTTGATCAGAAGTACCCAGATGCCTGATAGAGAGTAATGAATAACACGTATCTCCGTGTTCTATGTTTATAAACAAAGCGGGTTTAGGAATGTATTGAATATGTTGACATCCTGAGCTAACTGCAAAAGTCCTTCAAAAAACTCAGAGGACAGATGGATCCAGAGTAAGATGAAGATGAGGAATCCAGCTCTGGGCAGGGGGCACCGTAAACCCCTAGTGGGCCATGTGCATGAGCAGTAGGGATAGAAGTTATATAACAATTGTGAAATATGGGAGGGGCTTTGTCTCCAAGACCCAGCCTTCTGTGACGTCTTGGCCCGATGTCATGGGACATGGGTCCCATTTAAACCAGATATCTCTGATGACGGAAGACTGCTGCCTCTCTGATTCTACAACATGATTGGTTTTATGCGGGATGCCTGCCCAAATGGGAAGCCTACAGCTCTGCCATTTCAAGATCTTCAGCACAGCTGTGTTTCTTATAGAGTGCTGCGATGGGTTAATACCCATCCTGGAAGCAGGGGAGGGAGGGCTTGTAAGAGCATTGCCCTCAGGGGGCGCACCTGCTACAGTGCAAAGGGGCCGGGAGCCTGGGGAAAGAGACAAGGCATGAAGGGAGACTATGGCTGGTCTGCGCCACAGTGAGGGATCACAAAAGTGGTGATGCCACTCCCCAACCTCCTCGCGGAGGGAGGTGCTACCCTTCTCAGTGGTGAGGGTCGACGTCCCACTCGCCAATAGGGCTGGCATGGGAGGAACCTGCACCCGCTCCCTCCACCCCACGGAGGGCCCACCAGGACCTTTACCGACTGGCCATGCTGCAGGGGGCCACGACAGTGGCAGTGACAGATTTTTATTTTTTTTAGAGAGGTAAAGAATTTTCTTTAAACAATATATATATATAACCATAACAGGTAAGATTCACAAGGGCAAGGAACAAGGATGGATGGAGGAAAAAGTCAAAAAACAAGAATACAAAACCAGTCTCTCTGACGAGGGCACGGAGGCAGCAGGGAGAAGGATCAGACCCGACCACATGACAGAAAGCAGGAGCCACAGCATTCCTTGCCCAAGCAAAGGCAGGGCCCAAGAGAGCTAATGGCTGCACTACCTCCTTTTATAGCCTTGCTGGGCAGGAGGGGAAGTAGAACAGTGCGAATTTAGTTTCCCAGGGGAAAACCCTCTGAAGGGAGGGCAAAGCTCTTGCAAGCCCTCCCCTCCCTGCTTCCAGGATGGGCATTAAACCATCACGAGTGCTTAGGGTAAGTTAGTTGCACTTTGCTTTGGATAGGGCTATGCTTTTGGGTTGTGCCTCCCTTTCAGTTTTTGTGCCTTACAGTGCTCTAGCACAACCCCATCTGCCTTTATAACAAGATAAAGTTGTGCCTATCAGCATCTGGGTACATGTAATTAATAATCTCCTCATCCGAAAGAACTCACTAAACCAAGTTATACAATAAGATCTTTCTGGAGCGCTGTCTTCTCCAGACTAAACCTCAACTTCCTCAGTCTTTTTTCCACAGATTTTCAAGCCCTCCTGTCATCTTTGTGGTTTATTCACAGGATACCATCCTGTACAAACTGCACTAGGTTAACCTGCTCTGGCATGAGGTTTGAACTAGATGATCTCCAGAGGTCACTTCTAATCCCTATCATCCTATGATTCTTAGTTCATCAACAGCTATGTGAATTTGTTTGTTTCTTTCTTTGTTCTCTTATTTGTTTGTTTGTTTTAAGGAAGCATTCTGGCAGTTGCTGGTGGCTTTATAATACAAGGCTGGGGCAGGAAGCATTTTATCAAACCTAAATGGAACAAAAACCACATTCTGATTTTCTGTATAAAACTAAATGTCAGAACATCACCAGAAGAGGATATATTTTTGGTGGTGGTTTTGGTTTTGTTTTTTAATTTTCTCACACTACTCACTTGGCAAATATACATTAGTGCTGCAGGTGATAGATAGGTACAAACTGCTTTGTGATAAATATGATTATGTTC
This sequence comes from Colaptes auratus, assembly GCA_015227895.2. Classification (NCBI taxonomy): domain Eukaryota; kingdom Metazoa; phylum Chordata; class Aves; order Piciformes; family Picidae; genus Colaptes; species Colaptes auratus. Next base: position 6,617 of record JAAWVA010001257.1, on the reverse strand, counting down.
TCCTTGTAAAGAATCCAGAATTAGTATAAATGTCTATGAAATACTGCTGCAGTGACATATTTAAAAAAAACAACATAGATATTATTCTGTATGTCACAAAATAAAATAAGCCATTATTAGATTTTCATTTAAATGCAGTACTGAACTCATACTTACACTGTGTGTGGAGATGGTGCATTTCTAACCTCTAATTCTAGACTTCTTCCAGCTGTGGTACAAGGAAGATAATCAAGTGAAACAAGTAGTTCCTATACATGACAACCATTGTTTTCACTGAATAGGTGATAGAATAGGTCTCTCTGTGGGTATAAAGCTATTTGACTAGATGTAAAAAAATACATTTTACATTTTCAAAGTTTAGTGATTGTCATAGGTAAGATCCTGTTCAAAGAAACACACATTCTTTCTTTTCAGTTCATAACATTTTAATGTTCCATAACATCAGCTTAAAAATTTTCTAAGAGCAACAGCTTAATGATGGCTGGATCATCACCACTGCTCATTACGCTTAGCCTAAGAGTCTTATAACTTTTCTGTTATTTAGGTGATATCTATTTGACATTTTTTTGAAAACAGGGTTCCATGCATTACACAGCCCCTTCCTAGGCATTACTCCAATACAAAATAATCATAAAAAAAAAAAAAAAAGAAAAGAAAAAAATGGGATGAACCTGTAAGAAATAGAATCATTGATTTCTACACTGTAGGCTGATTTAAAAGAAGCTTATACTGATTAACATTTCTTTGTAAATTATGTAGATATTTAGTTTTAAAGAGGCCTCTTCTTGTCAAATGAAATTAAAGGACAAACAAAAGTGATAGCTACACAACCACCAGTATGAGTTTAGAAGAATTTATCAGGTTCTTACAGCATGAGGGAGATTAAAATATTAACAGGAATTTAATGAGGCAACAAATAGTTTATTTTATTTTTATCACAATATTTGCTGCAAAATAGATATAGTACTATTACCAGTACTAATGAAGTTGTTTGGGCTAGAAAAGACAGAAAAAGTTAAAACTGAAAAATACATTACTGGAACAAATGACTTGAGAATTTCTCAAACAAAACTGAAATAACAAAAAGCAAAACAAAAAAAAACCACCCCAACCCACACATTTTAGGTTATTTTCTGCTACATTCTCACTGAAAGAATGAAAATATTTGTCCTGCAGACATGAAACTTAAGCAACATTGGCATGAATCTGTGGTACACATTTAAAATTGGCTGAATTATGTGTCCTGGAAGAGGCATTAAAAATCCAGCCGCTGTTTGGCCACTGCTCTTTCTCATTCCTCCCCATTTCAGGGTCCAGATTTGAGGTCGAGAAGCCAATAGGCAGGCACCAAGAAAGCTGTCTGGAGGGGGTGGAAACTGGATCCTGAGCCTCATGTTTCAGAGAGCCAATGGCATGTGTCAGAGGCATTGAGAGAAGGCGTGTGCAGTTTTGCCAGCCATACAACATTTTGAACTGATTGGCAGGATTTGAATAGGTGATCAACCATTTCAAAAAGGGGAATTTATATGAGAAGATTCCAGAGCCCACATAACTTCTTCTCCCCCACCGTTTGTTAATTGGTTTGAAGGTGATGGCAAGCACCTACTTTGTGCTCCTGTCTTCAGGGCAATAGGCCTTTTTTGTCCTAGCAGCATAGTGTATAAGTCATAGATCTCAACCACAGCAGCATGCTCGCTCTCTCTCTCTCACTTCCTCTAATTTTGGCTTCTACCCTTTGGATTATTCCTGCCTTTTGGATTACAAACACGAACTCAGAGCATTACTTCATTCAGCAAAGGTTTTGGTAGTTAGCAGCTCAGCAGTTTGTGAGGAACTTAAACTAATTCACCTGGATATTCCTAAGGGTTATAGATTGGTTACCTGTTGGTTAACTCTGTTGTGAACCCCAGGTGGTTGATCACGCCAACTGGGGCTGCACTGCTGTTTGTTTCGCACTTATAGTATCATAGTATCAGTCAGGGTTGGAAGGGACCACAAGGATCATCTAGTTCCAATCCCCCGCCACGGGCAGGGACACCTCACATTAGATCAGGTTGGTCAGAGCCTCATCCAGCCTGATCTTAAACAACAGGAGGGAGGGGGCCTCAACCAACCCCTGGACAACCCATTCCAGGCCTTCACCACCATCACGGTGAAGAACGTCCTCCTCATGTCCAGCCTGATCTCCCCACCTCCAGCTTCATTCCATTCCCACTAGTCCTATTACTACCTAATAGTCTGAGAAGTCCTTCCCCAGCCTTCTTGTAGGCCCCCTTCAGATACTGGAAGGCCACAATGAGGTCACCTCAGAGCCTTCTCTTCTCCAGACTGAACAGCCCCAACTCCTTCAGTCTGTCCTCATAGGAGAGGTGCTCCAGCCTCTGATCATCCTCATGGCCCTTCTCGGACACCTTCCAGCACCTCCAGATCCCTCTTGGAATAGGGGCTCCAGAACTGGAGGCAGTACTCCAGGTAGGGTCTCACCAGAGCTGAGTAGAGGGGGAGAATCACTCCCTTGACCTGCTGGCCACACTTCTCTGATGCAGCCCAGGATCTGGTTGCTTTCCAGGCTGAAAGGCACACTGAGAGCTCATGTTGAGCTTTCATCACCAGCACCCCCAAGTCTCTCTCTCTGGGCTGCTCTCCAGCCAGTCACTGCCCAGCCTGGATTTGTGCCTGGATTGCCTCGACCAGATGCAGGACCCTGCCCTTGGTCTTGTTGAGCTCATGTGGTTGGCTTGTGCCCACCTCTCCTGCCTGTCAAGGTGCCTCTGGATGCCATCCCTTCCCTCCAGTGTGTCTGCTGCACCACAGAGCTTGGTGCCATCAGCAAACTTGCTGAGGGTGCATTCAATGCCACTGTTCATGTCACCCACAAAGATGTTGAACAAGCCTGGTCCCAGGACTGATCCCTGAGGGACTCTGCTTGCCACTGGCCTCCACTGGGACATGGAACCATTGACAGCCACTCTTTGGGTGTGGCCATCAAGCCAGTTCTTTATCCATCTAGTGGTCCACCCATCAAACCCATATTTCACCAGTTTGGTGACCAGGATATGATGTGGGACAGTGGTGAAGACTTTGCTCAGGTCCAGGTAAATGACATCAGTTGCTCACCCCTCATCTACTAATGTTGTGACCTGTTCATAGAAGGCCACCAGCTTTGTTAGGCAGGATTTGCCCTTGGCAAAGCCATGCTGACTGTTCCAAATAACCTCTTCACTATTCTTCTGAGTCAGTAGTGCCTCCAGGAGGATCTGCTCCATGATCTTTCTGGGCACAGAAGTGAGACTGACAGGCCTGTACTTTCCTGGTTCTTCCTTCTTACCCTTTTTGAAAATGGGAGTAATGTTTGCCCTTTTCCAGTCTGTGGGGACTGCCCCAGTCTGCCATGACTTTTGAATATAATAGAGAGTGGCTTAGCAACCTCATCTGCCTGTTCTCTCAGCACCCGTGGGTGTATCCATCGGGTCCATGGACTTGAACACTTTCAGGTTCTCAGGTGATCACGAACCTGATCTTCACTTATGATGGGTCAGTTCCTCCTCCCTGTCCCTGGCATCGTCTTCCATGACACCAGGACTTCCAGGAGTGTGGCTGGAGGCCCTTGCAGTGAAGACTGAGGTAAAGAAGTTATTGAGTAGTCAGCCTTTTCCACATCACTTGTGACCATTTCACCAGTTCCTTTCTGAGGGGGCACAACCTTCCCTAGTCTTCTTGCCATTAATATACCTGTAGAAATTCTTAGTGTTCCCTTTAACTTCCCTGTCTACATTCAATTCAAACTCTGCTTTGGCTTTCCTAACCAGGCCTCTTGCTGCTCGGGCAGCTTCCTTATATACCCTCTGCTACAGATGTCCTTCCCTCCACTTCCTGTAGAGTTTCTTTTTAAGTAATAGTGTGTCAGGAGCTCCTTGTTCATCCAGGCAAGCCTCCTAACATTCTTTCCTGCTGTTCTCTTTGTTGGTATGCATAGCTCCTGGACACAGAGGAGGTGGTCCTTGAATACTGACCAGCTGTCTTGGGACTCTCTTCCCTCCAGGGCTTCATCCCATGACACTTTGGCTAGCAGATTCCTGAAGCGATCAAAGTCTGCACGCCTAAAGTCTAGGGTCATAAGCTTAGAATAGGTCCTCCTGATTGCCCTGAGGAGATTAAATTCAACTGCTTCATGATCGCTGCAGCCAAGGCTGTCTCTGAGCCTCACATTGGTTACCAGCCCTTCCCTGTTGGTGAGAACAAGGTCCAGCAGAGCACCTTTTCTTGTTGGTTCCTCTACCATTTGAAGGGCCGGTTGGACAAGCCAGGGAATTATAGGTCTGTCAGCCTGACCTTAGTGCCAGGCAAGATTATGGAGCAGGTCATCTTGAGTGCGATCACACAGCACTTACAGGATGGCCGAGGGCTCAGGCCCAGCCAGCATGGATTTAGGAAGGGCAGGTCCTGCATGACCAACCTGATCTCCTCCTACGATCAGGTGACCCTCCTGGTGGATGTGGGGAGGCTGTGGATCTCTGCTTTGTCTTTAAGAACATCACTGTTAAGTAGATGACAAAATGCATGCCAAAATGTCAAGTCCTTTGATGAATATCCTCAATATTTAAAATAAAAATACAAGATGACATGTGCCAATGCTGATTCCTTTTACCCTCCATCATTACTGTGTCATGATGTTGCACACCAATCAATGGAAGAAAAGACATGTAAGCCCATTTTACAAGTGATCAGATTGATCCAATTGATTGTCATACATAGAATTTTTGACCAAGTTACATCTGATGGGTCAACATTTGTCTGACTGTCAGTTTCATTGTCTATGCTGACAATGTTATTGAATCCCAGGGCTATCTGATTTAGAGTGAATATAGTGTGCTTTACTTTGAGGAGAAGACAAAAAATGGCAAAAAAAAAAAGAAAGAAAAAATTTCAAATTACAAAATAAGCCTTTTTTTTCTCCTGGTGTGTTAGAGCTCAGCATATGTAAAGCTAGATGGAATATGTCTTGGATAAGCCCAAGATGAAAAATATGGCCCTCTGGAATTCTTGCATAAGAAGTGAAGTGAAAGAAATAAGTTTTGAAAATAAAGACTTACACAGTCCAAATACACACCAACATACTAAATGGTTACTGCTCCTAATGGTCAGATGTTTGGGAAAGATTATAAAACAGAGAGATTGTCAGATCTGCAGTGTGCTTAGGAATAGCTGAGCTGTCCAATGTGCTGATCATAGCTGGGATTTCTTCCCTCCCTCTCCTCCAAGAATGGATTAATTTTTCCTTTCTGAGTGATCAAAACATTCGTTCTGTGCTTATAATGGAATTCTACTCTCTATAAGCTGATTATTTGCATTTTTGCTCAGGTGCCTCACTGTGTAATTACAGCTTGTTCCTATTTAGACATTAGTAGTTGGTTAGTGATACTCCTCCAGAATATATCAGAAAGAAGAAAATAATGTGAAAGAGTACTAAGTGTGTATAACAACAAGATTTTTGCAAAATTATTCCTGTCTGATACTTCTAGGATTTGGCCTTGTTATTAAAAACAAGATGACCATTTTTATTACAAGATATCAACATTGAAGAAATTAAATCATTAAGACCAATGAGCTACACAAACTGAGGGCAATTTCAGAGTTTTAGATTGGCCCAGACTTGAAAGTATGAGGCGATACACCCATTTAGGATACAAAAGTGTAAAATGTTGAAAAATAACATGAGATACCTCAAGAAAAGCCACTTTGTGGAATATAAAGCAATTGTCAGTTATAGAGTGACAGGTTAAAGGATTGAAAACAGACATTTGACTTATCTGCAATATGACTAAATTTTATCCCTATACATATCATCCAAAAGGCAGTCAGGTAAGAGATTTTATGTAAGCTACATCTTGTTAAAATAAATGTATATTTAACTTTAAGTGCACACATAAGTTTTGAATGTTGTGAAGGACCAACAAAAAAATATCCTTCTATAAATACAATAGCAAGAGGAGGGGCAAGGACAACCTCCACTCCTTAGTTGACATGGAGGGGAACGTTGTAACAAAGGATGAGGAAAAGGCAGAGGTACTTAACATCTTCTTTGCCTCCATTTTTAATTGCAGGACAGAATGTCTTCTAGACTGCTAGACTGCAGAGCTGGCAGATGGAGCCAGGGAGCTGCATAGTACCCCTCTGTTCCAGGAGGGGGTGATTAGAGAGCTCCTCAGCCACTTGGATTCCCACAGGTCCATAGGAGCAGACAGGATCCATCCTAGGGTGCTGAGAGAGCTGGCACATGAGCTGTCCAAGCCAAGCCCCATCATTTTTTTCAGCAGTCCTGGCTCACTGGAGACATCCCAGAAGACTGGAAGCTGGCCAGCGTGGTGCCCATCCACAAGAAGGGCAATTTGGATTAGCCAGGGAATTCTAGGCCTGTCAGCCTGACCTCAGTGCCAGGCAAGATTATGGAACAGGTCATCTTGAGTGCGATCACACAGCACTTCCAGGATGGCCAAGGGTTCAGGCCTAGCCAGCATGGCTTTAGGAAGGGCAGGTCCTGCCTGACCAACCTGATCTCCTTCTGTGATCAAGTGACCCGCCTGGTGGATGTGGGGAGGCCTGTGGATGTAGTCTAC
>JAAWVA010001256.1:0-11852 GCA_015227895.2 Colaptes auratus | reverse complement strand
GGGGAGGCTTCTCAAATTCGAGGGAAAATGTATGTCTTTGCATGGTCGTATAACTCTCTCTCCTCTTGGCCGAAATCTATAATTATTAAAATTGATAGCAATAAATTAGAGAGAATGTTCAACACTGGACCAGAACCTTAATAAAACAAAACAAAACAAACAAAAAAGGGCCAAACTGTATTACAAAGTATCAGATTTAATCAGGGGAGTTTTGATGAAACACCCAAGGCTTCCTATGAACTGTAAATAGTTTGGATTTAAGTCTATTCAGCAAAAATTGGTAGGTTACAAGGTTACTATGTGGGCTGAGACTGCAGAGGAAGAACAAAGCAAATGTTTCGGTTTCAATAGGAAATATCATAAAACCCCCTTTATCTAAAAGCCATCAGGGACAAGCACTCAATACAAGTTAACAAGCAGGAACTGATAAGATAACATTTATATGAGGTCAGAAGTCAAATGCCAGTCAAAGGCTTTTAACCTCTTGGGTCATAAACAGAAATGGTTAAAACACATAGATAGTTATTTATCGGATTTTAAAGATATCTGATCATTGTGAGTGAACGACGCGATGGTTCCAGTAATTGGGATTGATAGAAGAGGAGCTTTGTCGCTGCTAACATAATATGCAAAGCTTCCACCCCATGACTTTTAACTTGTTTGTTTGTTTTCCGATTTGATTTTTTGTCTCTCAGAACCCTATGAGACCAAAGCAGACCAAAAGGATAAAAATTGCCTTAAAAAAGGCGCATGTTCAGTCAATACTTGGATTGATCTGCGTGATCTGAGGCTAGCCTGAGGAATCAATAGGGTAAATATTTACAGTCAACATATGTAACAGAACAATAACCACCCTCCTTATTGTAGTGTTAATGCCAGTGGAGTTTTGTTTGACTGCTTTCCTTGGAGCCCACTAAAGTAAAAAGAAATCTTGTCCCACAATAAAAATTGAAGGGATTTCCCTTTATATATATAAAAAGAAAACTGAACAATATTTTTTAAATTATCTGATTGTAAGTGCACAATTTTTGCAAGTGGATCTAGAAGAACTTTAACTACACTTTTAACCTAGCCAGGAACTGTAATTTCTCCTTTAGATAGTTTTTATTTCCTCTTGCAGATAGAACCTCCACATCCAGTTACCTGATCCTATTTATGTTCAAATATGCATTTTGAAGGTAAATAAAAACAAAACAACCCCCTAAACCCAAACCAGAAGCAACAAATAAAACAAAACAAACAAAACCCCTGAACGCACTAAAAAAACCCACAGCAAAACCCACAACCCACAAAACAACAAACCCCAAACCAGCAACGAAATAGAAAACAAAAGAAGGAAAAAACCCCAAAACAGATAAAACATAATCTCCTCCTTCCAAGAGAAAAGGAGGGACTGATGTAAGGCCTTTCTAGGCTCACTGTTCCTTTAAACGGAGTTCACAATACACTAGGCGAGCATCGTAGATTTAAAACGCTTTTAAATATTTATCAGAAGTATTTTATCACCATATTCAAATGACACCTGGAGCGCACTCACCTTTATTGACAACCTCTATCCTGAAAGTCCATTTGTCTCACATAAGCCCCCCAAGCAGAACAAGGACTAAGCGTTTTCGTTCAGTTAATGTTTAGTTAAAAAAAAAAGAAAGAAAGAAACCCAAGCAACCTTAATCAGCATGCTGATTGCATCGTCAACTAACAAATAATTTACTACTCTGAACATTGCATTCCATTAAAAGCTCATTAAATTTTCTGTTCTCCAATGGGAGCTCTAGCTTTTGAACTGCGTGATTTTGCTTCAAATTATCACTTTTCCCTTTTTAATTTTTTTTTCATTTCTATTTTTTTTTTCCCAAAGAAGGCATAGGTGAGAATTTCAGTACTTGAATACACAAAAAGCCATGGGACAACAGATCTCAGATTTTGATTTCTTTCGTAAATTCCTTGGGTTTTGGGGGGCGGGGGTTGTGCAAACAGAAACGACGTTATTATATTCTCACTCGAGAGTTTTAAGTCTGCTGAAACACCCCACTTCCACGGAGAGGAGTGGTGGGTGATTTAGGTGTCGTTATGATCTGAACAACTCGGGGAGGGAGTAGAATACCTCACGCCAACATTTTGTCCTGGAAGTCGGAAGCGACGGCTTAATGAAAAACAACCAAACAAAAAACCCCAAAACAAAAACAAGCAACCAAACCACCCACCACCACCCCCCCAACTAAAAACCGGTGACCCTCCCCAGCTCCTTCGTGTTTTATTCGTGTGTATAATGAACACATAGAGAGGGAAAAACCCAGGAGTACAAAATTCCTTTCCTGTCCTAAGTATCAGGGACTCCACTTAGGACGCTTTGGGGGAATTGTGGGGGGAGTAAATAGCTCATCTTCCCCACCCATGCATCCTAAACTGCACATAATCGTTATATTTAATAAGTAAAGCGCAGGGAAATGTCAGCCCCTAAATTAACATGCATCTTTGGATTTCTAATTGTGCTGGTTGCAAATTTGGGTCATTTTGCATGAGTGACTCTAATGTCGGGCTGAGATTGCCGTATAGCGCCGTGGATTCCTGATTCCCTGTGCTAATCCTGAACTGGGTGATTGTGTCAGGTGCAGTTCTGTATGCTCCAGCTGCTGGTTCATCCTCATCAATGCTAATAAGGCAACTCCTACAATCAAAGCCCGTGAGCCTAAAGCCTGATTGCGGAGGGCAGGCTGAAGGCTCACTCTCAAATCATACCAACTAGACAACTGCCGTGCCCCGAACCAGCTTTTTTGGCAAATAAAACAAACCACTGATAACACAGGCGCACGCATCGGTTTGGGAAGGGTAGAGAAAACGTAGCCGGGTCTTCCATGGTAAACAGGGGAAATAACAATATATACATATGCCCCCTGAACTTGAGTAGACGTCTGTCGTGGCGATAATTAACGTAATATATTAATGCTTATAAAGAAGACGAGTAGGCAGTGATTATATGTCAAGTGCCTCTGCTTTCTCCTCTTTTCTCTTCCCTTTTCTCAAAGCAACCGTCCATTTTCCGGAGGCGTTGAGGGGCAGGGGTCCCTCTACCCAGCCCGGGCTCTGAGGGCGACAGGTTTAGTGTGTCCCTCACCAAACCACTCACATTTTCCTTCCACCTCGGGGGAAACCCCCCAGGAAATCCTCTACTGAAACTGCTCCTAAACTTCGGGTGCTGTCCCAAGCCACCTTTCCAGAAAGCCCCCAAACCTCAGCAAAACATTGCCTGACAACGACCCAAGGCAACTTATAGAATACGTTTATATACGATAAATAGAATATACACACTAATACAAAGAGGAAATATTTTAAGAAATCAGCCTTTGCAGCTGCAGCAGGTTGCAAGCGTCATGGACAGCGGAAAGCAGCACCGCCCAGGGGCTGAAAATCCGACGCATGCAACATTTGGTGTTGCAAAATCGCTTCTGGCGGCAGCAACGGCACCTCATCCCTTCCGCCTGTCCGCAAACCGGCACCAGGCAGGGATGAAGTGAGACAGGAATGCAGGATACGGGGATGCGAGGATGCAGAATGTGGGGATGAGGAGATGCAGGACGCAGAATAAGGGTTGAAGGGTATGGGTGGATAAAGGGATGCAGAGATACAAGCACTGGCAGCCCCGTCTGGAGACAGGGATCCGAACCGCCCCCTAGATGGGGAACAGGAAGAAATCAAACGTCCCCCGGCAAAATTTGCGGAAGGAGCCACAATTTCCCTTGCCCTTTCCTTCCGCGCCTCACCCCTCCTGCCACCCGCGTTCACAGTGTTTGCTGGGGGGGGTGAGAAGCGGTGCAGGCTGCACCAAAAGGTGCAACAACCACAAATCCCGCATTTTCACAGCGCCTGCGCCCATCTTTTCTCCCCTTCTCTTCCCCTAATAGGATTAACAGACATTTTCCTAAAAGTAAATCAGCATTTGTCAAATCGTGTGTGACAGTCGATTTGCTCATAAATATCCACTTCCTTCCGCTACGGAGACAGCACCGTCTTCAAACAGTTTAATCCTGGCTGGCATAGGGCATCCTTCAGGCAAACGTTAGCCTTGGCAAAGCACCTAAGACCCTCCTGAATTCTTCACATTTCCTTCAAACACCCCCGAGCCGGGGCGCCCGGAGCCCCGGGCACCCTGAACATGCAGTCAGGGACGACTGCCGTGAAAGATCCTTATTATTTTTGCAATTTGCTTTCTGCTCTATTCCAGGTTTAATAATCCTGCCCGAGCCGTGCCGGAGATGAAGGCTCTTTGCAGTGGCGCCATAGTCATCCCGTCCTCCAAACCCTCCGACCCTTCCCCTCCTGCACTACTGGAGGGTCGTGGAGTCCGTCTTTCAGGTCCCGACCACCCAGTACGGGACGACCTTCCCCTCCCCGGCGTCTCGGCTAGCGGCAGGGCTCATGAAGGTGCTCTGCTTCTCCGGGTCCTACAGCTACCTCCACAGCCTATTTACAAAACAAAACCCCCAAACAAACAAAAAAAAACCCACCCCCCAAAACTGTTCCACTCCGAAATTCCCTTTATTGTAGCGGTTTGGGCTTGTTTATTTTGTGTGTGTGTGTGACAGGGGTGTTGGGCTTTCTATTTTTTTCTTTTCCCTTCCCTTCCCTTCCCTTCCCTTCCCTTCCCTCCCTCCCTTCCCTTCCCCTTCCCTTCCCTTCCCTCCCTTCCCTTCCCTTCCCTTCCCTTCCCTCCCTCCCTTCCCTTCCCTTCCCTTCCCTTCCCTTCCCTTCCCTTCCCTTCCCTTCCTTCCCTTCCCTTCCCTTCCCTTCCCTTCCCTTCCCTTCCCTTCCCTTCCCTTCCCCCTTCCCTTCCCCCCTCCCTTCCCCCTTCCCTTCCCCCTTCCCTTCCCCCTTCCCTTCCCCTTCCCCTCTTCCCTCCCCCTCTTCCCCCTTCCCTCTTCCCCCTTCCCTCTTCCCCCTTCCCTCTTCCCCCTTCCCTCTTCCCCCTTCCCTCTTTTTCCCCTTCCCTCTTCCCCTCTTCCCTCTTCCCTCTTCCCTCTTTCCTCTTCCCCTTTCCTTTCATCTTCTCTCATATTTTCTTTCTTTTCTCTTCTCTCATATTTTCTTTCTCCTTTCTCGCCTTCTCTTTCCCTAAAATTTTTCTTTTATTTTTTCATTCCCATCAAGAAGGAAGATTTCCTGGCTCTTTTTCTGGGAGTAAAGAACTCTGGAAAATGTCTTTCCTAAACAGAAACCCACACAAAGTCTCTTTCTGCAACTGACATTACAGGTAAGAGTTTCTGAGGTGGATCCGAGCTCTGATTTTGCCACTCATTGAGAGGACAGAATGAGAAATTCACTTCCAACAACTGTACATCTCTGTCTTCATAATTTTGTGCTGTTTTCTCTGCTCATCACAGGTGGAGATAAAATAAAGGTTACTTGATTTCTCTGGAAACTTCTTATAAACTAATTAGTACTTGGTGAAAACAACAGTAAAAATTGCTTTAAAAGATAATGTCTTTAAATTTTACACTAGTCATATTCTAATCTAACATCATTCTCACTCCTGCTTTATTTGCAGCTGATGGTCTTTGAAGAGATGAGGACGGGAGTACACACTACCCAAATGATACACTGATTTGTGAAACTTGGAAAACAAGAGTGAGCCACATATCCTGAATAACTGAGAGTGAGCTGAGGGAGCAGTAGTCCCACAGTTTGCAGGGATGAAGGACACAGCACAAAGGGTATAACTGTATCCAACATGGGAAGTGATGCTAAATATGCAAAAAAAAACTTTACAGCAAAGGAGTCCTCAATCTAGCAGCAACCTCCCAAATCCATCTGAGCAGATACACAGGCAACTCTTCCCAGGATAACCTGAGAGCTGTTTGGCAAACAGCCTTCCATGACCAGTCAATAGATTGCAAATTAGATCAATTCCTCACCTCTTAGAAAGACGGAAACCTACCTTATAGTCATCTCTACAAGCTTCTTGTTGGGCTTGATAAGCTATAACAAGAATCCTGTCTTCTTTCTGACCAGAGCAGAAAGAGACACTAAACTCTTCCTGGCTTTTTTAGAATATCATCTAAGGATTTCTGAATTATCCCACAATAAGGACTATATATTTCTCTTTCAGTGCAGGAAAAATTGTGATGGAGGTTCATGCCCATTATAAACACATAAAAACACCTCAAGAGACCATTCCTCATGAGTGGTCGCCTTTGAAAAGGTTAAGTATCTACTGTAAACTGACCTATTTTGATAGGGCTCACACTACTTAGAGCCAGCCTGTGTAGGTGATGCTGTGGCAAATATTCACTGTGTTCTTACAACCCATATCACAGCCATTACATTTCATGAGTTGGGATCCAGGGTGAAGAAACAAAATAGACAGGCAAGTTAAAAACAACAACAACAACAAAAAACCCCAACCAACCAAACAAAAACCCCCAACAATGTAGCTCAAAACCAGATAACAGTGAATACATAAGGATGATCTAATGTTGAAATAGCTCAGTGACATGTACTAAACCCACAATTTCTAGAGAACAATAGAATATATATTGCAGTGAGAGTCACAGTTCCGGTCACTACAGGTTTTGGACTGACAGTCTGCAGAGCAAAACATTAGTCCTAAAGTTAATCCTAAGAAGTTAGCTGCTATGGACAGAAACTGCCAAATTAAGTTTTCTTGGGGATCAGAGGGGAATATGCACTAGGGTACACACAGGAAAAGCTCAGCAAGACACATTTTGCAAGACAGCAAGGCAAAGACAGAATGACCTGGGTAAGCAAACAGGTAAGGAACCTCCCAGAAAAAATGATGGGAATTGGTGTGTAGGAAGGGATGCAAAGCCTGATGCCAATGGCTGCTTAGAACACCCCCATGTGCCTCATAGCATCTCTCAGCTAGTCACAAAAAATTCAGCCTTGTAGAAGAGAAGAGGGGAAGAAAGAGATGCCAAAACATAAAGTCATTTTGAGTACATGCTGTAATCTTCAGCATTTGTAATTCCATCTTTATTCTGGGCACCAACTTTGGCCTGAAAGCACAGCCACAACTCTTGCACATCCATACAAATATCGTACTGCTCTTAGATATGTTCCTCGAATTTAGCCTGTTTGTACACCAAAATGCCTTAGCCAAAGTTCATATGAAAACAGGAAAATTGTAAGTTTCAAAAACCCAATTTTGACCATTATGATAATGCCTGCAATAATCTTTCTGGTAAACAAGAAGAAACAATTCTTGCTATGAAGGAGCAATGTGCCAAATCTGAGCTATTAAAATCAAATTTCCATTATTCCACTTTCATAGCACAGACAACTGGCTCTTTCACTTAAAATCATAGAATCATAGAATCAATAAGGTTGGAAAAGACCTCAAAGATCATCAAGTCCAACCTGTCACCCAAGACCTCATGACTACTAAACTATGGCACCAAGTGCCACATCCAATCCCCTCTTGAACACCTCCAGGGATGGTGTGATGGTGACTCCACCGCCTCCCTGGGCAGCCCATTCCAATGGCTAACAACTCTCTCTGTGAAGAACTTTCTCCTCACCTCGAGCCTAAAATTCCCCTGGGGCAGCTTGTGTCCTCTTGTTCTGGTGCTGGGTGCCTGGGAGAAAAGACCAACCCCCTCCTGGCTACAACCACCCTTCAGGTAGTTGTAGACAGCAATAAGGTCTCCCCTGAGCTAAGCAACCCCAGCTCCCTCAGCCTCTCCTCGTAGGGCTTGTGCAGAGGCCTCTCCCCAGCCTTGTTGCCCTTCTCTGGACACAGAACAAGGGAGGGTGGAGCTGGTTTAATATATTTACTCAAGTAAGTACTTGAGTGTAGTAATGAGATGTTTTTAAAATATTCATATTATATAAAGGTTAGTTGAAGTTGACAGTAAATATTGAATAGACATATCAAAATGGCAGCATGTCATCTTTGCTTCTCCTTCGCTGTCTAACGTTCAGGCAGCTGTTTGTATCCATTTTCTCACAGAAAATTAATTTTTAAGAATTATACCAAAACACTGATTGAATTTGACAGAAGAGGAAAGGAAGAGAGAGTTTAAAGAATGCGCTACACACAGGAGATGGCAACACAATTCCTACCACTACGGTTTGGTTTGTATCAATAATTAGTGCTTAGCTATTTGGTCTCTCTTTCAGGATAGGATAGAATAGAATAGAATAGAATAGAATAGAATAGAATAGAATAGAATAGAATAGAATAGAATAGAATAGAACAGAATAGACCAGGTTGGAAGAGACCTTCAAGATCATCGTGTCCAACCTATCATCCAACACCTCCTAATCAAATATTAGAATGAAATTAGAATGATATTAGAATGAAAGACACATGGGAGAGTGAGATCTAAAACTATAGTAATTCTTTAGCTCAAGAGAAGCATCAAAAAGAAGAAAATGAGACTCAAAGTGGTGTGAGAGTGTCTCAGCTACATGCTCCTCACCATGTCTAAAGGCAAAATGCTCCAATTTCCTTCTGCTTTTTGCAATATGGTTTTTAAATATGACATTGCTGACCAAGACAGCCAAAGCTGTTTACATCCTTTTTAAGCTAATAAAATTTCCTCCCCCACCACAAAAACTTAGCATAAATGTTGCTGCAACAGTAATGCTCCTCAAGATGCTACACACAGGAGCCTGAAATAGAGCATGAACTCAGAATAGTTCCTGTGTGAAGTGAACAGAGAATTTAAGAATTTTCTCTAATATTCTGCCAGCTACTGGAGGGTTACTGGATGTGGAGTTCACATTCCTCACATCCTCTGCAGTCCTTCAGAATCTATATGGGTAAACTGCATCAAGTATGTGTAAATGCAAATATATTCACCATCACATCTGTTTATTTTCACGACTAAAATACTTCTTGTTTGTCTTTTGGGCTTAGTTCACACTTGTATAGGACTGACGCTACTCTCTGCAAAGCAGTTCTGAGCTAACATCACATTATGAATGCTTCCCTGTTCAGTATCCAGGCTAAGTTCAAACATCTCTGCAGAGAACTTCAGTTTTTATGGAAAGGAGAGGTTTGGAGAAGTTCAGAGAGTTTTGGAGAGGTTCGGTTCAGAGTGGTTCCTTTGGTTTGGATAGGTTCAGAGAGGTTCCATTTGGAGGGGAGGGAGAGGAGGGAGGGAGGGGAGGGGAGAGGAGGGGAGGGAGGGAGGGGAAGGAGGGGTGGGGAGGGAAGGAGAGGTTCAGCAAGGTTCGGGGAGGAGAGGAAAGGAGAGGGGAGGAGAGGAAAGGAGAGGGGAGGAGAGGGGGAGGGGAGACAAGGGGAGAGGAGGGGGAGAGGAGGAAATGGGAGGAGAGGAGAGGTTTGGGGAGGGGAGGAGAGGTTCGGAGAGGGGAGGGGAGGAAGGGAAGGGAAGGGAAGGGAAGGAGGAGGAGAGGAAGGGAAGGGAAGGGAAGGGAAGGGAAGGGAAGGGAATGAAGAATGTGGTGACAGCATTTTATCTTGTTTCCTGTAAATATATATAGGATATCAACATAATTATATGTAAACACACATGTAGATATGTATATACACGTGTCAGAGCTTTTCATATATACATACATACACACAGAGATATACAGTATTTCTCTCTGGAATATCTGCAAGGCTGGGTGCAGACCTGTTTTTCACACATGTGAAGAACCCTTCCCAGACTATTGCATAAAAGATGGTGCATAGATTTAATATATATATATATATATATTTTAAACAGGCAACTTTCTTTTCAGGAGTGCTGTTAAGTGACAGACTCAAATTTGCCCAAGTACAAATATCACATTAGCAGCAGAGCTAATGAAGCCTGCTCCCCTTTGTATTTGTGTCTTTTGCTTGGATTTGCTGATGTCTGAATAAGACATGAGGGGCAGCTGATGCTTTGCCTGCACTTAGTGTGCTCTTCCATGCAGATTTTAATAAGGGGTGAGTGCACACTGTAGCAGGTAGCAATAATGAGGGTCTCTGCTTGACACTGGCTTCACATTTTCATCAGATTTGGAAGAACTTGTTATCTTTCAGGCAGGTTTGCTAGGAATCATACAACAAGCTGGAAAGCATGCAGGTGGAATGAATGAAACTATCATGCACACACACACACAGAGGTAGGGTGATTGCAAAGGATTTAATTATTTGGCAAAACAGGCTGAAATGTTTAAGAATGAGTGAAAAAAACAAGCTTATTTCCAGTATGCTGGAGTCTTCATGTGCTCCACAGTATCACAGGTGGTTAAGAGAATCATTGGTGAGGAGGTACTGCTACAGCAGAGACCTTGCCAGTAGAACTGGTTTTAATTTTCATAAGCAATTTTTTATTTTTATTATTCCCTTTAATCCCAGAGAATTAAAAGGGCATGACTGAAAACATTCAGCTTTGTCAGATGTGTCCAAAAACTCAAGGGTCCTGGCATTCACAACTGCCCGTTTCCAGTTCACATGGAAGCACTGACTGTTTCAGCACCATTTACCTAAACCCAGTTTGTGAAACTCACTGATCTCTCCTTAGTGCACCCGAGGAACTGACACTATCTCTGCCTCTCTGACATTTCATGACACAGAGGGATGATAGAATTCTTCACATTTTCACCCCAGGGCTGTGCTGGAATCACACTAAAGCATAGCATAGCATAGCATAGCATAGCATAGCATAGCATAGCATACCAGGTTGGAAGAGACCTTTGAGATCATCGCGTCCAACCTATCACCCAACACCACCTAAACAACTAAACCATGCAACCAAGCACCCTATCAAGTCTCCTCCTAAACACCTCCAATGATGGTGACTCCACCACCTCCCTGGGCAGCCCATTCCAATGGGCAATCACTCTCTCTGTAAAGAATTTCTTCCTAACACCCAGTCTAAACCTCCCCTGGCACAGCCTGAGACTGTGTCCTCTTATTCTGGTGCTGGTTGCCTGGGAGAAGAGACCAACCCCCCCTGGCTACAACCTCCCTCCTTCAGGTTAGTTAAGAGAGCAAGAAGTCACCCCTCAGTCTCCTCTTCTCCAGGCTAAGCAACCCCATTCCCTCAGCCTTTCCTCACAGGCTTGTGTTCCCAACCCCTCACCAACTTTGTTGCCCTTCTCTGGACACGCTCCAGTAAGACAACATCTTTCCTAAACTGGGGGGCCCAGAAATGGACACAGTACTCAAGGTGTGGCCTAACCAGTGCTGAGGAGGACACAGCTGTAAACACTCAACAGATGTGTTGCTCTGTTTCACTTTTTCTGAGCCTCACATCTTGACTACACTTATTTTAGACATTTTCGACCCAAATTCATCCTGAGCATGGGATCTGCATTGGGGATTCATTTGGCCCCTTATGCTAACATCCCTTTTTCTTCATAATCAGCCTATATTGAGAGGTTCTCAAGGTTTCTTTTATTTTAAACAGAGTGAAGAATTGCTGCTATAAACTACACCCTGATAAGGAGACAGAGGAAAAAAAAATGACCCAGACATAAATTAAGTACAGGCAACAAAACTCTTCAATAGGTTTTATTCTGTGATCACAGAGCCTCATTCCCAGATAATGCTGCTGGAGCAATATGAGGCATTGCTACTGAGTATAAACAACACATACTGAACATCAGTGGGACACAGGACAACTCCCATTAGTGAGGGAGGACTTTCACAACTGACATCTTTTTTTTACCACTTCACTTTATTAACTTTTGCTTGCCAGATAGCAGTGGTGCTTTCAGCTATGACCACAGATAATTTCTTCAGGGCCTGTGGTATCACAGTATCGCTAAGGTTGGAAGAGACCTCGAAGATCATCGAGTCCAACCTGTCACCACAGACCCCACGACTAGACCATGGCACCAATGCCACATCCAATCCCCTCTTAAACACCTCCAGGACGGCGACTCCACCACCC
>JAAWVA010001255.1:0-11853 GCA_015227895.2 Colaptes auratus | reverse complement strand
GAAGTTTTGTTTTCTATTGAATTGGCTTGACATACAAATATTGAAATTGTAATAATTTTATTTATTTTGTTTTTAAATCAGTTCTTCAGTCAGCTTTACAACTGATTTTACTGGAGGTAGTGATAGGTAGTCAAGCCCTTGGCTTCCTTTTTCCCCAAAGGAGCTTCTGATGTCATAAATACCGAGATATTTGCACTCCTGAGCTTCCTCATCTCTCTGAATGAAGCCTCTAAAGCAGCAGGTGTTTTCCTTTACTTTCCTCACATAGAAAGATTAATATTTATTTTTAAAATGTCAGCTATGCTGACCAGTTATTTTTTGCTATATTGCTTGGATTCAACTTTTTCTTCTGGTAGCAACCTGTCAATATTTACAAACTTTACCCCTTTTCCTTTTATCCTTTTCTCTAAGGATTTGGATAGACAGGTAGGTAGGTAGGTAGGTAGGTAGGTAGGTAGGTAGGTAGGTAGGTGGATGATGGATGGATGGATGGATGGATGGATGGATGGATGGATAGATGGATGGACAGAGGCTTTCTCATGGAAAGTTTAATCTCTCCACTGCCACCTTCAAGACACCCCCTTGTCAACACAAAGGCAGGTCAGGCAGGATTTAGTAAAATACAACAGGTTAATTTTGCTTCTACAGATTGCTTTGAGCAGAGGCAGATCTGCTTGGTGGAACAGCTGCTGAATAGCTCCATAGCTCCAATCATCTAACTGCTTTGACTTTTCCTCCTTTGCCTCCCTTTCTACAGAAACAATCAGTCTGAATCTATTTCTATGGACATCAATTTTGCAGTGTCTTAGAGACCTCTGTGACCTAGAACCTTAATTTGTGTCTCTTGAAAGTCATTGCTCATTGTGACATCCTGATCCTTCTCTTCCCCAACTTTTGTCTTATAATTTACATAATTTGTTAATATTTCTACATAATTTCACTTTCAGTGTAAGATATGGTTTAGTTGTATTAGTAGAAAAATCCTGATTTATGAACATTTGTGGAACAATGGAGTTTGTGATAACTCTCTAAATGCTCACATGTTTCTTAGGGGTTATTTTCAGTAATCTGACAGCAGTAAGAGACAGAAAGAATAGCAGAAGTGAAATTCAGTTCCAGATTGTGACTAAATGTAGATGTCTACTTGCAGCATATGGAAGTGTCTGAGCTACCTAAATCTAGGTTACCTCATCTGGCCTTTGGCTGCCACTCTTCAAGTGTGTCTCTTGGAGGACCTGAAACACAGTTGTCAGCCACATGAAGAAGACTTGATATTGCAGTGAGTCCAAAATGTCTATTTTTAGTCAGTAAATTAAGCTCAGTATATTATTAAAGAGGGCAAAATATACATGTCCAATCAATGCCATTTGACATATGCCTGGGCTCTTGCCTGTTCTGTGTCAAGTCTTGTCCAATAATTCTAACTATTCTTATAAGCATAAATATGAGAAGAATTAAAATATTAGATCCTGTTTAAGCTTAGTTATGTTAAATGCTGATTCTTTGTCCCTGGGGATAGTGACTACAGTAATTGTTATTCCTAGTTCCTAGTCACATTTCCTACAAGGAGAAGCCTTGGGAGCTGGGATTGTTTAGCCTGGAGAAGAGGAGGCTCAGGGGAGACCTCATTGCTCTCTACAACTACCTGAAAGGTGGTTGCAGCCAGGAGGGAGTTGGTCTCTTCTCTCAAGCAACCAGCACCAGAACAAGAGGACACAGTCTCAAGCTGCACCAGGGGAAGTTTAAGCTGGAGGTGAGGAGAAAGTTCTTCACTGAGAGAGTCATTCACCATTGGAATGGGCTGCTCAGGGAGGTGGTGGAGTCACCATCCCTGGGGGTGTTCAAGACATGGCACTTGATGCCATTTTCTAGTCATGAGATCTTGAGTGACAGGTTGGACTTGATCTTTGAGGTCTCTTCCAACCTTGGTGATACTGTGATACTGTGATACTTATTAATATATGCAATCTGTTTTCTTTGTATTAATTTTAAATACCTCCAGTGAGTAAAAGCTCTACGAACTGTTAACGTTTAGTTGTCTCTTATGAAATGAAAGATAAATCACTACAAACCTAAAACATATATGTCTGCATGTGTAATTATTCACAGGGTTTGTGATAATGAAATATTCATCCTTTTCAGCCTAAAGATGTATTTTATTTTTAATGTGGGTAACACTCAATAAAGTTCCTGTGCCTAAATAGAAATATAATATATGAAGTTATACATTGCATGCAGGAAGCTGTCTAATATTTCTGTGTCAGGGTTCATTCTTTGCTTCCTCTGATTGCTTTTTCATTGCAGGATTCAAGATAAGTTGGTTTGGTAATGTGACTCTCTCAAACCCATCTTTATTTTCTTTGATTTTACTTCAAATTTCCCTTTTCTTTCCCCTTCCATTTCTGTTTTCCCAGTATGTGTAGTTTCTTTTGGTGATTTAATCTCATCCTGGCACTGCAGGGTGTTAGTAATGGTGTGTTTCAAAAAAGTTTCATTAGCTCAGTTCTGCATTGAATGCCTCCATAAAATGCTTTGTAGGATTAAAAAAAATAATAAAATAAATTTTAAAAATAATCTAAGATTTGCATCTGTGAAGATTCTTTTGTGTTCCCTTTTAAAAAATCATAGAATAGAATAGAATTAATAAGGTTGGAAAAGACCTCAAAGATCATCGAGTCCAACCTGTCACCCAAGACCTCATGCCTACTAGACCACGGCACCAAGTGCCACGTCCAATCCCCTCGTGAACACCTCCAGGGATGGTGACTCCACCACCTCCCTGGGCAAATGAAGAAACTGAGGACAAGTGTCTGCTGTTATATACTGTACAATATTTCTCTTTCATTTGTCTGGCATTTAAAAATTTCTTCTACAATTTTGGCCTCCAAGAAATTGCTAAAGCTAGTCATTTGTCCAGCTGTCCATTACCATTGCTATCTTCTTTTCTGATAGAGATTACTGGTGCACTGGTGGCACATAATGTTCTATAACATGACATAAAGCAATAATAACATGTAATATAATCCTTGTCACATCCTTACTAATGGAATAAAAATAAATTGCATCATTTGGTATTGCTGACTTAATTTCAGAAGCTCATCTTTTACAGCAAACTAATCTGTGCCTGAAATGATCATTGAGGATCATCAGCAGTGAAACTAAGATATAGGAAATAAAGTTCAATTACATTTTATTGTTAAAACTGTATGTAAGGATTGTAAGTTCATTTGCACACTATGCTGTTATTTTTTCACCTTGCCTATTTAAATATGCTTGCATAGCCTGATAGATTCTCCCACAGCAAGCAGAATACTTGTGCACATTTCACCCTTGAGAATCTCATCACCCTTTGAATTATTTTCATTCACTTCCTGAATGCTACAGCATTGCTTAAAACACAGTTTTACATATCATAGGATTAAAAATAGCATCACAGGAATTTATATTTGTTTTTCTCCCTGTACAGTCATCATTTACTTTTATTTGTTTGTTTATTGTATTACAGACATTTATTCAGACTCCAATAATGAATGAGATCAACTATGTAAACACTGTACACACACATATTTATGAACAGCCACTACTTAAAAGATTTTACTATAGTAAAGACCAAATAACTGTGCCAGCAGTCAGTAATGTTTCTGGATATTTCCCTATGAGACCCTGTTACTTGAAGTTCTTCATTGGTAGAGTGACCTTCATTGGAGGTGTTCAGGAGACTTGATGGGGTGCTTGGTGCCATGGTTTAGTTGTTTAGGTGGGTTGGATTGGTTGATGGGTTGGACGCTATGATCTTGAAGGTCTCTTTCAACCTGGTGTATTGTATTGTATTGTATTGTATTGTATTGTATGTATTGTATTGTATTGTTCACTTGGCCTGAAGTCCTGCCTGCTGAACTCCATGGTCAAAAATTCTTTTTCTAGAAAGCATCCTTGTTGGTATCTCTGAATCTAATACGTAAGAGGAAAAGGAAAATTAAGTGTTCTGGCCTTAAAAGAAAAAGCAAGAGAACAAAACCAAAAGCAAACAACCAAACAACAAAGCCAAAACAACAACAACAAAAACAATAACACAAAATAAACCAACAAAAAAAAATATAAAACCAACCCACAACAAAACAAAAATAAATCAGAGATCTTTGACACTGAAGGGGGGAAACTTGAATTCTTTGGAAAACCTTGTGTTGTTTTACTGCTGCAAATATTGACAACAGTTACATCCCACGTACTCCTGAAAACTCTTTTCAATCACCATTCACCATCTTGATCTCTCTTTTATTGACAGATACACTGGAATCTCTTTTTTGCTTGTGGAAACAGAATAGTTTCAGTGGAGTCTAGTTTTTCAGTAACTCACCTTTACACTTCTTACCTTGAATTCTTTACTTCTGCTGTTTGCCCTCCATGGGATGTTGCTGGAGGCCCATGAGATTCAGTTCTATAAACAGAGCTGATTACAACATCTGTTTTGGAATGTAAGACCTTTCCTTCTGTTTGCTATTCTTGCTTCTCTCTCCCATTTTCTTTCTTCTTTCCTGCCTGATATTTTTTTTATTTTCCTTTTTGCCTAGCCCTGTCTCACCTTGCCTTGGCTTCCCAGGGAAAGGGAAAGGGAAGGGCAAAAGGAAGGAGGTGGTTGTAGCCAAGAGGGAGTTGGTCTCTTTTCTCAAGCAACCAGCACCAGAACAAGAGGACACAGTCTCAGGCTGCACCAGGGGAAGTTTAGGCTGGAGGTCAGGAGAAAGTTCCTCATAGAGAGAGTGACTGACCATTAGAA
This sequence comes from Colaptes auratus, assembly GCA_015227895.2. NCBI lineage: Eukaryota > Metazoa > Chordata > Aves > Piciformes > Picidae > Colaptes > Colaptes auratus. The sequence goes on along the minus strand of JAAWVA010001255.1, from coordinate 7,076 downwards.
TGAGCTGCCCAGGGAGGTGGTGGAGTCACCATCCCTGGTGGTGTTCATGAGGGGATTGGATGTGGCACTTGGTGCCATGGTCTGGTCATGAGGTCTGTGGTGACAGATGATGATCTTGATGATCTTTGAGGTCTCTTCCAACCTTGGTGATACTGTGATACTGTGAGAAAGGGAGAGAGAGAGGGAGAGGGAGAGGGAGAGGGAGAGGGAGAGGGAGAGGGAGAGGGAGAGGGAGAGGGAGAGGGAGGGGAGGAGAGGGGAAGGGAGAGGGGGGAGGGGAGGGGGAGGGGGAGGGGGAGAAGGAGAGGGATCATGTTATTCAGGATCCTATTTATTTTTAACACCCATTTCAGTGACCAGCTGTACGTTACACCGCAGCACACAGAACCATGCTTACTATCTCCTTGACTAATTCTATGAAGAATAAAAGCAATGTTAAAGGCTTTCTTTTTCAGTAATATGCCTGAATTTTCTTCTGGCATAGAAATAGCAGAGGTGATAAGTATTTTTCTTTCCTGGATATATGATTTGCTTTGAAAAATTCAGGGTTACAAATTCAGGGTGTCCATTGTGTTGACAAATACAATTCTCGGTGTCGTGTAGAAATTAGGTAGCAACACCTTTAACACTACTCACCAGAGAGAAGTTTATACAAGTTTTTATAACACACTTTTTGAATTATTTCATTTTCAGAAATATTCAAGAGGATTCAGACATACTGCTGATTGCCTCAGGCACTATATATTTTGCCTTCAGCTGCCCCCCACACACATCAAGCTTTTCTGCTTAAAGCTTCTGGGTTGTACAGAAAAGACCTGTGTTCAGACCTGCTGTGACATGGAAAACTACATCACATTACTTTTTAAAATGTTCTTGTTCACTTGTTTATGCTGCATTTTATGCCTACTTCTTATCTTCTGACTATGTAAGATTTGCGGCATATAAAAGGAGTTAACACAGAATCTTATTATCCAAATCTATCATATTTTATGCCATAGGCTGTCATTTGGGAAGACTTCATGATTTTGCAATTACTTTAGTAATATATAGCCAGAAAACTCACTTCCTGTCCCTGCAGTTTCCATGGTTAAGACGAACCCAAGAAACGAGCTCTTCCTGGTAGCTCTAAGAAAATATTTCATCTGTAGCACTTTGATAAGATTGAAGAACTCTACCAACAAGATAGAGCTGTGCATCTCAACTTGAACCATTTGAGCTTTCATGTCCATTAACTCTCTGTCTGTCCTGCATAAAGATTGCCAATTGTGATGGTGTTTATGCTGAGAATATTTGTCCACAAGCAAACTAAAAATGTTAACTAACATATATGTGCATTTGTGTTGCTTATTATGACTGGTTATTAGAGCCTGAATGGACACTGCTTTAAGGATAACAACTCCGGCCCTTCATTGGCATGGATGATAAGCAACAAGAGGACACAGTCTCAAGCTGTGCCAAGGGAGGTTTAGACTGGATGTTATGAAGAAATTCTTCATAGAGAGAGTGATTGGCCATTGGAATGGGCTGCCTGGGGAGGTGGTGGAGTCACCATCCCTGGAGGTGTTCAAGAGGGGATTGGACATGGCACTTGGTGCCATGGTTTAGTAGTTATGAGGTGTTGGGTGATAGGTTGGACTTGAGGTCTCTTCCAACCTTATTGATTCTATGATTCTATGATCACTATGATCTATGTGATCTATGATCTATGATCACTATGGTCAATGATATTGAAACTGTAGTCCTCAGACTTGTGAGAAATATGTTCTGAAACAATTTATATGCTTTGCAGTGAAATCAGAGGAAAAGATTAAAAGCCACCTTTAACTTTTACTCTGATAAAATGCCAAATGTTTTGTGAGTCCTTTTAATTAATTTTGAGTAACATTCAGAGAGTTTTGCAAAATTTGGAGCATTTTCAAGTGAAATCAGAAAAAAATGTCTTAAAAATCCTAAAATTTCCTGTGAAAGAGATTGTAGTACCTGTGGGTTTACTATGGGCCCTGACACTATGATGATAATCTTACTGTATACATATATATCTCTCACAAATGGTAGGGGTTTCATAGTTTCATAGTTTCATAGTTTCAGTTAGGGTTGGAAGGGACCACAAGGATCATCTAGTTCCAACCCCCCTGCCATGGGCAGGGACACTCCACACTAGATCAGGCTGGCCAGAGCCTCATCCAGCCTGGCCTCAAACACCTCAAGGGATGGGGCCTCAACCACCTCCCTGGACAACCCATTCCAAGGGTTCACCACCCTCACAGTGAAGAACCTCCTCCTCCTCACATCCAGCCTGAATCTCCCCACCTCCAGCTTCATTCCATTACCCCTAGTCCTATCACTCCCTGATAGCCTGAAAAGTCCCTCCCAGCCTTCTTGTAGGCCCCTTCAGATACTGGAAGGCCACATTAGGTCACCTCGGATCTTCTCTTCTCCAGACTGAACAGCCCCAACTCCTTCAGTCTATCCTCATAGGAGAGGTGCTCCAGCCCTCTGATCATCCTCGTGGCCCTTCTCTGGACACGTTCCAGCACCTCCAGATCCCTCTTGTAATGGGGCTCCAGAAACTGGATGCAGTACTTCAGGTGGGGTCTCACCAGAGCTGAGTAGAGGGGGAGAATCCCCTCCCTTGACCTGCTGGCCACACTTCTCCTGATGCAGCCCAGGATCTGATTGGCTTTCCGGGCTGCAAGTGCACATTGAGAGCTCCTGTTGAGCTCTTATACCTATACACATATACCTATACATCCTTTTATACCTATACACATATCTTCCATGAAAGCTCTGCTGCTCCGAATTTCATTCACTGATATTATGGAGAGTCATGTAGATATTTTAAAAAGTTGAAAAAAAGAAAACAAATAAAAGACAGGAATAAAATCAAACCATTATAAAAGTCCACTCCACACAGCAAAGTGAGTCAGGAGACATCCTGCCTTCAAGAATTCTTAATCGCAATGACTTTCATAGAATCATATAATTATAGAATGGTTTGGGTTAGAAGGACCCCCCAAATGTCATCTAGTCCAAGTCCCTCTGCAGTCAGCAGGGGCCTCCCCAGCTAGATAAGGTTGTCCAGAGCCCTATCAAGCCTCACCTTGGATATCTCCAGTGACAGGTCCTCAACCACCTCCCTGAGCAACCTGTTCCAGTGTTTTACCACCCTCATGGTAAAGAATTTGTTCCCAACATCCAACCTAAATCTGCTTTTCAGTTTGAAACCATTTCCCCTTGTCCTATCACCACAGGCCTTTGTAAACAATCTCTTTCCATCCTTCTTGTAGTCCCCCTTCAGGTACTGGAATGTTGTTATGAGGTCTCCCCCAGAACCTCCAGGCTGAGCAACCCCAGCTCCCTCATCCTGTCTTCGTCGCAAAGGTGTTCCAACCCTTGATCATTTTTGTGGCCCTCCTCTGGACCTGTTCCATCAGGTCCATATCCTTCCTGTGTTGAGGGTTCCAGACCTGGATGCAGTACTGCAGGTGAGGTCTCACCAGAGCTGAGTAGAGTGGCAGAGTTACCTCTCTGGATCTGCTGGAAATGCATCTTTTGATGCAGCCCAGGATGTGATTTGCCTTCTGGGCTGCAAGCACACACTGTCTGCTCATGTTCAGCTTCTTGTCCATCAGCATCCCCAAATCCTTTTCCTCAGGCTGCTTTCTAAGATCTCATCCTCCAGTCTATATTGACAGTGAGGGTTATTCAGGCCCAGGTGCAGAACCCTGCACTTGCTCTTACTGAACCTCCTGAGGTTCACCTAGGCCCACCTTTCCTGCTTGTCCATCCCACCCTTCTGATGTATTTACAGCACAACTCAGCTTGGTGTCATCTGTAAACTCATTGATGGTGCACTCAATCACATTGTCTATATCATTGATAAAAGTATTAAATCGTACAGGTCCCAGTACCAACCCCTGTTTCCCTGTTGGGAAAGCATATCACAAAACAATGATATTTTCTGGAATTCTCATAAAAAACAACCAGCACAATCCACACAGTGATGCCCTACCAACCTACACTTGTTGATCCCACCAGCAGCAGAGGAAAAGATAATTTGGAAGATGTGGTTCCCTTTAGAACCTGGTAGCACATGTTTTTGTAATTCTGTTTATGCACACACATTTTAGACACATGTGAATACATGCATATATGTATTTTATATATCAGTACTCATATTATTTAGAGATACCATTATGAAAACTATGTGTATTTGGAAAATACTACTTGTCACAAGTCAAGTAGATATGGAATATCAGACTAAAACAGTCAATCTCCAATTGACAGCAGATTTATTGACTGTGCTGTAGACTCAGATTCATCTGTCTTCTGTGACAATTATGCTCCTCTGCTTTCCAGAATGAGGAAACTATACATTACAACTTGGGCCAACACACTTGTCTTCTGAAGTGATACTATTTAGATGAGTGATTATACATACATGCAGACAAATGAGCAGAAAAATATCCTTAAATCAATGTGTGGGTGAGTTTTCTACCTCCTTCTTAACTTTGTCTTTCTTTCTGGCTGCTTACAACTTCAATGGGTGGACACTTTAATGTGTAAAACAGTGGCTGGAGGACTAGACCTAAAATGTAGTAATGAATAGAGTGACATGCAGTAGGCAGTCAGCCACAAGTGGTGTTCAGGGCATAGTTTTGGGGCCAGTCTTGCTTCATCAACGATCTGGTTGAGAGGACTGGGTGCACCCTCAGTAAGTTTGCAGATGGCACTACATTGGTGTGACCATTTTAGGCCGTGCCTTTAAGAAAGGGACAGTTGCTGGAACACTCTGGCTGAATGTTTTGGAATAATAACGAAAACAAGATATTCTAAACAAATTTCATTGGTAGATTGGTAGAATGCAACTCTAAGTTTTAGCTCTGTTTGAATTTCACTTCAGTTCTCTCTGGGCCTGTTGGCCTCTCTGTTTCTGTCTCTCTCTGAGCTACAGCTGCTGGACGGAGTTGACCTTGAATTAACAAAGCTAACCAGATAAGAAAAATAATTCTTGCATACGCTTTGAGCTAACAGAATTTCCTCCTTAATTACCTTTTTCTCTCTCTCTAACCCTTTTTTGGGAAAAAAGGGAGGCAGGGGGAGAGAGGGGGTACAGGGCCGGGGGGAACCCTCCTGGATGGAGGAGGGAAAGATCTTCCGTATTACGTTCATTGCTGTATATTTCTGTATATATTGTAAATACTGTATATTGTGTACATATTCACTGCATTTCATTCCTGCTTGTAAATATAGAGCACATTCATTTGCTTCTCCGACTGAGTTAGCTGTGGTTTCTTTGTGTGAGGGGGAAGAACTTTCTCTCACCAACTCAATTGGGTGGGAATGTTGGTTTGCTTGAGGATATGAAGGTTCTGCAAAGAGATCTGGACAGGTTGGATCAATGGTCTGAGGTAAGCTGTATGACATTTAAGTAAGACAAGTACCGAGTCCTGCACCTGGATCATACCAATCCCATGCAGTGCTACAGGCCTGGGGCAGAGTAGCTGTAAAGTTGCCTGGTAGAAAGGGACCTAGGTGTGTTTGTTGACAGCCATCTGAATATGAGTGAGCAATGTGCTCAACAGCTTCCTGGCCCATATCAGGAATAGTGTGAGCAGCAGGAATAGGGTAGTGATTGCGTTACTTAGCACCAGTGTGGCCGCACTTCAAATGCTCTGTTCAGTTTTGGCACCATTACTACAAGGAGGATGTCAGTTGCTGGAGCATGTCCAGCGAAGGACAATGAAGCTGGTGAAGGGACCGGAGAACAAGTCTTATGAGGTGCAGTGAGGGATTGTTTGGACTGGAGAAAGGGAGGCTAGGGGCTGGAGGGGCTTTGCTCTCTACAACTACCTGAAAAGAGTAGTTACAGTGAAGTTCATTCTTTTCACCCTAGTATCAAGTGATAGAGAGTAAATGGCCTCTAGACACACCAGGGACAGTTTAGAATGGATATTAGGAAAATTTTCTGTACTGAAAGAGTGGTCAAGCATTGAAATATGTTGCCCAGGGATGTGGTGGAGGCACTGTCCCTGGGAGTTTGAAAAAAAACATGCAGATGTGGCACTTTGGGACTCAGTTTAATGACCACAGGTTGAAAGTTGGACTCAATGAGCAGCCTTTTCCAAATGAAACAATTTAATGATTGTATGATTGTATGAATTCTGTTAGATGAACTCTTCTAATGTAATATGGTACTCATTAGATTTTTTTACTGTTAAGACTGACTTGCTCTTTAGCTGAAACTAGGTGTGGATGGCATTCAACAAATCCAAGTACCAGGTGCTGCACTTTGGCCACAGCAACCCCATGCAGAGCTACAGGCTGGGGTCAGAGAGGCTGGAGAGCTGCCAAACAGAGAGGGACCTGGGGGTGCTGATTGACAGCTGCCTAAACATGAGCCAGCAGTGTGCCCAGGTGGCCAAGAGAGCTAATGGCATCCTGGCCTGCATTAGGAATGGTGTGGACAGCAGGAGCAGGGAAGTCATTGTACCCCTGTACTCTGCATTGGTTAGGCCACACCTTGAGTACTGTGTCCAGTTCTGGGCCCCTCAGTTTAAGAAGGACAGTGAGACACTTGAACGTGTCCAGAGAAGGGCAACGAGGCTGATGAGAGGCCTTGAGCACAAGCCCTATGAAGAGAGGCTGAGGGAGGGGATTGTTTAGCCTGGAGAAGAGGGGCTCAGGGGAGACTCATTGCTCTCTACAAATCCGAAGGGTGGTTGTAGCCAGGAAGGGGTTGGTCTCTTCTCTCTAGCAACCAGCACCAGAACAAGAAGACAGAGTCTCAAGCTGCACCAGGGGAAGTTTAGGTGTTCAAGAGGGGATTGGATGTGGCACTTGGTGCCATGGTTTAGTCATGAGGTCTGTGGTGACAGGTTGGGACTCAATGATCTTTGAGGTCTCTTCCAACCTTGGTGATACTGTGATACTCTGATCCTGTGATGAAGATACATCTTTTTTGTGGAAAATGTAGAGCATATTTGCTTTTATGGCTTCTTTTTTTAAGTAATAATTGCACCAAACAAGTTCTGAAACTTGTTTTATTGGAAAGAGCCAAAGAATAAAACAAAACT